>CM053401.1:19265330-19357038 GCA_028644305.1 Xerus rutilus
CTCAAGCCTGTAATCCCAGCACTTAGGGAGGCTGAGACAGGAGAATCGCGAGTTCAAAGCCAGCCTCAGCAATGGCGAGGCGCTAAGCAACTCAGTGAGACCCTGTCTCTACATAAAACACAAAATGGGACTGAGGATGTGGCTCAGTGGTTGAATGCCCCTGAGATCAATCCCCAGTACCAAAAAAATAAAAAATAAATAAATAAAGGGAGTTATACCACTGGCCCATTAAGTAAAGTAAAAGGAATTCTCTTTCCCAATTTTCTACCACTAAAAATGGTGGTCATCTTTCATTTTCTTGTTTTATGGAAGCATTTAAATTATAAAGCTATATCAAAATGTCTTCATTAAAAAGAATCTCACTAGAAAATGACTATTTTTGCTGAATGCAATTATTGAGTGCTATTTGAAATAATATATTGATGATTTTCAACTGATGCAAAATCAGGGGTTGGAGATTTACCTCAGTGGCAGAGCACTTGCCTAGCAAAAGCCTAGCAAGAGCCTAGCGCCAACAATGCTCTAAATTTGGTCCTCAGCCCTAGGCGGGAGGTGGGGGGGGAGGTGAGGAAAAGACCTCCTCCCTCAAAGAAAACCCCAGAAAAATCAATTATTCAAATGACTTAACAAAAGCTTTTTGGTATTAAGAGAAATTATATTTAACTGGGGTAAAGTTTCAGAAGTGTTGATTTTGTGTACTCTATATAGTTTCTCTTTTCCCAAATGAAATTTAACACATTGTATAATTTACAGATATTTGACAAACTTAGAGAACATCATAATCTGATTCAAAACCTTCACATTCTCCTGAACTGACAGTTCCTTATTTCTAAGGTGGAAAAAAACCTTTAAATTGTACGTCTAAAATTTCCCAAGTAAATAGTAATATGACCTTGGGGAAGTCATTGTTTAATCAGAGTCTCAGTTTCCTATCCATAATACAGGAATAATATTACTTATCTCCTGGGCTGTTGGGCTGTTACAGGCTCTAAAGGAGATATTATGTGATTAAAGCTTTTAAAAAACCAATTCTCCATTTTTATGTTTAAACATCCATTGTTTTTTTTAATCCCACCAAAAAACATTTTATTTTGAAATAATCTGAGTTACAGATGGTTGCAAAGATTAAACATATAGGTAATGCATTACCCTTTAGTCAGCTTCCTATAATAATGTCAACTAACTCTAATACTATGATCAAAAACCAGGAAATTAACATTGATACAACTATCTAAATACAAACATTATTTAAAGTGTTTCTCCTACAAATATTCTTTTTTTCTGTCTCAGTATCCAATCTGAGATCCCATATTGCAGTTAGTGGACATTCTTTCCTTATCTTTCATGGTCTTATACTTTTGATGAGTACTGATGAGTACTGAAAATATCCAATGTTTCTATTGGTAAACACTTATAGAATCATCTTCCTATATTAATCCAGCTTCAGTTCTGAAGAAGGTATTTGAACTGCACCTTTTGATTTTTTCATAGTGAACTATTTATGCAGATTTCTTACTTTCATTCTGATCTCTAATCTTTAATCTCTACCTCTACTTATAACCATTCCTTCCTCAGGTAATTTTGGAGAATAATTACCTGTATTTCCAGTTTTGGTACAGGTTGAACTTCCCTAACCTGAAAATCCAAAAGCTGAAATGCTCTAAAATTCAAAACTTTTGACTACCAAAATGACACCACAAGTGGAAACTTCCACATAACCTCATGTGAAAGATCAGTCAAAACATGGGCACACTAAAAATACTGAATAAAATTATCTTCAGGGTATGTGTATAACATGTCTATGAAACATGAATTTCATGTTTAGACTTGGGTCCCATTCCCAAAATGTCTTACTATGTATATGTGAATATTCTAAAATTAAACAATAATCTAAAACATTCTGGTTCTAAGCATTTCTGATAAGGGATACTCAACTCATAATTATTCTATAAGACAGTTTTGGGGTTAACTACAATTTAATTTCCTTGCCATGATGAATTTTATTAAAAACCTGCATTGTAGAACACTCTATCATATAAGAAGTCTCAGGCCAAGTGGTGCACACTTGTACTCCCAGCTACTCAGGAGGCTGAGACAGAAGGATGGCTACAGCCCAGGATTTTGATGCCAGCTTGGGTAATGCAGTGAGACCTTCATCTGAAAAAAGAAAAAAAAGAGTCACCTGTATCAAGCTGAAAGCCTATGAATAAAAAGATGGCAGGTAAATCCAAGATCATTTGGCCATTAATTTTGTGTGTGTGTGTGTGTATAGTTTTATAACATCTGCACAAGTACCCTAATCTTCACCATTTTAACTGTCCAAATCACAACTGTTAAATGTGTGATTCAAGATAAAGCATAGATTAGCTGAGATCCAAGAACCAGATAGAGAGGAAATCTATGTAATTAAATACAATGTTTAACATTGATTATATTTATCATAATATCAGGCCTTCTTAGAAATTCCTATCAAATATTTTGACCAGAAGATAAATTGTGTGGATACAGATCTATTACTGATTGTAAAGTATTACTTCATTGGGCTTATTATTAAAAACTTTTAATGGAAAATTTAAAACATAAAAATGTACAGAAAAGTATAACGAATCCCAATGTACCCTGTACTCCCCTTCAACAATGACTGACTCATGGTTAAACGTGTTTCATTTATACCTCAGCAATAGCCCTGCTTGCATTTTAAAGCAAATCCAGAGCTCGTATAATTTCATCCTTAAAAATTTTAGTAGCATTCTTGAGAGATAAGGACGTTTACAAGTAAAACAATAACCATACCTAAAAATTTATCAATAACTCTTTAATCTCATCAAATATCCAGCAAGTGTTTGAATTTCCCATTCTCATAATTGCTTTTTTTTTAAGTTTATTCAAATTAGGGTCCTAAAAAGTTCCATACATTTTGTGACTCCTGTTTACACTTTACATTAGCCAAAAGAACAATATGCAATTGATTATCTTTTAAATGCATTTTAATCTATAGATTCCTACCCCCTCCCTCAGCATTTGTTTGTTAAAAATCATATCATTTGTTCTATAACTTTCCAAGGCCTGAATTTTGCTGATTGCATTCCTGATATGTACCTTAACATGTCCCTGTATCCTTTGCACATTTTGTAAACCTTTAATTGGATGTGGAAGATTGATCAGATACAGAGTTTTATTTGGGGAAGGTAGTATTGGCTGGGCAAGATTATCTCATATATGGTACTGTGTTTTTCATCAGGAAGCACATAACATCTAGTCGTTTCTCTTCCTGTGATGTTGACAGAGGTCAATGCTAAAATCTCCATCTCTTAATTTATTAGGGTTTGCAAAATGATGATATTCTATCATTCCTTATTTACTTCTTAATGACAATATGTCTTTAAAAATAGAGAAAGTTCCTCTCATCTACTGTATTAGTTTCTGGAGAGTGTTGTAATAAATTACTACAAAGAGTGCATAAAATTAAGAAGTTTATTCTGTCACAGTTTTAGAAGCCAGAAGTCCAGAATAAAGGTGTTGTAGGGTCCCACTTCCTCTAGAGGAGAATCTATTCCTTGGCTCTTTCAACTTCTGGTGGCTGCTGGCATTCTTGGTGGCTACCAATATGCTTTGTGACTGCATCATTCCAATTTCTACCATTGTACTCATATTTACTACTCCTTCTATTATCTTTGTTCTTTCTTTTATAAGGATACTTGTCATTGGATTTAGGGCCCACCTAGATAATCTGCCAATCCAAGGTAATATCATCTCAAAATCTTTTAACTAAATTATACCAATGGAGACTCTTTATTCAAATAAAGTAACATTCACAGGTTCCAGAGATTAGGACATGGTCATATCTTTTTTTGGAATAACCATTCAACTATTCCTACTATTTGATACTTAGTGGTACAGTTCATTTAGGAAAGGCTGGATAAATGCTTGATTCTTTTTACTTACCAATCTTTAAATAATGAGTTGTTTCCCTAGCATCCTTCGGTAAGAATTTCATGTTTCTTTTAGAAACACTATAGGTAATGAATTTACATATTTGATGTAATTCAGCTTACTGCAAGTACTATCCTATTGATTCTCAAAATGTCTCATTTTTAGCTAACAGAAATTTCTTCATGTTGGTTCCTGAATGTTTTTGAGATACTACTAGTATTCTAGATTCCTTCTGAGTTGAATTGTGTCCCTGAAAAAAATATATGCTTAAAATGTAGCTCCAAGTATCTCAGAAAGTAAAACTTATTTGGAAATATAACTTTTTCAAAGGCAATCAAATTAAAATAAATTTGTCTCTAAGCCAATATGACTGATATAAAAAGGGAAATTTGAGTACAAAGACAGATGTACAGGGAGAAAATGATGTGAAGACATAGGAAAATGTCACACGAAGATGGAGTCAGAAATAGAACTGATGTACTTGTAAACCAAGTACATTAGTCAGAGTTCTCTAGAGGACCAAACCCAACAGGATATGTATGTTTATGATTATAAAAGCAGGTTTATTAGATTGGCTTACATGATCAGAAGCAGGATAGTCCCACACTGGCCATCTGCACGCTGGAGAGCTGGAAAAACCATTAATTGTTCAGTCCAAGATGTTGGAGACTCAGAAAAAGAGGGACCAATGATGCAGTACCAGTTGAGACTGAAGGCCTAGAAACTCTCCCAGAGAATCACTATTCAGAGTCCATGTTGGATGAGTGAAGAAGTTGAAGCCCAATGTCCTTGTGCAATGGCACCAACAATAGACAACACCGCTCAGAAAGAATGGAGCTTGCATCCAAAGCAGCTTCCTCATTCTTCTGCCTTTTTTCCATTTATGGCCTAGTCCATTGGACAGTGCCACCCATATAAGAGCTGACGTTAAGTTAATCAATATTGATAACCATATTGTTAATCAATATGATGTTACATAATACAGGAATAAGAGAGACGAGATGCAAAAACATATTCTTTTTGGCACTGGAGATTGAACTCAGGGGCACTCCACCACTGAACCACATCCCCAGCCCTATTTTGTGTTTTATGTAGAGACAGGGTCTCACTGAGTTGCTTAGCACCTCGCCTTTGCTGAGGCTGGCTTTGAACTCGTGATTCTCCTGTCTCAGCCTCCCTAAGTGCTGGGATTACAGGCTTGCACCACTGCGCCCAGCTGCAAAAACATATTCTTAACAAAACAATATATGCATGACAATTAATAGACCTTATTTCTAATCATGTGACCGTAGCTGGTACTTTAAACTATTTTTTCTTACCCATTCTGTACTCCTTTTATCTTCAGTAAGCACCTCAGTGGGTCTTGGTTCTTTACATGAAGGAGTAACCCACATCTTCATTCCTAAAGGGTCTGAGATATTTATCATCCAACCTGGATTGGATTGTTCTATTTCCTCTTGACCTTAATAACAGGATATGGTAATAATAAGAGATGCCTCAAGGGATCTCCTGTACTCCAGACATTGTTCTCTTCCTTACCTCCACTGTGGAGTACCAGTTCTATTTATCCTTTGTAATCTGGAAATATTACCCCTACCAACACTGTAACTTCCTTCTTAGCCTGTTGACTCAGGGGCATGAAGAGCCCAAAGGAGCCAAGGGGAAGTCTTAACTTTCAGTTTTTCTGTTTTTGTTTTGGTACCGGGGATTGAACTCAGAGGTACTCAACCACTGAGCCACATCCTTAACCCTATTTTGTGTTTTATTTAGAGATAGGCTCTGAGTTGCTTAGCGCCTCACACTTGATGAGGCTGGCTTTGAACTCATAATTCTCCTGTATCCGCAACCCAAGTGCTAGGATTACAGGTGTGCACCACCGTGCCCAGCCTTAACTTTCAGTTTAACAGAATCATTGTTGTGTCTCCTGGCAGAAGCTTCCCAGTTCTGGAACTAAGATTTCTAGACCAGCAAGAGCATACGGTTACAGGGACAAGAAGCAAAAATTTTTTCTAGCTGGTCACTAGGTGTAGTAGTGAATAGTACCATTCCTGTTTCTACCCCTCGATTCCTGGACCAGTGAATCCTAGCTATGGGAGAAATAGTACCATATAGTGGACACTGAGTTGGAGCATACACAGCATTCTTGAGAACCCTGACACACCCTTACAGGGTAATGCCACCTACCTGGTGGTGTAACTGCATCTTCAAAAGGTCATCTATCAAGCTGAGCGCAATGCCGCACACCTGTAATCCCAGCAATTTGGGATGCTAAGAGGAGAATCACAGGCTCAAAGCCAGCCTCAGCAATGGTGGGGTGCTAAGCAACTCAGTGAGACCCTGTGTCTACATAAAATACAAAAAAAATAGGGCTGGGGATGTGCCTCAGTGCTCAAGTATCACTGAGTTCAATCCCCGGTAGCAAAAAAAAAAAAAAAAAAAGTCATTCTATCAAACTAGCTGCTTCAAGATAGTGGGGAACACCAAGAAATACTAAGAATTGCTGGCCACCAGATGCTGGGGATAGGTAAGGAAGGTACATTAGCCAAGATTTTCCAGAGAAACAAAACTAAAGATATATAATGAGAATTTGTTCACATCATTACAGAGATGAAAAATACAATGATCAGTTATCTGCAAGCTGGAGAACTAGCAAGCCAGTAGTGCAACTGGCCTACTCAGTAGAGTGAATTCCCCCTTACTCTGCCTTTTTGTTGCATTCATTCCCTCAATGGATTGAATGAGGCTCACCCACTTTGGTGTGCACGATCTTCTTTACTTAGTCTACTCATTCACACGTTCTCATAGACACACCCAGAAATAATGTTTTACCAGCTATCTGGGTATTCCCTAGCTCAGTCAAGTTCACGTATAAATTAAACATTGCAGAATTCTACCCAGTAAGAGTACGGATTTCCAACACCTTGCTTTCAGACTTTCTGCTTTCAGAACTTTGACACAATAAATTCCCATTATTTAAAGCTAGCTTGTGGTACTTTGCTACCATAGCCCTTGGAAATGAATATAACTTCCTTGTTAATAGCATGAAAAGATATTTTATACTTGGTTTGTGTTTTATTGGGTAATAACTGGCAATTTGTTTTAAATTAATTATTTTTTCTTGTCTTAAGCCTGGAGTTATACCTCCAGGTATCTTTGATTCCTTTTGGTAGAAAATATTTCAAGATCAAAATCCAGGAGCAAGAAGTCCTCATAAATACTCAGTTGGTCACTGTTTTGAGGCTTTTCTGGAAGTATTTTATAATATATTTATTTAATTTTTTTGGGGGGGGTTGTTGCCCTTGACTGAGAATCCCCTTGTCTGGTCTTCAAATACCATAATCTAGGTACCAGGTGTACTCACTGAAACTTGGTTAGTCTCCCCCACCCCCTTTCCTCTAGGCCTCCTCTGACCCAGAGGAAAACAATTATGGAAAAATCATGATACTTTTTTTATAAAATATTTTTTAGTTGTAGGTGAGCACAATACTTTATTTTTATTTATTATTTTTATGTGGTGCTGAGGATCAAACCCAGTGCCTTGCCCATGCTAGGGAAGCACTCTACTGCTGAGCCACAATCTCAGTCCTCATCATGATACTTTTAAATTCAGGACTACAAAATTTTTACTTATCCTCTATACCTTACATCTGCATTTCTTTTCTCCCATTTTGACAAGAGATTAGCATTTGAATCAGTAGAGTGATAAAGACTAATATGAATAGGCATTATCCAATCCAACAAAGGGCTGGTTTTTAAGAATGATACCCCTTCCAAAAAAAAAAAAACCAACAACAACAAGGATTGAGATTATATAAGCAGAACAGAATATAATTAGTCATATTCTTTATACCATATTTCACATAAAATTAACTAGGATACATACACAACATTACCAACAATGCCAATACATTTTTGATATTTCTTTTTGTCCTTAGACATTATCCCACTACAGATCTATAGCCAAATTACTGTGCGTTAAAGTCACTTGGAGAAGTTCTTTTCTGTGTTATGTAACATCTAGTTAGATGTGAGTTGCTTTGTTTTACTTTTAGTTTGGGGAGTTTCTTTTCAAAAGTTAATTTTTTTATAACTAAGTAAAATATTTATATTTTCAGGGCCAATTCTAAAAAATTAAGTAGATTTCAGTAAGTCTAGTTTCTTTTCCTGTCCTTTCCACCCTATTTTCTCCTATTCTTATAGGTGACCTTTTTTTTGTTTGTTTAAATTATGGTTTCTTTTAAAAATGTAAGCAAGCTTAATATGCACATTTATATATTTCCTCTTTTCTTAAATGATGACATACAAAGAATACTTTATTCTACCTTGCTTTTTTTACTTAACACTATATCCCAAAGACCAATCCACAGTAGTCTGGAGAGAGAATCTTCACTTCTTGTTACAGTTGTATAGTACTCTCTTGTGTATATGTACCATAGTTTTTATTCAACTGATCTCCTTATGTGAACATGTGGGACATGGACATATAATCTCTTTATGTAGAATCTTTTTTTTTTTTATGTTATAGCAGTACCACAGTGGAGTCCTAGAAATGGCATTACTGAATCAATGGATAAATTCACATATAATTTTTGTTAGATACAATAGGGGATATGTATAACTAGCCAACTTGATAAATCCCAATAATAAATCAGCTTTCAGTTCAGGGAGTCGTAGCTCATGGCAGCATATAATTATTATATTTACATGCAAAATTATGCTACATACTCACAACTTCAGGTATAAAATTTTGGCCAATTACTGCATGATTACTGGCATCACCAAATGGTAGCATTCCTATAAAGTGAGTTAAAAAGACCTTTCCTCTGCTTTGATGATATTGGTATACCTGTTATACACGTATCACTACTAATAAAAATATCCACTGAGTACTTGTCAAAGCACTTTCTAGTATCTTTGATCTTCTCAACAATCACAGGTTGATGGTTAGTATTCCATTTTACTAAACAGGGAGGATTAGTTACAGCAGACTACAACACAATAAATTAGTGACAGAGTTAAGCCTTATTCTACCCAAACTCCATGCTAAATTAATATTCTAAGCCAACAAACTGCTTATATTTTGGGATATATAGAGAATTGAAAGTTGGTTGTTGTTTTTAGATATTAAGTAGCAGTTTTGAATTATAAAAGAGGAAGA
Source organism: Xerus rutilus (assembly GCA_028644305.1). Classification (NCBI taxonomy): domain Eukaryota; kingdom Metazoa; phylum Chordata; class Mammalia; order Rodentia; family Sciuridae; genus Xerus; species Xerus rutilus. The sequence goes on from CM053401.1 coordinate 19,274,422, forward strand.
GAATACTGATTTTTAAAAATTTTCCTCCTCACATATAGTATTAATCCATTTTCTGTTGCTGTAACAAAATACATGCAGTTGGGTAATGTGTAAAGGAAAGAGGTCTATTCAGCTCCATTTCATAGGCTGAAAGTCCACGATTATTTGGCCTTATTTGTTCTGCCATAGTGAGGGTGTCATGGTGGGAGTGCATACCAGAAGGGGAGATCACATGGCAAGGTAAGAAGCCAGAGACTAGGGAAGAGCCAGTCTTGCTCCTTTATAACAACTCACTCTTGGGAGAATAACTCATTCTGTGCCAGACCAGTGTCAGTCTCTACATTTTCCCCCGCCTGGTACAGGAGATTTAACTCAGGGGCATTTTACCACTGAGCCACATCTCCAGCCCTTTTTTTTTTTCTGGTACTGGGGATTGAACTCAGGGGCACTCAACAACTGAGCCACATCCCCATCCCTATGTTGTGTTTTATGTAGAGACAGGGTCTCACTGAGTTGCTTAGCACCTCATGGTTCCTGAGGCTGGCTTTGAACTCGCAATTCTCCTGCCTCAGCTTCCCAAAGTGCTGAGATAATAGGCATGAACCACCACGCCGGGTTTCCAGCCCTTTTTAGGTTTTGTTTTGAGACAGGATCTCACTAAGTTGCTGGGCCTTGCTGAGTTATTAAGGCTGGCAATCAAATTTGAGATCCTCCTGCCTCAGCCTCCTAAGTTGTTGGGATTACAGGTGCACCACCATGCCTGGCTCCAGTATCAATCTCTTTTAATGGTGGTGCCCCCAGTGACAAAATTGCCTTGCATTTAAGCCCAACCTCTTCAAGGTTCCACCATTTCCCATCATTGCCACACTGAGGACCAAGCATCCTTCCTGTACTTGAAACCTTGGGGACCAAACTATATCCAAATCATAGCACATATACAGAAGTGATTTGTGGGGGAAACAATTTCCTCTTACATCTACTACACCAAAAATTAGTGCATTTAAAAATCTTCCATTTTTTTTGGCAAAAGCCTAAAAAAACCCAACCAAAAAAGCAAATGGTGCAATCTGAATACATTAGAATTGTTTTGGTAAGATTGAAAAACATCAGTGTGTTTAATAACTTAAATGAATCCTGTAGAGCCAGGTGTGGTGGCACATGCCTATAATCACAGTGACTCAGAAGGCTGAGGGATGAGGATCGCAAGTTCAAAACCAGCCTCAGCAACTTAGGAAGGTCCTAAGCATCTTAGTGAGATGGTCTGAAAATAAAAAAGTAATTTTGTCACTTCTCTGGTTGTACACTAAGTAGGGTCTCACCATTCGTGCAATCATACATATACCTAGGGTAATAATGTCTGTCTCATTCTACCATCTTTCATACCCCCATACCCGCTCCGTTCCCTCCCTCCATTTTGCCCAATCCAAAGTTCCTCCACTCATCCCATTCCACCCCCCTCATTATGGATTAACATCCACTTATCAAAGAGCATTCTGCTGTCATGTATAACCAATTAGAACAAATAAATAGTATGTTTTATATAAAGAGCTGTTAAAATTAGAAGTTACTCAAGCTTTAGGGAACAAAGAATTAGAATTTCAGATAAAAACTAAATATGAGGCTAAATCTGGTCTTACATAGGAAAAGTTTCCTGCTTACAAATTTTCAGTTTTGTAGAACAAAGGACTGTAGCTTCCAAATATTTAGGCTCACAATTTTGATATCTGAGTAGAAAATCTCACTTTCTGAAACTAAACTGGCACATATGTATTGCGACTGAAGGTATATTACTGCTAAAGGAGGAATTAGAAAACCAATAAATTAGGATGGAATCCATGATGGTTATCAGAAGTCAGGTACATGGGCTGGAGAAGGGAAGAAATCTGGGTAAATATAAATCAAGTGCTTAGGCATTATTGCAATCTAAAAGGTATAAAAAGATAGATTCAGAGTATACAGGAAGTCTGAAAGTTTTAAGGTCTTTTATCCAGTAACACTCCACGAGTCATAAATCAGACCCAACAGAACATACATCTCATCAATTCTGGTATAGAAGAATAATTCTGTAGAAAACAAATTTCAGATTTACTTCCATGTCCTGTTTGTAGTGTTCTTAAATTTTAATTGATGGCAAAACAACTGACCTTTAGTGGCAGGGAAGAAACAATAGATGGAAGGTGAGGGACTCCATATGTAAACACTTAGTAGTATGTACATAAAGAGGAAACAAAAAGTCCTCTTAAAATGTAGTAAAGCTTGCCATGGTTGCTACTGTTTAGCAAATTTTTCAGGCTGTCACCTGAATATTAAATGCATTATAATTTTTGATAGAATTATAACTTGATATACTATGAACACTGATTTCCTATGAATTATTTTTTTCTTTAAGTGCTCCAGACCCAGCAACTCTGCAGAGAACTGCCATGCAATTGTTGAATTGGTGTTAAAAGAAGTCTTTAAGTTAATAGACATTCTCTACATCCATTCACAACTTTATTTACCATCTCCCATTTTCTAAGTATTAAGTACTCTGTTTCTCTATTCCTTTGAGTTCCTGATAGGCTACATTTTTTCCTTTCTGGTAGTGTTGTAGGAACAGATGAGGCAAGATACTGGATAGGAAACAGAAAGCAGGTTTATTTGACTGCAGTGGGTTCAGAGGGTACAGCTTTTGCTGTAATCAATTAATTCCCCTGAACCATGAGTTCAAGCAGTTTCAGAACCTTATACCCAGTTTATAAGGGGAGGGGGCTCAAAGTTCACAGTCTGCAGAAGTTCACACAAAAGCAGCTTTTTCTTTTACTGTTTTGGGCAAGTTAGCACTTCAAGGCCAACACCTGAAAAGGAGAGAGCTGCTTCTCCCTTTTCTTTCCTCCTCTGCCAGCTGTTAACAAGAAGCCCAATTAGTAACAATCTTCTCTTATCTCTGAAATGTAAAAATCTCTGTAAAGCTCAGGCCCATGGCCAGAGGCCTTGTTAAAGGATCTGTCCTTGTTACACTTTGCACTTACAAACCCGCTTCCGGCTTAAAAAAAAACAACAAAACCTCTTACAAACCATTATATTGTTACTACATTAGATAGTCCAAATATATTTTTGAAAAACTAGTAAGGGGTCATTCAGCACCTGGAGCGATCTCTTGCTAGGCCAGTGACCAAGCAAGACAGCAACAGGGAATAGGAACTTTAACTACATTGAACCCTTCTGTAGAGACTCTTGCTGATAGTCCTGAGATCAATTATGGTGCAGATTTCTGGAGAAGCTTAATTAAGATTTTCTGTGGAGGACAGGGTACCACTACAGTAAGATGTCTTTTTTTTTTTTTTTTTTGGTACCAAGGATTGAACTCAGTGGTACTCCACTGAGCCACATCCCCAGCCCTATTTTGTGTTTTATGTACAGACAGGGTCTCACTGAGTTGTTTAGCGCCAGCGAGCTGAGGCTGGCTTTGAACTTGCGATTCTCCTGTCTCAGCCTCCCAAAGCGCTGGGATTACACACGTAAGCCACTGCGCCGGGCTTGCTTTTTTTTTTTTTAAGAAAAACTTATTTAGTTGTAGATGGAAACAATACCTCTATTTTATTTATTTTTATGTGGTGCTGAGGATCAAACCCAGGGCCCCACATGTGCTAGGCAAGTGCTCCACCACTGACCTACAACTGATGCCCCTTGCTTTATCTTTTGAGTATAAACTCCCTCACGCTTCCTGATTACATTCCAGGTCTCTCAAAATTCCTAGAATGGAAAAACCAAGTACTGTGAATTCTTCCTTCTAAACAGCATTCTCTATTCCGCATGAAATGATACAAAGGCAGGATTCACTTGAGTGGCGGAGGTCAAACGCCTATGGACTTGAACCCCAAGATATGTACAAACTGCCCACTCCTTGCAGGAAGAGCCCATGTGAGTTGGTGGGTCAAGGATATGTATTTCAGATGTAGTTAGTCATTATACGCTCATCGTGAGGAGTCACAGTATTTTGGAAACAGCATTAACAACCAAGGAAAGTTGTGCTGTCATCATCCAGTTCTGTTTTTAGGCATTTCCACCACTATAAGAAAGAAGTCGCCTAAAGTACCTGGGATGGTTGAGTCTGACCCTTTCAGGCACTTAAGCCTAAAGACTTCATAACGGGACTCGGTAAAGACAACAGACGGCTCCATGGGTTTCTAATTCTAGAATGTGGAAAGAGAGAGGGCCCAAATTGGCTTTCATTCCCTTTAGAAATACATACATGATCTCCCATGCCAAAGGCCGAGCCTCTAGTAGAGGCGGGAACGAAAGGATACTTGAAATACGAGCTCACGAATCCAAAGATGACTCCGCATTTAAAACTGTCCCGCCAGGGGCCCGAAGCCGAGCCACGTGACCGGCCCTCCTTCGCGACCATTAATACCGAGGCATTCGCCACCGCCGCTGCCACATTTCTTAGCTCCTTAAGCGCAGGGCAACCCTGAAACGTCTGACAGGAGGGGGTCTTAGTTAGCGCTGAACTCGGGTGTCACTAAAACTCGCGCCTTGTCCAGCAATGCTTTCAAAACCCCTCGTAAGCAAAGAGCTGCCAGAAACTTCCGCCTGCGTGCCAACCACGTGATTACGCTAGAGTAGAAGAGGCGGAGGCCGGCCTTCATTACTCCAGTCCCCGGGCTCCGCCCGCCCAGCACCCTTCACGGCGCGTGACGACGCGGCTCGCGGCGGCCTCCGCCCTGGCGCGCCTGCGCACGCGGCTCTCGCGGTGTCTCGCGCTCGGCCCCGCCCACCTCTGCCCCCGCCCTTTCCGCCCCTCCCTCCCCCTCCGCCCTGTCTCTCGGCGGCAGCGGCGGCGGCGGAGGCTCGCGCAGCTTGTTGGCTCGCTATATAAAGGGGAGAAGCAGGCGGACCGGACGGCTGGAGCTGCAGCCGGTGGCGGCAGCGGCGGCGCGGGGAGCGGCGACCGGTGGTGGTTTCCCTCCTTGGCGCGGGGTGGGGAGCGGGCAACGCCCCCCGGACCCGTGAAGGGTCGTGGCTTTTTAAAAGGCGATTCTCGAGGTTTTTAGCCCCGGAGGAGTACCCCCCTCCTCCTAATCTCACCGCTACCCTTACTCCTTCAGGATCGATTTTGTTTTAAATTTTTGCCCCAGTCTTGCGGTGCCTTGGGTCACCCTCCAGGTCTTGGTTTCTTTCTTTTTTTTTTTTTTTCTTTTGGTTTTGTTTTCATCTTTTCTCCGGGTTGCCCCCCTCTTGTTTGTGTTGTGTGTGGAAATGGCGAACTCGGCAAATACAAACACCGTGGTAAGGACGTGGTTTGGTGGCCGGCGGGGGCTTCGTTCCGGCGGCAGCAACGGCCGGACCGGGCGGGGGCGGGGACGGCGGCGACTCCCGGCCTCGTCTCTTCGCCGCCCGCGAGGCCGCCGCCGTCGCCGCTTCCCGCCTCGGGCGGACCGGGCTGGGGCGCCGGGAGGCGGGCGCGGGGGGGCGCCGAGGGCTCGCGGCGGCGGGAGGGCGGGGGCGCCGGCGGGCCTGGGGCCTCCGCGGGCGGACCGGGCCGCGCAGGCGGTTGGGCCCGGGCGGGCGCGCGGCCCCGGCCCCGGCCCCCGCCGCCGGGAGGGCGGGCGGGAGCGAGTCACCGCGTCCCCAAAGGGGGCTCGGCTGTCCGCTGGCTCGATGAGGGCTCCCCGAGCTGCCGCGCAGCCAAAGCCGAGCCTGGGGAATTGAGCGAGCCCCGGAGACCCACTTTAATGCAGTGGAAAACTGACGGTTACTTTGAGGGTTACTTTGGGTTTCTCTGGCGGTTGTGCTTTGGGAACCATCTCTGGGGCCATTTTATGCTTTTTTTTTAAAAAGGACGAAGGTTGAAAAGCACTTATCTCAGTTCCTTCCGCACGGGTAAAATGGCGAAGGGGAAGCAAAAGCCCCGTCGTATCTTCGACTAGCAAAAGCACCGAAACAAACAAAAAAGCCTACAGTGGTCAAAGTGCCCCCAGCTTTCGCCTTGGAATTTGCCTACTCCTTCCCGCTTGTCCCTTTTTGGTTACTTGCGATCACGTAGGTTTGCAAAAAGCAGTCACATAAATAACCTTTTCAGTCACCAACGCAATGTGATCACTAGTCCACCCAACTCTAATTTTTATTGTGACAATAAAACACGTTTTTGCCCGATCCCAAATGCCGCAGACAAGCCCGCGGCCGCCCGACACAGTACCGTTGGCGACTCGGGTTGATCCATCATGGCTGCGGCCGCTTACCCTGCTTTTCAGTCCCTGAGCCTTGTGGTCCTCCTCCCTTTGGCTGCCCTGTTTATATAGAGCCATTGCCGCTCTCTAATATAGACTCTGCCAGGATGGGAAGGTGCTTTTCAGGCCTACGTCACCGCCTCTCCATTTAAACACCAGATCCGGCTTTAAATAGTGAGAGCTGCTGAGAGCGGGGCTGGGAGGTGCGTGCTCCCGAGGCGAGAGGCGGGCGCGTGCAGAGCTCTATTTCTAGGTCCTTTTTTGAAGCTGTAATTTTGCATCCTACCGGGCTACTTTTCAGAGCCCCAAGTTTTTGTTTTGTTCCAGCACCTAGGGTTTGCTTTCTTTGTTAAGAGAAACACGCCCAACTGCCGTCTCTCGTTTTATTTTTTATATTTTTAAAAATAAAATCACATGACCTAATTATTTTTCTTGGATTGGAAGATGTCTGTCATTGTTGGGAATTTTTCAAACGCTTTTCTACATTAAATGCTAGCTGTAGTGAGTGGGCTGCTTGGGTTTGAGTTTACTGTTTTGTTCATCAACTATTCAGGAAATATGTTAGAACTATATCTTCTAACATTTCATCGGGTTTTCCTACAATTATCCTAGAAACAAAGCTTTTCAAAGAAGTAGACAAGTGGCTAAAGCCCATATAGGATTTTATGTCCACAGTACACTGATGTGTAAGGGGAATTGCAAATAAGAGTGAGATGGCAAACTGCGTTTTAAGAAATTAAAATTCTAAGTAGGCAGCGTTGTAATTGTGTTGGATATTAACCTGGTACCCAGTATAAAAATTAATTTACTTTCCAGCACTGCATAAAAGAGCCAATACATTTGGAAGAAACCTAATTAATCACTTGATAGTGTCACTCACCGGTTTAAAAGTTTGCAATAAAATCAGGACAAACCTAAATTATCTTCTATATAATGAAAACTTTGGCCCAGGTGAAATTCAGAAATTTAACTAATAAATTAGAAATTGCTTATTTCAAATGGTGCCTGCATACCCACATACTTTTAAAAAATCAGTATTTTGAGAACTTTTCAAATTGTAAACAACTGCTAAATTATTCTTTATCCATATACTGTGTGACAGGCTGTACATTTCCCTTTCTCCTACAACCATAGTGCTTATTGGTTAAGTGCCCAGGTTGTGCGTTCATTACGGCACAAGAGCAAAATCATAAAGCTTGAATGAATCATTACATAGGAAATACCAGAAGGCAGATTTGTACTTACAAATGTCTGAATTACTAAGCAAAAATGTTTTAGGATAACTGACTCCAGAAACATCAAAATGTCTATAGTTTCCTGGAAAAATAATTGATTTTTCCTACCTATTTAAAATTACATTGTCTGCTTATAATGCCTGGAGAAATCATTGGTAGAAAGCACTCTATAGATGTACATTTATAATTCAGTAGTTAAATTGCCATGGATAAGATAATCATAGTCAGATATACTTTATATAGAAGAATGTTTAAAAGTAAGGAAGAACTAGAGATTCTTTTTACAGATTAATAAAGTTAATTGAGGCAGAGTTGGCATAATAAAAAGTAGATTAGTGAGTGGAGCATTAAGGATATTTGAATTGTCCTGGTTGTAAAGAAAAGGAATGAAGAAGTTTTAACGGTTGAGATACATTGTCCTAGACAAACTTATTTTTGGCTAGGAAGGACATACTAGAAGGTTCCTTTGTGATAACAGTATCAGTGGTAGAGATGCTGACAAGCATCTTCTTTCTTTCCGAAGTTTGCATATGAGAGCAAACCCTTGGTTTTATTGATAGCCAGTAACTTACCTTAAGCAAGGTATCAAACAAATAATGCAAAGCATTAAATGGAAAAAGATTGTTAACATTAACAATTTAATAATGAATGAGAGTTATAAGGAGACATATCTAGTTTATCATTTGACATGCCAACTTCTTTCTGTTCTAACCCCCATCGGATGAGGGTTAGGCTAATTGTACTCCCTCCCTCCTTTTGGTTTTTAGAAACCTTTTAAAGTGCTTTCACATTTATTTTCAGTTCACTCATTCTTCTCTCAGTCTCCTGGAAACCAACTCCTCCACCCAACCTCCATTCCAAGTAATACTAGCAATAATAATAGTAATAATTACACTGAACATGCAGGGATGTTCATGATTCTGTTCCCTAGTGTTACCTAGGCAGGAGGAGGAGGAGAGAAATCATGAGAAAAGAACCCGTGTACCTGTTCCTCTGGGACCTTGAGACCTCTAATTGTGGGTATATGAATAGTTTAATGGTATAGCTTGAAGGTACAAACTGGGTCACAAAAAATAGAAGTGAGATGATTTTTAAACTTGAATGCTCATTATTACCAGTCAGATGACGAGACATGGAACATGAGGTTCTCTGAAGTCTCAAGACTTAGTGGCAAGGTTATGTGATATAACAGGGTATAAAACATGGAATGGAATAAAATCAACCAGACGTAAACAGCCATAAAACCATTTTTAAACATCATGTTAGATATTTTGACTACAAAATAGGAAGTTACAACTGAAAACATATAGCTCTTGTATGTGTAAGGGCCTTCTGTTTATGAATTGTATTACATATCTTAATATTTCTATTAATGTACAGTCATCAAATATAGTTTAGGGCAAATGATGTTTATTAGGATGGCCATATTAACATTCTAAAATAAGCTTTAGATAGTTAACAAGATGACTTTTTAATTTGTTTTGAATCTGTGAACCTTTTAATCTGTTAAACAATTTTTCAAGAGTTTTGTTTTTCCTTTAAAGCCTAAATTATATAGATCTGTGATTGAAGATGTTATTAATGATGTGAGAGACATCTTTCTGGATGATGGAGTGGATGAACAAGTCCTGATGGAACTAAAAACTGTGAGTTTGTCTCTCTCTCTTTTAATATTCCTACTTTCCCCCACTGAGGACATTCTTTCAACCAAAAATGAATATGTTTCCATAGGATGAACATTTGACTTAAGGAAGCAGTATAGGTTAGTGAATGGGTGGTGGTTTTAAATCTCAACTCTACCATACAGTCTTCCTCTGAACTCAGGCAAGCTACTTTTGTATTTCAGTTTCCTTACACCAAGATAGGAATTGGTAGTATTTACCCTTAAACAGTTTTGAGGATTAAATGTACTAGCTACGTAAAATGCTTACCACAGTGCCTACCCAATAGCATTAGCTATTGTTACTGAACGGCTAACGTTCTACATTTTATGGTCCAATTTCTTGACATGTCCGCAACTTTTTAAAATCATTTTTGGTCTTAACATACTTCGTTCTAAAATTGAAGTTGTAGGATTGCAGTGCTTAATTAAAATAACTTTAGGTTCTTCAATCAGATTTTTTTATGTGGGCCAAATGTTACATTTATAATACATTTTCGGTGGGAGCTGGTTTTCTGTTTCTTGGATTTAAACAGAAATACTTTGGTTTTTAAAAAATGTGCATTTGTGTTTTGATGATAGTGGAATTGTGGAATATTTTTGCCCTCTTGATTAGAATAGGGTTTTCAAATTATTTAGTCTGTGGATTTCTGAGTTTTTTTCAGAGGTGAACTAAACACCTAAGTCTGAAAAGTCATAGACTTTGTCATTTTTTTCAAGTAAAATTTGTGTTCTGTGAGAAAATTGACCAGCTTAACTCATAGATAAAATGCACCTATGCTTTTCCTTGAGACAGTTGTTCATATGCAGCAGAAATGATTTAGACATACTTCTATTCTGATGAAATTTATTCATGTATCTTGTTGAATTGATTGCTTGATATTCTGTAATGAAATGTGTTAACATTTGAAAGATCTGTGTAATTCATTAAACTTTGCTTTCCAAAAGTTCATTGATATATAGTTTCAGATTCTACATTGCTGAACTTCTAAGAAAACATTGCTCAGAAGACCTTTTCCTATCCCTCCTACTAAACTGTAGGGGGGCATATTTTCTTCTTTAACAAAAACAACAAAGCAAATGTAGAGGGAGATTGGAGAACATAGCTATTTTTCTTTAAGTCATTTCTTACCCTCAGTTTTATTTGGAAAATGTGGTTATTTTCAGAAAGAATATTATTTTTGTTAACATGTAATGGATATATTTTATTTCTAAATAAATTAATAAGTAGAACAAAAGGTCTTTGAGATTCTCGTTAGTTTTTGAAACAGATGAGTTCAGAGATCAAAAAGTGCTAATAAGGCTGGTTTATAAATTGAATGTTGAGCTCTTTTAAAGCTGTGTCTGAATACATAATCAGTTAGCAAATAGGAAGATTTGTTTTGGTCTTATTTATCCATTCACGTGATGTGTGGAGGCTGAAACTTAGCAACTCATTAAGTGAAACAAATGTCTTTACTGTAGTGATGAAATATGTCTTAGTGTGCTTCAGCATCTGTGAGCAACTTCTCCAGAGTATTCAGTAAGAATCTGCCCATGTGAGGAAGGAAAAAAAAGGGGGGAGGGGGCTTAAATGAGATGAGGAAATATTTACCCTGAAAGAAATGTAAGATTTATTAGTAGTGAAGAGTGAGTATCTAAAAATGCAAATGTAAGAATGCCAACTATGAGACATGAGTTGGAAGAACAGTATAAACTATTCAAAGAGCAGAAAGTATCTCAGGAATATGAATAGAGAACAAGCTTATTTTGATTCCTCAGTGTAGCTGGTGTGTTTTTTACGATTAATGTTACACTCATATAATGGATTTTATCATAGTTCTTCCACCTTGTATGGAAAATATAACATTTGTAGTTGCACAAAATCAGTCCTAAAATCTAATTAACCCTAGGTCATAGTGTAGTAGTTTTAGTCTGTTATTATCAACTCTTGCTTTGTACATTGAAAATCTGGAGAATTGACTTTTTCCTACTGTTTCTAATAGAAGCAAAAAATTCATAAGAAAAGTTCTCCTTAAAATCAAATATCTCGCCAGGGGTGGTGGTGCGTGCCTGTAATCCTGGTCGCTTGAGAGGCAGAAGCAGGAGGATTGTGAGTTCAAAGCCAGCCTCAGCAAGAGTGAGGTGCTAAGCAACCCAGTGAGACTCTGTCTCCAAATAAAATACAAAATAGGGCTAGCAGTGTGGCTTAGTGGTTGAGTGCCCCTGAATTTAATCCCTGGTACCAAAAAAAAAAGAAAGAAAAACCCCAAAATAACCTTACTTGCATTCCTATTATATTTGACTTTTTAAGTATACGTAGATAATTCTATAGGTCATGTAGTGATATTTAGTTTATTGAGTCATTTTTTTTTTTTTTGGTACTGGAGATTGAACCCAGGGGCACTCGACCACTGAGCCACATCCTCTGCCCTATTTTGTGTTTTATGTAGAGACAGGGTCTCACTGAGTTGCTTAGCACCTCACTGTTGCTAAGGATGGCTTTGAACTTGTGATTCTCCTGTCTCAGCCTCCCTAAGTGCTGGGATTACAGGCTTGAGCCACCATGCCCGGCTTTATTGGGTCATTTTTAATGACAAAAAGTGGGGCTTATTTAAACTTTGAATCCTCAGCTTCAACCACAATGCCTAGCAGTTGTTGTCATGCCTAGCAATGCCATTGCAGTTGTCATTCAATAAATATTTAGCTGAGTTGGTTAAAAACAAATGTGACTCCAGAAAATAACTGAACAAAATAGTTTGATATTTTTGTTTTTAAATGGGCTATTCTCTTCTATCCTGGGTTGTGTAGGAGTTAAAAATAAAGCTCTCAGGCTAAACTAAGTTTGTTGTTTTAATTCTCTGCACTAAATTTCTGTAGGAGCTCATTAGAATTTCCAGAGTGCGCCCTAGATTTAATAGCCAGCCAGCACTGTCCAATACAACTTTCTACAAAGATGAAAGATTCTATACTTAGTTCTATATGGTAGTCACTAGCCGCAGTTAACTATTATGGACTTAAAATATGATTAAAGGAACTGAAGAATTGAGTTTTTATTTTAGTTAACTTAAATCACTGCATGTGGCCAGTGACTACCATATTGGATTGTACAAGTTTAGATGTTCTTGTTAGTAAAACTAACATTAATTTTATATTTTATGATTCATAAAAGTCATTGTCATTTAGTTCTAGTCCCTCCTGTCCTTTTTTTTTTTTTGGCTATTTCACAAATTCTTGTGAAAAGCATGCATAAGGCTATAAAGGATATCATGGTGAATTACATTATGAATTAATATGTGTAATGAGAATCCATGTAATTTAAAGGTTGCATAGGTAATGTAGGAAAAGTGTACATACACAAAAAAATTCATCCCCATTCTCAAATGTTACTTATTGAACCATTGTAGGCCTACTTTAATGTGTGGATTATGGGATAAGATTTCAAAAATACAGTTCTGTTAGTACATCTACATTTGATTGTAAAATATGTTTTGGATTTGTAAGTAACTAGATGGGAATGACAGTCTAGAAATTCTCTTCAAAATGAATGATAAAATTATCCTGATTTCCAGACTGTCAGACCTACCCATATTTAAACAGCAAGTATCATGTGAAACATGGCCTGTTTTAATGAAACAACAAGAATAGTTTCTTCATTTGGAAATACATTTGCCTGTTTCTAGTTCAGATTTCTTAGACATTTTGGACTAATTGTTACAGGGCTGTCCTTTTCATTGTAGGATGTTAGCGACATAATTATCTTCTGCCCACTAGATGCCAGTAGCACCTTTTAGTTGTGACCCAAAATGTCACCAGACATTGCCAGATCTCTCTAGGGGAGTGAGGGCAAAAATCACCTCCAGGTGAGAAACACTGTTCCAAATATACTCTAGTTATTTATAGATACTTGATTTACTCTAGGTATGTAGAATTCTTGGACTATAAATTGAATAATGATCTACTTTCCACTTCATTTGCTCTTGGGGAAAGCTGTGTTTCCCTGACATTTCTTGGTAGCCCAGAAAATTAGTCTTTAGGAGCTAGATATTTTGTGAAAAATAGACAATTCTTCAGAATTTCTAGCCTAGCATACTGTGAGGAAGCAGGAGGCTTATCACATTTTATAAGATTGGAAAGTAGTCAGACTGTGATTTGACAAGAACTTAGTAAGTGGTAGAGATGTGAAACTTAAGCATTTTGTCTCCTGTGATGTGTATAATACTGACTAGAAAGAATGAAAGGGAGCTGGGATTGTAGCTCAGTGGTAGAGCGCTTGCCTTGCATGCGTGAGGCACTGGGTTCGATCCTCAGCACCACATCAAAATAAATAAATAAAGATATTGTGTCCACCTAAAAAAAAAAAAAAGGAAGTACCAAAGGTGTGATTAGATCATGGGTTGGTGATGGGTGGTCAGAGATACTTTTAAGAGTCATTTACTGGGGTTGTGGTTCAGCAGTTGAGCGCTTGCCTTGCATGTGTGAGGCACAGGGTTCAATCCTTAGCACCACCATAAAATAAATAAAGGTATTGTGTCCATCTACAACTAAAAAAAATACATATATTTTAATGTTATTTAAAAAAAAGAGTCATTTACTTGCTCTGAGTGCAGCAATATAGCTAAGAGGTTAGAAGTTTGGATTAGAGCTGGAATTAGAGACAGACAAGGTACCTAGGTTGGAAAATTTAAAGAGATGGGATCCAGACCTGACTAAGATACTGGAATCAGGCTGCCTGGATTATATCCTAGTTTTGCCTATTAGTTGATGATCTTGGATAAATTACCTAACTACTTATTCTTCAGGTTTTTCTTCTGTAAAAAGGAGATGATAATGTCTATTTTATAGGATTTTTGTGAAAAACCATTCTGTACATGTCAAGTACTTACTATACAGAACTCAATAAATTTTAGTTACTAAAATGTCTAGTCAACACTTACACAAATATATATCTCAAATCATTTTAGGAACAGAAAATGAATTTTCTACATGTCAATTTTGAGAGACCTGGGCAAAGATTGCTAAAGTAGGGCTCCCAGAAATAATAGTTATTTGTTGAAGGAAATGGAGTACTACAAAAATGCAAGACGAAGGGAGTTTTTCCTATATTCTTAGTAAAATACATAAATAATTTATCTTCAATAGTGTGATTACTAATGTCAAAACAGTGTTAACATTGTTTAACAGTTGATATCCTGTGAACATCCTGATAACAGGATATTTTGCTAAGTAAAATTATATAAAATGAAATTGAAGAGAAACTAAACATTCAATTCATTCAGACTTCACATTATTTGATGTTTAGGTTTAATACTTACATGGCATTATTTTTATATTTCTCATATTAGAACATTATTATGGTACTTGTTAAGTACTGATTCTCAGTGGACTACCTTAGCCAACCCCTGTGAAGCTTTTGGAAATTTTTGGGACCATGTTTGTGTCATGCGTGATGACTGTGACACCTTTGGCATTTAGTAGGCAAGAGCCAGGAATATTGCATTTCCTTCACATTTCCTGTGGACTGTTCTTTACAATAAATAATTGCTATGCCAGAAATGTCAGTAGCATCCTGCTAGAGAAGCTATCCTAGAAAACAGTAATTTGTTTCACCTCTTTTTTTCTTTGAAAAAAATAGTAAATGACTGCTAAATATGTAGTCATTTGTTAGATCATGAGGGTAAGATAGTCTGTAGTTCATATCAATATGACTTAACAGGGATGATAGACTCAGTGTGATAAATACAAAAATAGAGAAGTCTAATATATGTAGTGAGTGATTGCTTTTCTTTGAAGCTGTATGACTTTGCCATTTGTTTTGTTTGGGAAATTATGAAAGAAGACAGCTGAACACAAAGAGTATTCTGTACATACTGCATTTGGGAAACTGCAGGCATTTTGGTACTGTTATAAAATAGAGTTCAAGTTATAGTAGTATTTGACATAAGTTATAGTAGTATTTGACATGGTAACACATGCTAAGGAACTTGGTCTTTAGAGTGAGAGAATTATCTAAGGTGCTAGTTAAAATACAAGTTTTGAGGACTGTAGAATCTGACTTAATAGGGTTGTCAAATGGAACCCAGGAATCTGCTTTCATATATCAGTACAATAATGACCCCTTATCCAGAGTTTCATTTTTCAGGGTTTCTTTTTTGTTGTTGCTGGGGATTGAACTCAGGAGCACTCAACCACTGAGCAGCATCCCCAGCCCTTTAGAGACAGGGTCTCACTGAATTGCTTAGCGCCTCACTAAGTTGCTGAGGCTGGGATTGAACTCGTGATCCTCCTGCCTTAACCTCCCCAGTGGCTGGGATTACAGGCGTGCACCACTGCATCCAGCTCAGGGTTTCATTACATGTGATCAACTTTAAATGGGGAATTCTAGAAGTAAATACTAACTTTGCTTGTTGTTTTGAGTAGCATGATAAAGTCTTTCTCCAGCCATTTCCATACTTTGCAGGACATGAGTCATCTCCCTTTTTTTTGGTACTAGAGATTGAACTCAGGGGCACTCGACCACTGAGCCACATCCCCAGCCCTATTTTGTGTTTTATGTAGAGACAGGGTCTCACTGAGTTGCTTAGTGCCTCACCATTGCTGAGTCATCTCTTTGTCCAGTGTATCTGTGCTGTATATGCTACTCATTCATTCATTACTTTGGGGATGTGTCAGTTTTATCATAGCAACTTTTACAGTATTTATATGTTTGGGTAACCTTTATGTGGTACCTTTTGGGTCACAATGCAGTATCATTTATCTCACTTCATCTCAGCAGGTAGGCATCATATCATCTCATCATTGGAAGAATGAGGGTGAATACAGTACAATTAATATATTTTGAGAGGAGACCACAGTCACACAACTTATGTTTGGACATTCTATTTTATTACTTTTAATCTCTTACTATGTGTAATTTGTAACTTAAAATTTATCATAGGTTTGTATGTATAGGAGAAAACACCATTATGTAAGGTTTAGTATGCTTTTCAGCATCCACTGGGGAGTCTTGAATATCCCCTAAGTATAAAAGGGGATTACTGTATTCCAGGTTGTAGGATACGTACCCACAGGTTATAGTTTGCCATGGGTACCATTTTTAAGTAGAAGTATTTGTGAAGTTTAGAACATTCATGTTGGTGACTGTGTAGAACAATGTTTTCTCAAACTTTTTGTCTAGGACTCTTAAAAATTAATAGCAATCAGGCAGGGGCTATAGCTCAGTGGTAGAGTGCTGGCCTAGCATGTGTGAAACAACTGGGTTTGCTCCTCAGCACCCCATAAGAATAAATAAAGGTATTGTGTCCATCTACAACTGAAAAAAATTAAGAATAGTTAATATTTTGATTAGTTTAAATTTTGTGATCAAATATTACATAAATGTGTTATAAAAAAATCTGCAAAACGTTTCTTATTCTGTATTTTCAGTTTGAATTTTATTACTAAAACAATTCTAAACTGATTTTTTTTTTTTGGGGTGAGCCACTAATGGGTTGCAATCCTTATTTTAAAGTGGCTATTCTCCCTTTTTTTTTTTTTTTTTTATTTAAATGCATTTCAAGTCATAGTACATAACCAGATCTCTGTTTTTCCATTTCTCTGATTGCAAACCAAATAAAGTCTCAACATTAGAGTCTTCATAGATGTGTCAGGGGTAGTAAAGACCATCTCAAATAACCATCCCTTTAACAAGCAACAGAATAACTAGGACAGTTTGTTAAAGTAGCTTATTGGCTTCACCTCTAGAGTTGCTGGTGCAATAGGTATGGGGTGGGACTTAAGAATTAGTGTTTAACAAGTTCCTGGTGATACTAATGTTGTTAGCTCCAGAACCACATTTTGAAAACCTGTATAGTAGAGGCTATATTGGAAAGACAAGTTTCCCCTGGAATATAAGCTCTCTGAAGACAAGGATTTTGTCAGATTTGTTCACTCTTTTTTTTTCAATGCTTGAAATAGTGTGTGCATATAGGAGTTAATCAGTAGTTATTTGTAGAATGCATGATTTGATGCAGGAAGTTCAGTGAACTCTGTTACTGTCAGTACCCTTTTCAGTTGTTCTGGTGGAAGGAACCAGGGTCATAATAGTGTAGATAGATTGAAGCATTGCTTCAGGAGGAAAATTGACAACATTGATGGGGTCTTAATGGTACAGTCTAATTCCTTAGGTCATTGATTTGTTAACCTTGGTGAGTTGTGATACCCAGCACTTAGCTGCACATGATATGTAATTAATATTTGTCATCATCACTGAAGCTTTACTGTATGGTCCACATTGCTGTAGCTAGACCACTTGGACCCAGTGGTACTTTATCATTGAGCTATATCCCTAGCCCTTTATTTTTTTATTGTGAGACAGAGTTTCACTAAGTTGCTCAGGCTGACCTCAAACTTGTGAACCTTCTACCTCAGTCTTCTGAGTTCCTGTGGTTATAGGCCTGGGCCACCACACCCTGCTAATTTAAGAGAAGTGATGAGGAGCTTAAAGTATAGCTCATTGGTAGAGTGCATGTTTAGTATGCATGAGGACCTAGGTTTGTTCAATCTTTATCATTCAAAAAAATTGTTTTTATAAAATAAAAAATTAGGTTTTATAAAATAATTAGGTTTTATAAAATAATTTCTAAAATCATTAATTAATAGTACTTTTTTAAAAAACCTTGATTTTTGACTCAAAAATATAGTTTTGTTTTTTATTTGTTTTGGAAGAGGGAAGGAGATAGAAGGTTTAGGTGACAGAGTTTGAGACCTTGTAATGTGTTTTGTTAGATGTATAAGCGCCTATTTTGACAGTGTGTTCATTTATGCTAGGAGCCCATTTTACAGGATGAACCAGACATAGTTTGGACTTCTGGAAAGAAGTGCTGTGTTACCACAGGAAAAACTGTTGTTACTTTGGGATTTGCAGGGGCCTGGATTTACTAGCTGGCAGTGAGTTTAGAAGTGATTAATGCAGCTTTTCTTCTTTTTAGATGAGGAAAATGCCTAAGAGAGAGAAATTATTAGTAGCCAAACCAGGATTAACTGTTTTCCTGACTTCTGGTATAATGCTGTATTGCACAATTAATACCATCACGAATAAAAATAACAACATTTATTGGTCACTGACTTTAGACTCTGATGGTGGTTTTTTTTGTTTGTTTTGTGTTTTTTTTGTCTTTGGATATATTGTTTAATCCTTAAAACAACCATGAGTAGATACTGTTTCATCTTTGTAAGAATAGATTACAGGTAAGACTAATTACTGGGGCTGCTAGGGGGAAAGTTGCATTGGGAAATTTCATTAAGATGTGCTAGAATCGGTATTAGCATGTAGACACAGTTCAAGAATGTCTAGCGTGGGAAAGAGTCAGGAGATTATAGAAAATCTCTGTATGGCAAGAACTTGAAGAATCTTCTAGAAAGTTCGGGTGAGTTAGGCAGTGTCCCAAGAGCAGATCTTAAACAAAGTTGGTGTAGATCCTTGAGTGCAAAATGACTGAATTGTTTCATTTGTGTTTTTTAAGAAACAGGGTCGAGACTTTAGGTTTAACATTGAATATGGTCAAAAAGGAAATGTATTAGGGAGAAGGTTGAAATAGTTGCAAGCATTTTATTTCTGTTTTTTTTTTTTTTTTTTTTTTTTTGCCACTTCACTGACTGCCCTACCTCCCCCATCACATGAGTATCCTTTATCCAAAATTCTTATGACCAGAAGTATTTCAGATTTTGGAATATGTACATATGTATAATAAAATTCATTTGTGTTTCATATATACCTTATGCACATAGCCTCAAGTTAATTTTGTATAATACTTTCAATAATTTTATGCATGAAACAAAGTCTATGGTGTGGAATTTTCCACTGTGGCATCATATCGGTGCTCAAAAAATTTCAGATTTTGGAGAATTTCAGATTTTTAATTTTTGGATTAGGGATTCTCATCTTACAAAAGTTGCTAAGCAGAAAACAATCTTTGACATAATGGAAAGAAGAGGGTAATTTCAAGTAATATAGAGGATTTCAGAAACCTCCAAGACCATTAGCCATTGCCTTTTATTTCTTCCTCTTTGGACAGATGGAAAGTTGGGCTTTTCTAACTGGGAGGAATTGCCTCTGTGTTTCTTACTCACCTGATGAAGAAGAGATGAATTTATCTATTTACATTCTGTGTCTCTTTTCGGAGAGGCAGGAAGTGTTGTATTAAGGAAAAAGTGCCATAAAAATAGATTAGTAATGGTTTGGATATTGCAAAAGATAATCTTCATTTACTAGAAAAAATCTGCTTATGTGAAACGCTTTGCTAAATAATATATGCCAAGCCGGGTGTGGTGGCTCACGCTTGTAATCCCAGCACTTTGGGAGGCTGAGACAGGAGAATCGCGAGTTCAAAGCCAGCCTCAGCAATGGCGAGGCGCTGAACAACTCAGTGAGACCCTGTCTCTACATAAAACACAAAATAGGGCTGGGGATGTGGCTCAGTGGTCGAGTGCCCCTGAGTTCAATCCCTGGTACCAAAAAAAATAAAAAATAAAAAAAAAATTAAATAATATATGCCAGTTACTGTAGAAAGATTGAAAATTTAAAAAAAAAAACAAAAAACTTCTTCAGTACTCTATAAAGTGGTAGAGACAAGATTTAATTCTTTTTAAGATTTGTTTTCATTATTCTTTATACTTGGTTAAGAAAGAAGGGTTTTATAGTTACCAGTTTCTAAAATGGAAGAGAGTTATAAACAGATAAGAATAATATATTTTCATACATCCAGACTTATTTCTGTGACCTTCATTTAGAAATCTTATGTTCTTTTTTTTAGTTATGGGAGAATAAATTAATGCAGTCTAGGGCAGTAGATGGATTTCATTCAGAAGAGCAACAGCTTTTATTGCAAGTTCAACAGCAACATCAACCCCAGCAGCAGCAACACCACCATCACCACCACCATCAGCAAGCTCAACCTCAGCAGACAGTACCTCAGCAAGCACAGACCCAGCAGGTCCTTATTCCTGCATCACAGCAAGGTGAGACTGAATTTGTTTTCCTACTTTACAGCTTAGAAGTGTTTTAAAAGAAGAAATAACTCTAGGTTTCTTGGAACTTTTTAAAAGGTGTCTGGTAGATCAAAAAAAATTGAAAATAAGACTACATTGCTTTTGTTTTTTCTTTCCCTATTTTGACTGAGTTTGTGTGTATTTATACATACATGTTTGTATAAAATGTATATAGTAATGATAGATATTCCATATTTGAAAGCCTAAAATCATATTCAGGTAAGTTTATTATTTTCTTTTGAGAAAGTTATACAGTGGTGTATTTCCTAGAAACTTATTTACCTAGGGCTTCATTATTGTATGTGATAAAATAATTATGTGTATTCTTCGTAGAACCTGTTCCTTTAAAAACACATTTTGAGTTGAATTTTTATCCATATATCTTAAACATAGGTGGAATTTAATAACTTTGGAAATCTGAAAATTCAGACACAGTCATTTATCTAAGTCTACATTGACAGAATTAGATTCCTTTTAAGTGGAGTGAATGTGTTACATAGCTTACTTTATATTACTTGGTTTAAAACAAAGACAAACATTTATAGACTGTCCATAATGCTTTGCAATATGCAAGTCATTTTATAATACTGTTTCAGTAATGCCTTATGGAGGTTTTGTGAAATAGTTTTTAGCTCCATTTCACAGCTGAGGAAGACATGATATTGATAGTAATATACAATAGATAAGTCTGGGTTATTTTACTAGTTTTATCAAATACTTTGTATCTGGTAATTTTATCCTTTTCATTTTATTTGATGACTGTTCCTCCTATTGCTTCTAGGCCTGGCACTAGGATTTTATGTCATCATAAATTAATTTGATTTTCTTCACTCAGAGAATATTAGGATAATGGGATTATCTGTCTATTCTCTGAAATTTGCGGAATCAAACACTTAGTTCCTTTTATGCTTAGGTAACATTGCCATTATTTCTGACTTGTACTTTTTAAACAGTTGATGGAAGTGCTATGGTTATGGTGACTGTCAAGGTGGTAGAAAAGGACTTTGTATATTTAAAAAACAAAGAAACAAAAAAGCTAATTTTAACTTTTTGAGCTTATTATTTATTTTTTTAGTTGTAGATGGGCACAATATCTTTATTTTATTATTTTTTATGTGGTGCTGAGGATCGAACCCAGTGCCTCACGCATGCGAGGCAAGTGCTGTACCACTAAGCCACAATCCCAGTCCCTGAGCTTATTTTTAATGGATCAGTAAGTTACTGTAACACTGGCGTATTACATTATGTCCATTAAACAGTTAATGAGCCGGGCGCAGTGGCACAAGCCTGTAATCCCAGCGCTTAGGGAGGCTGAGACAGGAGAATCGCGAGTTCAAAGCCAGCCTCAGCAAATGGTGAGGCGCTAAGCAACTCAGTGAGACCCTGTCTCTACATAAAACACAAAATAGGGCTGGGGATGTGGCTCTGTGGTCGAGTACCCCTGAGTTCAATCCCTGGTGCCAAAAAACAAACAAAAAAAAAACCAGTTAATGCAGAGTTAACAAGCCAAAATTAAACTAAGTTTGAAAATCTCCAGCTTATTTAGTAATGCACAGAAATGTATATGTTTAGATGTTAGGTATCTTTTGTGTTCTTAAATTCTTTTGCATTCTTATGTATTTCATTTAAATAATTTGCATTAATTTTTTCCAGTATAGAGTGGGTATATCACAGCTTTTGTTTTCCATAGATATTAAAAACCTTCTGAGATAAATGGTTGAGAGTATTTGAATGCAAAAACTGTGAAAAAAAACATAACATTTAACATTATAAAATTTCTTGTGATTATGAAATAGCCTGATGGTTCCTTGTTTGCATGTGTACTTGATTTTTTTGTAGCCACAGCACCACAAGTTATTGTTCCTGATTCAAAGCTTATACAGCATATGAATGCATCAAACATGGTAAGATTCAGAACATTTAGATTTACTTTTCTTATTTTAATCCAATTGTGATTATGCCTAGGTATATTGTAAGTTAACAATTTATAGATTGAGGAAAACAGTTTTATTTTAAAAGGTTCCTGAATATTGTATTCAGCAGCAAACTTCAAGTTTAAATTGGTACTTAGGTATTAAGACTCATAAAATTAGGCCTGGGGATGTAGCTAGTGATTGAGTGCCTGCCTAGCATGCTTAGCACTCTGGACTCAATCCCCAATACCCCTGCGCCCTTTAATACACATAAAGATCCAAAAAATTAGGAATTTTCTGTTTTAAAACACCAAAAGAATGATGCTTTGTGGACACTATTTCATCACTTGTTTTTGAACAACAGCTCTAGGGGATTGACAAAACCTATTATACCACATATAGTTCTGTTTCAGATCTGTTAATCACAAGAGGTCAGAAATACTAAGAATTGTAAACTTCTTAAAAACAAAAACTGGATAGTTCAAGTTATTTTTAAAATAACAAATTTTAAAATACTTGCTCCTGTTTAGCTGTAATATGGTCTATGTTATGATCTATAAATTGTTACCTTAAAAAGCATTTGAAACAATTGAGTTATATTAGAATTTTGATAGGTCTTATCAAATATAGCATAATATACAACTGTAAAATTGAAAAAACTCTTTCAGATCCTTAGGAAATCTTTACCTGTTTTCTTTACTCTTTTTTTATAACATTAAAACACAATCTGATTAGTTTGTTCAGTACTTTCTTGTAAATGGTTTTTCTTTATTTTGTTTAAAATAAACACTGTTAATATTCCAGAGTTGTCTCAGCTTTGACATTTCATTCTTAAAATCAGCCAAAACTTTTGAGTAAAAAATCCTTATTTGTAAATCCTCTCAGCCTATGTAAATAGTGCTAGTTTTTTGTTTTTGTTTTTTTTTTGCTAAACCAAAAGTAATGTTTATATGGGTTTCTTTGGTTTGGTTTGGGTTTTTGGTACCCAGGATTGAACCCAGGGCCACTGAACTACTGAGTTACATCCCCAGCCCTTTTTATTTTTGATTTTGAGACAGGATCTCGCTAAGTTGCTTAGGGCCTCAAAAGATTTGTTTTTTTTTTTTTTTGTACCAGGGTTTGAACTCAGGGGTACTCAACCACTGAGCCACATCCCCAGAGCTGTTTTCCTATTTTGTGTTTTATTAGAGACAGGGCCTCACTGAGTTGCTTAGTGCCTCGCCATTGCTGAGGCTGGCTTTGAACTCGTGATTCTCCTGTCTCGGCCTCCCAAAGTGCTGGGATTACAGGCATGTGCCACTGTGCCCAGTTTGGCCTTAAAGTTTTGATCCTCTTTCCTCAGCCTCCCAAGTTGCTGGGATTATAGATGTGTGCTACCATGCCCAACCAAAAAGCAATGTTTAAAAAAATAACTTCCATTTTGTGAGTGGTAAGTTATGAACCACAAACCTCATTTGTGGTTTATAAGTCAAATAGAAAGCAGGATTTATATCAGACAAATTACCTGCTCCTGCACCTTACTAGCCTTACAAATTCATGTGCTGGAGTGATGGCAAATTTCTATGAGATAGTAGAAATTGTATTTTTGAATTCACAAATACCAAGGATCTGTTTTTATGGGCCGAGGATAGTGGCATGTGTTTGTAATCCCAGCAATTTGAGTGGTTCAGGCAGGAGGATTGCAAGGTCAAGGCTAGCCTTGGCAACTTAGCCAGGTCCTAGGTGAGACCCTGTCACAAAATAAAAAATTAAAACGGCTTGGGGATATAGCTGAGTGGTAAAGTTCCCTTGGGTTCAATTCTCAGTACTACAAACAACAAAAAAATTTAAATAAAAAAAAAAGATCCATATTTATACCTCAGTTTAAGTTAATAGAATCTTTTTTGGGGGGCATGAAAATCTCAAAAGTCCATGTCTCAAAAGAATTTCTGATTTTTAAAAATCTCATTTTAATAGTTGTTACTTCCTAGGAAAGTACTTGTGCAAACATAACAAATTTTGGCAGAATCGCCTAGAGTAGATACTTCTAATTTTGAAGAGTTTTAAATGTTGTGGGGGAGAATTTAAAATTTAATAGTGTTTTGAGAGATAGAGAAAATGAGTGGTTGATTTCTTATGTACTACTATGTAGTCTCTGATGTTGGAGAGCATGTGTATGTAAACAGATCATAGGTTAGAAGCTTAAATCAATAAAGTAGATTAGCTTTTATTTACATTTTAACATTTTACTTTGATGTTTTTAGTCAGTGTTTCTTCCATGTATTATGCATGTTGTGAAAAATAATCTATAAAGGCTTTTCACCAGTAAAAGTGTTCTGGGATTTTGTTGTTTTGCAATATTCCCAATTCAAATATATTCAGTAAGTAAAAATAGTTCTGATTTTTCTCATGGATATGTGTGCTTTAGAAATGAACATATTAAAATTACATAATTTCATAGAAATAATATAATAATATTATGTAATAATATAACAGGTAACAGGGTATTTCAGGGAACTTACAGCAAACCAATTTTCCAGGTTCATGTTACAAAATGATTGGTCTAATGTATTTGTGTTAGGGTTACTTCATAAAATACAAGGAGAAATTTTCAGGTCATTAAATAAAAGATGATTATGTATGGTACATCACTCAGCAAATATTTATTGATTAACTTGAATGTACAGAAAGTGTAACAGATGGTTATTGTGCTATGGTGATTATTGTGAGATATATGCTGTATGGAATCTCTGTTGGTTTATTGCTACAGCAAGATCTGTTATCTTAGAAGATATTAATTAATATTCCTAAATATCAGTAGCAAGTGGTTGCTTACTATGTTTCTTAAACTTGGCTTACCTTTACTTGGCTTTATGGACAAGATTTATTTTAAATTGAGTGGTTAGGTATCCAACTTGAAGAGCTGGTGAGCTCTGACTGTAGTCTGAAGAAATTCAGGGAATTTACACTGAAGAAGTAGAAGTTACTTAGGCCTATCCAATGGCAACACAAACCCCATTTTCTTTGGAAATTATACCTAGAACCCAAAACCAGGCAGATGTATTATTAACCCAGCTTAGTGTAGTTTTCTAAGTTTTGTTAACTCCTCTGGTATTAGTTTCTCCAACTCTTGCTTGCTTATTATATTCGTTTCCCTAAGCTTATCCAAATATAGGTGTTTGTAAAAATGTATGGGTTAAATTAAGTGTATGAAGGTTTCATACCTTAAGGAAGATTGAAAGGGGATGGAAAAATAAAATACCTAAATATGATTACAGTGAGATACATGAATAACATGTATCTTTATTTATAAATACATTTAATATATTTATTTATAAAGTGTAGAATAATATATAAAGAATGGCCTAATTCTTTTGGAGGAAAGCTAGAGGAGAAACAATTTCTGGAAGCAATAAATCAGAGTTTTTTTTTAAATTTAAAATATGTCAATATAATCCCATCCATATTTTCATAACTTAAATGTTACATAGTAACTCCATTTTAAAGTAAAATTAATGTTTATGACTTAAGATTTTGAGGATTTCTTTTGGTATTAATCTGTTTATTTAATACGTATTGAGCATCCCTAATAGGAAAATCTGAAATCCAAAGTGCTATAAATTCTGAAATTTTTTGAGCATTGACATACTGCAAGTGGAAAATTTCACTGACTTCATATTATGAAGTTGGTTGCAGTCAAAATCCAGGGTTACTAAAGTATAAAATTACCTTCAGTCTGTGTGCATAAAATTGTATGTGTAACAAATGTTTAAATTGGGTTTCAACCCCAAGAGATGGCATTAGTATATGCAGATATTTCCAAATCCAAATATGCAAAGTCCCAAACACTACTGTTTCTAAGCATTTTGAATAAGAGATGCTGGACCTTATTATATATATTCTCAACCTTAACCTCAAACATATTGTCATATGTTCTTTTTTGACTTTTGGCATCTCTTATGGCATCTTAACAGAATTGCCAGCTATACTTTTCAAAGGAAGTCTTTAGATACAGTGTTTTTTTATGGATACTTGTTGATTGTAGTAGACATTTTAGAAATTAAGAAACAAAGATACTTATACAACTGTATTAATTGGAAACAAGGAATCGGGTGTATGGAAGCAAAGAGTAGGAAAGGAAGTGATAATGGAATGGTTATTTCATACATTATATACCATTGTTAATGTGAGTTTTCCTAAAAATGTGTAGATTAAGTATGTGAAGGGTCTGTACCTTAAATCTTAAAGATTGAAGAGAGGAAAAAAAAACCTGTGAGACAAAAAATTACACTGTTTAATTGCTTCAAATAATTAAGAAGGTTATTTAAGCTAAGGTCTTTTTTTGCAACATTTTTATGAAATACAGGTTAGTCTTACTGTTAAAATTTCCATATAGTATGTACTAAACAAAATTTCATATACTACTAAAACATGCTAGTTGATAAGCTGAAATGCTTTTTATGTACAATGCAGTTTTGATGTTTTCCCTTTATTTTTATTTTTTCAGAGTGCTGCCGCTACAGCTGCTACCTTGGCACTCCCTGCAGGTGTGACTCCTGTTCAACAGATATTAACAAATTCAGGTAATTAGGAATAGCAGAACCATTTTAAAATATGATTCACAAAATTGCACCATCTAGCCCTTGTATTTTGTCTTCATTGAAAGACAATACTAATATTTCTTTTATCATTTGGTTTAGGTTGTTAAAATAATTTTGAGGGCTGTAACATACAACTGTAATCATTGTTGAGGATGCAATAGAGAAGATGAAAATTGCTCTTGAGCTTTTGATCGTGAATGAGAACCAACCCTATTATTGAAGAAGTATGGTTATATAGAAATGCTTGTTTACTATATTACTAAGCATATTTATGTTGTCAAAGGAGTTAAACTTGACTCGTTTGAACTGATTTGTGATTTCAAAGTAAATCCTATGGTACCTTAAGAGCAAATTCATTGCATGCTGTTCAGCATAGTATCTCTCATTGATTGACAAAACACCAATGTGTTGAGCACATGAGTTTGGATATATTAGTATTTGAAAACTTATCCACATAGGTTTTTCTTTTTTTTTTTAAGATGTCAATGGACCTTTATTTTATTTATTTATATGTGGCACTGAGAATCAAACCCAGTGCCTCACACATGCTAGGCAAGTGCTCTACCACTGAGCTACAACACAGCTCCTATCCACATAGATTTTAAGTGTTATATCTGTAATCTTCATTTTATTCATTTATTTGGGAGGTGGGGTAGAGACTGGGGAAGTAACCTAGGGGTGCTTTACCACTGTGCTACATCCCCAGTCTTTTTTATTTTTTGAGACAGAGTTTTGCTAAGTTGCTGAGGTCCTCACTAAACTGCTGAGGCAGGTCTCAAACTTAGGATCCTCTGCTCAACCTCCTGAGTCACTGGGAATTCAGGTGTGCACCACCATGCCTGTCTGACCCCAGCTTATTTTCTTGTTTTTTGTTGTTGTTTTTGTTACTTTTGTTAATTTATAAATTTGTGAAGAACAAATTAGGGGTTTGTCTCGTTACATATTTTATTAACATATATGTTTGCTATTTAATTCAAGATCCTGGGTCATCTAAAGCAACCTATTGGGGTTGTTTGGTTCTGTATATATAAGCCAATCACATAATTGGTTTTATGTGACGATGACTGGTTCAGCAAACTTTTGTTTTTGTTTCTTCAAAGCTTTAAACATGAATAGCCCATGAAATGTCTTTTCTTACTTATTGCTTTCTTGACTGTTAGCATGTGAATAAAGATAATTTAAGCTTAAATTGAGTCTTACAATCTGTTGTTAAAACCTTACTGAAAAACAGCTGAATGAGGATAATAAATTTGGAAAACGAATCATTTTAAGCAATGTATCTGAACATGGAGGGAAGTTAGGGAAGGTATTATAGTTTACTGTGTATAGATGATAGACTTTAATAAAACTGGTAGACTTCTGACTTGATAATTCCTAAGTTTGTCAGTGGTTTGACATTTCTTTTCTTCTTTTTTTTTGGGAGACAGTAACTGCTAAAGTGGTAACTTAGAATATGTGCTTTTTTGCTTTAGGCCAGCTTCTTCAGGTGGTCAGAGCAGCCAATGGTGCCCAATATATCTTTCAGCCTCAGCAGTCAGTGGTTCTACAACAGCAGGTTATACCACAAATGCAGCCTGGTGGAGTACAAGCTCCTGTTATACAACAGGTAAAAGAATTTTAGTTAAGATTCCTATAGGATTCCTTGAGTGGGTCCCCTCCTTTTGCCCATGGTTTTATATATACAAATTCTTAGACAAAAGCAAATAAACTAATAACTTGGATAACTCTTGGTCAGTGTCTGGTATATGCACAATTAAGTGCTCACTAAATGAAGCAATTAGCTTTAGCAAATCTTTTTCAGAAATTTAAATGATAAAATAGAAATTTATACTTGGGTAGTGTCAACTATGTATGAGATATGGGCTGTTTCTGGTGATTCTTTAATATTTGGGCTAATTTCTTCCCTCTTAACTAGTTTCTAATATGTGATTTTCTTTTGCTTTAGGTTCTTGCCCCTCTTCCTGGAGGGATTTCACCACAGACCGGTGTTATCATCCAGCCTCAGCAAATCTTATTTACAGGAAATAAGACTCAAGTTATACCTACAACAGTAGCGGCACCCACACCAGCACAAGCACAGATAACTGCAGCTGGCCAGCAGCAACCACAAGCCCAGCCTGCTCAACAGCAAGCTCCATTGGTATTACAAGTTGATGGAACTGGGGATACATCATCTGAAGAAGATGAAGACGAAGAAGAAGACTATGATGATGATGAAGAGGAAGATAAAGAAAAAGATGGAGCTGAAGATGGGCAGGTGGAAGAAGTAAGTCTCTAGTAAAAGACTTGAAAAGAGAGTCCAGTCAAATAATTTTGTTTTTCAAAGGCCATTGTGTTTTTTCTGATAGGTGGATGCTGATCCATAATGGGGATGGGGGCAAGGGAAGAATGGAGGAACTTTGGATTGGGCAGAGGGAAGAGGGTATGGAGATGGAAAGGATGGTGAAATGAGACAGACATTATTACCCTTAGTACATGTATGATTGCACGAATGGTGTGACTGCATCGTGTACAACCAGAGAAATGAAAAGTTGTGCTCCATTTGTGTCAAAATGCATTCTGTTGTCATGTATAACTAATTAGAACAAATAATTTTAAAAAATAATAATTTTGTTTTATTTGGTGCCAGACTGACAAATTATGTTGTATTTTTCCAGAGGTTGTTAGGTGCTGTAAATATTTAAAGATAAATTTTAAAGATAAAGTCAGGTTCTTCTTTAATGTAGTATTTAGATTGTTCTGGCTATATTTATCTTCATATAAAATACAATTATTTGCTATAACTGATAATAAATTTATGTATGCCAAATAAAATTTTATTAACAAGGATAGTGGAGACAGTGCCTGTAATTCTAATTCCTAGGCTTATGCAT
Organism: Xerus rutilus; assembly: GCA_028644305.1. Taxonomy (NCBI): domain Eukaryota; kingdom Metazoa; phylum Chordata; class Mammalia; order Rodentia; family Sciuridae; genus Xerus; species Xerus rutilus. Next base: position 19,303,881 of record CM053401.1, read on the forward strand.
TCATAATGTAGCTTGAACATATGACATTGATAGGACAGATAGGATGTAGTTAATTTTTGCTTAAGTAATTGAAAAGGAATGGCAATATTTGGGGAGAGAGGAAACTGAAGAAAAACAATGTCAAGATTGATTCAAAGCCATTTTTTGGTTTTGGACCATGTTAGATAACAGTTTCTTAATAACCTTACCTGCTCTTTTAATGTCTTGTCTTCTAGAAACCTATAAATATGCCTGCTTTTCCTATTGTTCCAGCTTAGTTATTTGTATCTATGATATTTGTCCTGCAAAGTTTTCCTTGTTAATTGCCTTCCTCAGCCTAAGATGGAATCTTTTTTAATCTTAGTACAAAGTTCGTTAAATTAGCTAAGTATTTTTTAAAAGTTTATTATTAAATATTGAATAAAAATGAATAAGAAATACTTTAAAATATAAATATCTTGATATCCATCTAGTTAAAATTTTTTCCATTCTTGTGTATTTTCTGGGAATGCATATATAAGCGTTTCTTTTAAGTAATGTATGTAGCATTAATGTGGTGGATTCCAAGACATGCACATCTTCAGCTTTACAACAAAACCCCAAGTTGTACTCATCACACTCCTGCCATTCAAAGTACATAATTGTGTAGGTGTTAATACCTCTTCATCAATTTCTAATATTGTCAAGCTCCTTAATTTTTGCCAGTCTAGTAGGTAGAAAGTTGTATCTTGTTTTGGTTTTAGTTTTCATTTTCTTGATTACTGCGTTTCAGCCTCTTTTCGTGTATGTATTTTTTTGTTTGTATTCTATCACGAAGTGCTTGTTCAAGTCTCCTGCCCAGTTTTTGAGGGGAGGGTACTGGAGATTGAACCCAGGGCACTTAACCACTGAGCCACATCTCCAGCTGTATTTTGTATTTTATTTAGAGACAGGATCTCACTGAGTTGCTTAGCGCCTCGCTTTTGCTGAGGCTGGCTTTGAACTTGAGATGCTTCTGCCTGTGCCTCCTGGACCACTGGTATTATAGGTGTGCACCATTGCACCTTGCTCTGTCTGTTTTTATTGTCTAAATTCTTTAGGTTTTTTGCATTGCTGGGGATCAAACCCAGGACCTCTTGCATTCTGGGCAAGCACTCTACCACTGAAATATACCCCTAGCTCTTTATAATTTTGATGCTCCCCTAATTGATATGTTCTTAGGTTTTCTTCTGTTTACTGATAGTATGGAAATATGTAGAGCTTTTAATATTCATCATTGATACATCCACCTTTCTAATGTTTTTGTTAATTCTAATAATGTCTGTGTAGATTTTTTTGTATTTTCCTAAGGATGATCACATTATTTGTCAAAAATGGCAGTTTTTCTTGCCTTATTGGCTAAGCCTTCCAGAAAACTATTGATGAGAAATGGTAACAGCAAGTACCCTTGTGATGTTCTTAAACTTAAAAATAAGTATATTTTGTTTTCTTTTTTGAATACCCTATATCAGATTAAGGATCTTCCTTTCTATTCTTAATTATATTAAGAACTTTGCTTATCTTTGTTTTTTTTTTTAAATTTTTTTTTAGTTGTAGATGATGCAATATCTTTATTTATTTATTTTTTATGTGGTTCTGAGGATCGAATCCAGTGACTCACGCATGCAAGGCAAGCGCTCTACCACTGAACCACAGCCCCAGCCCTTATCTTTGTTTTTTAAGACTGTGAATGTTGTATTTTATTAAATTTTTCTGAAGCTGTTAGGTAATCATATAGCTTCTCTCCCTTAGTTTTTCATTGTTAATGATTTTCATTAATTGGTTTGTTTGCAAACCATTATTGCATTTCTGGGATAGCAAAACTTGATCATTAATATATTACTCTTTATTTGAATTGTTGAATTAACTTTGTTCAGGACTTCTGCATGTATATTCATAACTGATTCTCCATTCTCATATTCTTCTCACCAGGTCTTCAGATTAGTGGTAGGTAGCCTCATAAAATAAATCTTGAGAAGTGTTTCCACTACTCTGAATTTTTTTTCTTTAAGATTGTATCTAATTCTTCTGTGAATATTTGTTAACACATGCTGCTAAAAATGTGTGGGCCTTAGTTGTTTTTTTTGGGGTTTTTTTGTAATTGTAAATGGACAGAATGCCTTTATTTTTTTTAAATATATTTTTTTAGATGCATTTCAAATCATAGTACATATATAGAGCTCAATTTTCCATCTTTCTGATTGCAAACAGCATAGAGTCCCACCATTCGTGTCTTCATACATGTACCTAAAGTAGCGATGTCCATCTCATTCAACCTTTTTTTTTGGTACTGGGGCATGAACTCAGGGGCACTCAACCACTGAGCCACATCCCCAGCCCTATTTTGTGTTTTATGTAGAGACAGGGTCTCACTGTCATTCAGCCATTTTTGATATTCCCAATCCTCTCCCCTCCTCCACCTACCCCCTGCCCCATCCAAAGTTCCTCCATTTCTCCCATGCTCCCCACCCCCACCCCACTTTCAAACTTTCTGGATATGCAAATTTGAGGTGTCTTTTTTTGTGGTGCTAGGGATTGAACCCAGGGCCTTGTGCATGCAAGGCAAGCACTCTACCAACTAAGCTATATCTCCAGCCCCTAGGGGTGTTATTTATTAGCGGAATATTGATATTTATGTCATTAGATTACAAGAGCAAGTATTATTTAGTAAGAGAAATAGTTTTTACAATAAATGATGCTGGGACAGCTGACTACAAAGTTTGCCCCTTGCCTCATACCCTATACAGAAATTAACTCAAAATGGATGACAGAACTAAATCTAAGGGCTAAAATTATCAAATTCTCAGTAGAAAACACAAGGATAAATCTTCATAACCGTAGGTTTGGTAATAATGGTTTCTTAGACATGACACTAAAAGTAAAAGTGATTAAAGAAAAAATGGACTTTGGAAATTAAAATCTTGTGCAGCAAAGGACAATATTAAGAAAGGAAAAAGTTTACCAAAAGGAAGAAAATGTTTGCAAAATCATGTATCTGTTAAGGGTCTAATGTTCAATATACAAAGAACTCTTAGTTCAACAAAAGACAACCCAATTAAAAAATGGCAAAGTTGATTAAACAGAAATTTCTCTTAAGATACAGATAGCCCATAAGCACATGAAAAGATGTTCAACATCATTAGTTGTTAGATAAATGCAAATCAAAACCACAGTACATACCATTTTGTTCATATAGGATGATTATAATCTAAAAGGAAAATATGTGTTGGTGAAGATGTGGAGAAATTGGAAGTCTTGTATTGCTGGTGGCAATGTAAGATTGTATAGTTTCCATGAAGCAGTTTGGTGATTCTTCAAAAAGTGAAGCATAGAATTAACCAATATGCTCTAGCAGTTTGACTCAGAAGTATATGCAGAAGAGTATTAAACAGGTATTCAAACAATAACTTGTACATGAATGTTCATAGCAGCACTATCCATGATGTCCCAAACAGTGTAAACAACTCAAATGTCTTTCAGCCAATGAATAGTCAAATAAAATGTGTATTCAGAAAGTGGAATAGGATTTAGCCAGAGAAAGAAATACAATACTAATACTTGCTACAACATGGATGTATCTTGAAAAAATGCTAAGTGAAAGAAGCTTGGCACAAAAGGCCACATATTATATAATTCTATTTATATGAAATGGCCAGAACAGGCAAACGTATAAAGTCAGAAAGCAGATTGGTTATTGCCAGGGGACAGAAGGGAATAAAGAGTGACTACTTAATGGGTAAGGGTGATGAGGTATTCTAGAACTATGTAGTTGTGATGGGTAATCTTATGAATGCTGTTAGTGTACCTGAATTGTACACTTCGAAGGGTTAAAATAATTTATTATGTGAAATTTATCTAAATTTTATTTTCATTTTATATTGATGCCTATTTTAAATTAGAATATATGTCTACACATAGCTTTGTATGAGTAGGTCTGACAGCCTTTTGATTATTTTCTACTCCTATTTTGTACTATTTCTCCATTTATTAGAAATTTGCATCATATCTTTTGTTTCTGCCACAATTGAAGTATAATGTAGTTGGTCATTTTATGCTCTGGTTGTGGGGGTTTTTTTGAACCTTTATGTTTGGTACTGAGGTTTTCCAACCCATCTTGAAAACCAACCAACAAACAAACAAACAACCCAAAAGAATATTTATTGTACTTCATGCCTCCTCCGTAACCATTATAATGGTAAACAGTGCTGGTTTGTAGTCAGTGTTCTGGTCCTTAAAGTGAAGTCCCAAATCAGAATGCTATCTTCCTTTCCTCCTCCAATTTCACCACTGTTTTCACTTTGCTGATACGTACATAATACCATTACTTCATTAAATCTTCATATTTTCTTAGGTTCATTTCTAGGCATTCTAGACAGTTAATATGGAGAATTGTCTTCTCATGCTATTCTTCAACAATAAAGGAAAAAAAGTCGCATATCTCTTCAGATTTGCAAGTAGTATAGCTTCACTATTGTAATTGTATTTAATTTCTTGCTAAAATTTCAGTAACATTGACAAACTCTTAAATAACATCGGATTAACAATACTATGTGGTGTATAGAAATACGTATTTGGCATTTGATCCTTGAACAATGTCAAAGTCGTTATATTTCTTTTTTTTTATTTTTTTTAGTTGTTGATGGATCTTTTTATTTTATTCATTTATTATTTATATGTGGTGCTGAGGATCGAACCCAGTGCCTCAGTCATGCTAGGCAAGTGCTCTACCACTGAGCTACAGCCCCAGCCCCTCATTATATTTCTTTTCATTGAATATCAGAGGGACGTTTTATAGTGATACATGAGATGTATTTATAAATTCTCTTTTTATTTATAGGAACCCCTCAATAGTGAAGATGATGTAAGTGATGAGGAAGGACAGGAACTCTTTGACACAGAAAATGTTGTTGTATGCCAGTATGATAAGGTAAAGATTCATCTTCATATTACTGACATTTTAAATTTCTTTTCAAAACTATCTTGTCTGGGTCATGGAAATATTTGAGCACCTGATTGATATCTCTTTTATTCTTTATCAGCAATGTGAGAACATTGTTACAGTTTCATAAATTATTTTAATAGAACAAAAGAACTAATTTCTTAGCTTTGAAAAATAGTGAAATGGAGAGCTATGATCCTTTTTTCTATTAAGACCATCTTTCCGTTTGTAAACAAAGCTTCTTTGAGGTTGTTCCTTTAACAACAGTGACTAACTTAATGAGATAATCTAGTTTTTCCATAGCTTTAAGTACCTTAAAACTAAAAGGAGTTAATTGAAATCTCTATAACTTTTTTTTATTACTAAGAAGACTCAGGTAATAAACAAGACTGCATAATTAACAAATATGTTTTACTGAAAATCATTTAAAAATTTTACTTAGCTTTGCTATGTCTTGATAATATTAAGAAATTTTTAAACCAACCAAGTTCTATGAGAATTAGCTATTGATACTGTGTGTTCTTAATTCTTAAACTGGGTGCTCTTTCCAAGTATTTTTTTTTTTTATAGTTACTGGTAGTGTTAAGATTTTTAATAATCAGGACATTTAAATTGGAATAAAATTTGGTTTTTCTGCAGTTACTAAATTTATAATACATCTACACATTACATGGCATTTATAATTTTGTTTTACAGAGGTTTTTACCAAATGCTGAAAACTCTTAACAGAAGCATTTGAATTTTGTTTGTAACCATTGATTTATTGAGTACCTAAAAGTCCCACATGCTCTTCTGAGCACTGGAGCTGTAGTCATGATTATGTAAAACTTGTGCCCTGAGGAAGTTTAAGGATGAAAGAAATCTTAAGTTTGTGTGGATTTTATTGAAATTTAGCTATGCTTATTGCCAACAGATCTATAGGGAGAATGCCAAGACATTAGGTCTTTTTTCCTAATAAAAAGATTCAGTCAGTCCAGTGATTATCATTATTATTATTATTTTTTTTGTTACTGGAGATGAAACTCAGGGGCACTAGACCACTGAGCCACATCCCCATCCCTGTTTTGTGTTTTATGTAGAGGCAGGGGTCTCACTGAGTTGCTTAGTGCCTCGCCTGTGCTGAGGCTGGCTTTGAACTCGCAATTCTCCTGTCTCAGCCACCCTAAGTGCTGGGATTACAGGCTTGCGCCACCGTACCTGGCTCAGTGATGTTTATAGAATAAAATCATTGAGGTTATTGAGAGTTTCATAGCATACACTTTTGTACATTATGTCTCCTAGGTGAGTGTTCTTAATATCCTATATCATGAACACAATAACATTTAATTTTCTGCTTACACACATGTAAGCAATATGGGGTTAAAATAGATACCAATAAACTTTATCGTCAGGAAATCTCAAGGGAACTGCTTGCAGCTAAATTACCCAAAACAATTTCATGGTAATAAGCTGTAATGTTTATTAGTTTAGAGGGAGAGAACATCCCTGCTTACAGAAGAATATACTGCTAAGTATTTTTCAATTATAAGAGAATGATTGTATTCTTTGATCAGTACACATAGTTTAAATGTTAAAATTGATTTGTTTTACTCCCAGATACATTAATATTTTAAACTAATAAATTGAAAAATGGTTTTAAATAATGTGTTGAATGATTCACAATTTTAACATTTTCAGAGATACGATTTTAAGAACAGGATTGAAGGAGTAGGGATTTGATGTTTTAGCTAACAGTAAATGGTAGTGTGTTCTGTGATTGCTTAAAATGAGATTGAATGTGATTTGAGCCTACTTGAATTTTAGGAGTTTTAGTTTGGATGCCTGAACTTTAGAAGTTCACCAATAAATTACTTGTAGAAGAGATCGTAGAAGGAATAAGGTTTATATTGCCAGTCAAATCAGAATGTTAGTAAAATGCTAATGAAGTGACAGCATTCTCAAGTGTGACTAGGTAAGGACTGTTAGAGCATTTGGTGAAAATGCCGCAGGGTAGAGGCTTTATCCTTGCTTATAGGTAATTTTACTCTAATACCTTTACATTAGGAAATTTAGGAGGCCTTTCTCTTGGCATTTAGGATATTCCTTTATGAAAGACTTAGACCAATAAATAAATTGCTTTTTAAATGGTACTTTGTACTCTTGTTCAAGAAAAATATTTACCATTTATTAACCAATATGACTTCATTCTGAGTGTGTGGACTACTGTTTGACCCATGAAACTTTTCTACATTTGGTTTTCACAAGTTGCTATTCAGCAAAGTGCAGTGTGTCCTTGATCTGTGAAATTCTTATTTTCTGCCTCCTTACCACTTGTTTTTCTTGTCTATAATCTCTTTTAGGTTCCATCTCTGAGTTCATGCTGGAAGTAAATTTGTAAACCCATTTTACAGATAATTAGTACTTCTCTATAGAGAATCAGAAGGAGAGACAGGGGTCTTTACATTCAACAAATTCTTATTGAGCTATTCCTGGGAGCTTAAGATACATAATGAACAAAAATTGTCTTTAGGAAACTTTCTATAGTCGAGGTAGACAGATGCTAAAACTTAATAAATTAACATGATGTATTATAAGCTGATATTTGCTACATAAAAATGCAGAGAATGGATAAGGGGACAAATTTCAGTTTAAAGTACAGTAGTCATTGTAAGTAGACCCTTTGAGAAGATGACATTTGAGCAAAGAATTGAAGAGAATCACCCTGTCGTCGTTGGTGGCAGAGCCTGCTTGTGTATCAGGAGCAGCAGGGATGCCAGTGTGGTGAGACTCAAATGGGGAAGAGATAAGAATAGACTAGGGCAGACAGATTGTATGGGTCTTGGTAAGGATTATCGGCTCTTATTTCAAGTGTGTGGGGAAGATATTAGAAGGCTTCAAAAGGTGTAATGTGATTTAATTTTAAAAGAATTACTTTGCCTTTTTTGAGGATAGAGTATAGGGAGGGGGAAGGGTTGAAACAAGGAGACTATTTAGGGAGGTAGTGTAATAATCCAAGTAAAAGAATGATGACTGAGACTATGCTGATAGTATTAAAATTGGTGAGGATTAGTGGATCTTGGATCATCATCATCATCATCATTATTATTGTTATTTTGAAGAGTCATCAAGATTTTCTGGAATAAAGTGACTCCAAAATTAATGAGTAAATGGAAAAAAAGGATGATAATGCCATCAACTCAGCTCCATGTAGAGCAGGTTTATTAGATGATAAACAGTTCAGCATTGGATATGTTAAATCTCATGTGTATCAGACATTTAGGTCATCCACTGTAATATGTTAGATTTAATGTTTACATTGTTTAAATTAGAGGTGTAAGCAACCGTTTAATGCAAGAGTCTCTGCTCTGTTTTCTCTTTTAACTTTATTGTGTGGTTTTGGTTTTTGTACTGGGGATTGAACCCAGTACAAAATTTACCATTGAACTACATCCCCAGTCCTTTTTATTTTTTATTTCAAGACAGTGTCTTACTAATTTGCTGAGACTGACCCAGACTTGAATCCTTTGGCCTCAGCTTTCCATGTTCCTGGGATTATAGGTGCCACTGTGCCCATCTATTGTGCTGTTTCAATAAAAAAAAAGTTTGATTCTAGAGGAGGAGCATGAGTGGTTTTCACATATGTGAAAGCTTGTTTGTTTTTGTTTTAAGTCACAAAACAGAACTAGGAAGCTGATTTCAGTAAGGGGTAAAATACAAAAGACTTTGGAAAGGGCTGTCCCAGGGAATAATGATTTAAATCTTTGGAAATCTTTGCTCCCTACTTCTGATCACATCCAAGCAGACACTGAATAACCATTTCCCAAGAATATGCTATAGAGAATGTTTGCTCTGGGAGGTTAGTCCTTGAAGTTTAGGATTGAGGTCTCAGAAAATATCCGTACCTGGTAAGCACTTCTGCATTATTATATAAAGGTTCCATATTAGGTCTTAAGACTGTAAAAAGTTTTTTTTATTTTTCTGTTTTCTCATTGTATCTCTTACATTCATTTAATTTTGTTTTTGTTTAGATACACAGAAGTAAAAACAAATGGAAATTTCATCTCAAGGATGGCATTATGAATCTTAATGGAAGAGATTATATATTTTCCAAAGCCATTGGAGATGCAGAATGGTGAAGAGTTGCTTCTTTCTTTTATAAATAAATGAAACTTTAAAAAAAAATTTAAAGTGAACGGTTTGAAACTTGGGACAAACACCAACCAAAACTTCACTTCTGCATGTCAGAAAAGTGCAGTAGAAGCAAAGCTACTGGAACAAAGATAGACCTTGACAACATAGACACTACTTGTAACTGGCAAGCCATGGAACTGTAGCACCTGGGGTTATTGGGGTGGGGGTTGGGGTTTTGTGTAGGAAAACCATAATTGTCAATTTTAAATACAGGAACTTGCCACCGGTAATTAGCATGTAAAGCTTTGTCTATATTCCTTCCTCCAACTTGGGCTCAATCAGAAGATTCTAGTTGGAACGAACTGAAGAAACTTCCCTTTTGATAGATTGAACTGAAACTGCTTATTGTATGTGGTTATATTTGGTAAAAATGGCGTGTGAGCTTTTTACAAAAGGGTAAGAATTATGGTGTTGAATTTTAATTCACTTGTATAAGAAAACAATTTAAAACTCTCATAATAGGTCTTAAATATTTTTACTTGTTATTTTTCCCTCAGTAATATAAAACTCTTCCTTCTCTGCTCTATGAAACATCTAAGATATAAAGGAAGAAATCGGTAATCACAGTTTGGAAACAAAATTGACCCAGGATGGATATTTATTTTAATTAGGTTTTCATACTTATTAAATGTAATTTAAAGACTTGGGTCTTATCTGACTTGTGTGGAATTAAAATGACAACTTCAATTCCTTACAGAAAAACTGTAACACTTTAAAAAGAAATTCCAAATTGGCTCCTCAGGAACACATTTTTATTTCACAAAGGTACCATCTAGCTAAAATTGTATATACATGGGTATATGAAGATTTTTCTTGTTGGGCTGAAGTGTGTGCTTATATATGCATTTAGTCTTTAAAGTAAAAATTCAGATAACATTCTGTATATTGATTAAAGCATAATGGGCAGGTGGTGAGGACCTGAATTTTTATTAAACATTTTAGTAATTATTAAAAGTTTCTTGTGTTTACTAGTAAAGAATTTAAAAACCTATTATTTTATTTGAACAAATTTTTTAAAAGCAACTTTGTAATTTGAGGGGAAATTTTGGGGGGTTGAGGGAGGTGGGCAACTAATAAGTACATATTTACCTCTCTTGCATTGGGTGGCCTAGAAGGGCCATTGATAATATAGGCTTGGGCTCCAGTTTGCACATTGGAAAGAAAGCGTAGAAATTTGACTTGTATATTAAAAATAATAGAACTTTAATATGTATATTAAGAATGCCTAGCTCTGTATTTCTCTAAGGGGCTCTAAAGAACAATATGGCACTGCTATCTGTGTGAATCAGCTGCCTGGGAGACTTGTAGGAACATTCACCTTCACTTTCGTGTTCTAATAATTAATTCAACTTTTCATGGTTTTTCTTGACTAAATTCACATGTGTTTAAGTTACCGGTATATTGATTATTATTACTATTTTTTTGTCTTCCATTGTTGTCTTCCTTTCATTTGCCTTTCTGTGTTTCCAGAAGTAACAGATAAACACTTCAATGTACTTTACAAAGGTGAAAACTGTGAGCTATTATAGGGTTTGTTTTTTTTTTATAAAAACATATCTTTAAATTTCTCAAAAAGGTTAATCAACTTTTTTTTTTTTTTTTTTTTTTTTTTTTGCCTATTTCTCACCCCGCTTCCAGCTTGGTCTCTTTTAACTTGTGTTCTGAATTTTTGTATAACTGATGATGTCTAGCATGCTAATAGTTAGGTTTTATTTAGATGCCATAACTGGTAATAGAGTTTTTATTTTGACTATTAATTTAGCTTTTTTTGAGGGGAAATTTGTTTACCCCACTACTCTCAAAGCACATGCAGGTTTTTTATTTTATTTTCAATTATTAGTAAGACTAGAAGAGAGGGAGTAAAATCACAGAAGTGTCCTGTTCAGTTGTCCTTTCAGTATAGTTACTAGGAGGCTTATGTTTACTCAACGAAGTCAATGACCTGAACTACCTATAAAAGTTTAGCAGTGCTGCAGTGTTGGCTTAAGTAAAACTCTTTGACTTATCTAGTAGTTCTTAAACTACTGAAACTTTGATTACTGTATGATGTTCAGCTCATGTCTTGGGCCCTCTTTGTAGACAAACATTCATATTCATAGTAGCATTGTATACTGGCCTATTTTTATAACTATATTTGCAAATATGAACAACCACTGCTTGCAGAGTGACTCACTAGGGTTATTTTGAAGCAGGAAGTAACCATTTGTATTTGCACCTGTGTATTGCATACGAATTATGATATACTTGGCAAATGCTTTTCTTCTACCTGTGAAAATTCTGAAAGCTGGTCCAAACAACACTGCATACCAAATTGTGCTCTCATGTATTATTGCATCGTGTTCCTTTTTAATCAAATAGCTTGCTTTATTTTTTATTATAGTGGCTTTTGCTATATGAATGTCACTTGCTTTGAATTTTTAATCATGCTTTTAACATTTAACAAATCATTTCATTAGGTTCCATTAAAATGTCATTCCTTCGAAAGGCAAGGGATTCCCACTTTCAGAATTTTTAAATGAAAGCATGTTTATCCAAAGGGGAAAAATAGTTCAGACTTTTATAATAACCATTGCTTATTCAGAATTTGTTTAGATTTGCACAGATGGTGATGGTGGCACCTTTTACTCAAAAACAAAAGTAAAAGTGCTAAGTAAAATTTACACAAAATTACTGAAGCGTGAAGTGTACATCTTCCGGCATACGAGCTCTGTTGGGTGGTCATTTGTATGATCTGGCCACTTGAATGCCTGATAGCACATTTAATTTCTGTAGAGCGCCACATGTGGCTAAAACAACTCTTCAATGTGCAATTCATTTCTAGAGTAAAATATCTGTTGTATGAGGGGGATCTTTATATTAAGCTTTTATATTTTTTGAGATGTTCACATTTCTGTTAATTAAATGTCATCATAATTTGCACTCTTGGCTTTTAAAAAATCAAAGCCACTCATTCTATGATTGCAAGAAGATTTGAGCATTGTGTCCTAGTGATTAAAATGTGTTCTTGACAAGCAATGACAAGCAAAATAGGTTTTAATTTTAGAAAATATCATAAAAATATAATAGCTTTTGTATAAAGGTTTTCTTTTGCTATAGTGAAAGTCAAGGATTTTTTTTCCTGGCTCTTATGGAGGATAAAAAGAATGGTCTCCCTCTAAGAGTAATTTTTTTATTATCATAGCAATAATTCACTATTATTAGAGGGCAAATATGCCTTGTATAGGAAAACAGACATAATTCCTTCTTGGGAGTTCCCTTTATAACTTTAGCATTTTTCTTTCACTTGAGAAAATTCCTATATTTTCAGATTATTTCATCTTGAGCTTTTTTGAGCTTTTGTGCAATGTAATATTTTATTGATATGTCTGTATATTTTCATTTCATGATGTCTGTCTCCTACTTACTGTCTGAATCAACTATAGCAAATTTTGAATTTCTTGGTTAAAAAGTAGTAGTTTTATATGTTTTCTCATGGATTTGTTAGTTCTGCATTTTAATGATCTATTATGCTAAATTACTCTGAAGTTTATATTCTTCCCTTTTGAATCTTGCCTTAGTCTATCGTTATTTTTCTGTGGTTTAAGAAGAACAGATCAAACTATTTTTGTTCATTTTGAGGAAAAAAACTTTTTTCGTTTAGAGGAAAAATTATATTGTGTTACTAACTACTCTTTCAGTCAAATTTCCTCATATCAGTCCAGTATACACAGGGCTACAACTTGGGGGGAGGAACTTATCTTTTTGCTGTTCTGAGCTACTATTGTCAACTGCTGTTGTACATACTGTTATGTGTAAGGACGTAAATATATTTATTATGTTTGTAAAATTCATTCTGTACAATTGCAGATCAAGGTTGCTCTTCTGTGATATATGGGATATTATGTTTTAAAAACCATCTTGGAATACAATTAGAGAACTTAGTATTTTCATGTACTAAGACCTATTTTAAGTTTAATATTTTACCTTTGCAAAAACTTTAATTAAAGATGTTATTTAAAAAAGTAATGTTGCTTGCTTTGCTTACTAGTCTATGACATTGTTATATAGATAACTGAATAAAATTAAACAGTTTAGAAAGGAAAATGCTTTACCTTATAAATGAAGATAAGCTTAACAAAAATAAGGGTGTCATTAAATTCTGCACCTTTAAGATAAGTTGGTTTGGATGTCAGTCTGAATTATTAAACTATTACAAATTCTTGACAATAGCTTTTTTAAAAGTGTATTTTCCAGGCACACAGGAATTTAGATTGGGCTCACTTCACACCAACTAAATGTAATTTTAAATTAATATAATTAACATTGTATTAAATGAGTATTTCTACTCCAAAGCATAGATTATCTAGGATAAAATTATTTAAAGACACTATTGTTCTCTTATTTCTTTGTCTAATTAAATCTTTTTCTCTTAGTTCAGAGTTTGTAAATATTGCTTATTAGGAAAATTGGATTATTGAGGTTTGTATTACATATGGAATATATTTTGTGTTATTTTAGATGGTATTAAATATTGGCAGGTATTTTCATTTTATAGCTAATTCAAATGAATCATAAAGAGCTTGCCTTTTTGTAATTTTTTTATCCTGTTCCAGACTACTTTATCTAGGAAACATGCAAATTTTAACTATTAAAATCATAATAAAGATATTTTATTTATTGCCAGCAAATCTTGTATTTTGCAGTTTAATTCAAGCCTCCTATATTGATGAGTATCTGAATCTTTTTGGCCTCAGTTTCTCCATCTGTGAAATGACAATAAGATTTTAAGGATTGAATAGTATATATAAAGCTCTTAGAATGGTGCTTGACACATAGGGAACACTTGTGTCAAGTATTTCCTTAATTTTGTAATTATTTGCATAATTTTAAATGACTTAGAGCTAAGAATTTTTCAGATGGTCAAGATAGCAACACATAATCTGATCTAATTAAGCCTAGAAGTGGTTTGGTGGAGCAGTGCATCTGGCCTCAGCCAAGTGTCAGGGAAGAAGAGTGAGTGATGGGTGTAGAAAGGGATAATGTAACAATGGGAAGCCTTTATACTTTTTTTAATTAAAAATACTTTTAACCTAAAAAATGTTCTGAATTTTGTCTGAAATAGATTGAATTTTCCTAAAGGTGTAACTATATTTTAAAAATTAATTTCCCCAATATCAGTAGATTCCAGTTCACTTGAGTTGTCAAGCAAAGAACTTCCACACCAAGGATTCCATAGTTAGGGTAGCAATGCTAAGTAGGACACATAGGGCCAGGAAAACCAAGGAAGTCTACTTGGGTTGGTTTTAAGAGACAGGGCTGTTTACTTTCAACAGGGTGCATGAGTGATATTTGGTTTCTTTGGACATTTTATAGCAAAATACCCTTCCTATTTTGCTTTATACCAAGCAGTATATAGAACAGTCTGTACCCCAAGCAGAATGTCCAATGAGAAATCAACTGCCTCTGCATCCACAATGGGACCAAAATCTCAGATGGTGGCTATGATGCTTACACTCATTACTTTGACGTTTGAGAGCCTGAAACAAAGTTGCAGACACTGTCACAGCTCCTATATAATCTCTGGTGATGTGATAGTGACTGGAACAAGGATGGCAGTGGCAGCCTTAATAAGCAGATTGTGCTGGCAAGGCAATGGCTTTACTTCCCTTTGCTGGAATCCTGCCTGAGCCTAGTTTTTCAGCCTTTTAATTCTGCAAATAACCCGATTGTTTTTTTTTTTTTTTTAAATAACCAGTCTTTTTCTGTTGTTTGCAACCAAGAAACCTGATATAACTGTTTATCTGGCAATGAGCTACCATTAGTATTGAGTTAGTGTTAAAGTTTTAGTCACACAAAAGTGTCCCTTAACAGCAAGGTTAAACATCCATACTGTGTAAATACTTCCACATTTGTCTGTTGGTAAATTGGGACAAACAAGGTTGATTTTTTTCAGAATAAATCTGGAAATGATAAGGCATGTCTTAAGAATGAACTCTCCCTTGCTGAGAGCCTTCCACCTCTGAATTAGTCCCCTCTTCCCATTAGACATTCATTGTCTCATTTAAAATTTTTACCAGATAAACAAAACTACTATTTAAAATGTCCATATCACAATTATGATGGCAAATTTTCCTTAAATATACGTTTCAGTTACATTAAACTCTCTTATATATTGCATCATTTATTTACAAATGTGACAAGAGACTCAGGTTCAAACCTAGTCCAGTCTTTTGTTTTTATTTTTGTAGTTGTAGATGCACAGAATGCCTGTAATTTATTTGTTATGTGGTGCTAAAGATGGAATTCAGTGCCTCACTGAATTTAGTGCAAGCACTGTGCCACTGAGCCACAACCCCAGCCCCCCAGTACAATTTGATGGAATACCCAGTTGGGAGGATTGACAGAGTCAATTCAAGATCCCTCATCCCTAGCATAGATGGTGTCTGGATGCCAAGTAAGAGTCTTGTCTAGATAAGGCTAATAGAGGCCCATTTGTAGGAGATGAAAGAACACAGGAGGTTCCAAAGTCATTGATGTCTCCCTCAACTTGACCTAGCTGTAGCTCTAGCTCTTAGTGTGGCTTCATCTTAAATTTATCTCATTCTTGTCAACAACCTCTTTCTATCTTTTTTTTTTTTTTTTTTTGGTACTGGAGATTGAACTCAGGGGCACTCAACCACTGAGCCATGTCCCCAGCCCTATTTTGTGTTTTTATGTAGAGACAGGGACCTCTTTCTATCTTAAAAGGAGGTGGTGAACAGTGATGGCCCTATATATACACACACACACACACACACAGTGATGGCCCTACATATATATATCCTTAAAGCTTGTGAGCCATGAAGACTTCCTGTCTTAACATCTAATTTTTTTAAATATTTGGAGAAGGGCACCAACTAGCCTGACTTGGACCCTGTGCCCAATCCTTGTATTAATCACTATATTCAAAAGACTGTAGGTACATACTGACTCAAGTTGGGTCCCTTGACAACCACTGTACCCAAATACAGCAGGAGACACATAATTGACAATAAGGACCTCATGGAGGAGGGAGACTAAATTCAAGCAAAAGTAGGGGCAGTTTTATCCATTAATCCATTCATTCATTCACTAATTCAGTGTATCTCATTTATCGAGTGCCTACAGTATGATAGGCCCATAGGTACCAGCGATACAGTGGGGTGCATAAGAGACCAAACTCCTGCTGTCATGAAGTGAGCATGTACATCCTCATTGGGAAAGACAGATGATCAGTAATAAAAAATTAAATTAATTAATTAATTAATGAGCAAGGCAATATTGGAAAATGATAAGTGTAATTGAGACCAAAGATGGATGATGTGATACATAGTGACCAGGAGAGTGGGTAAGGAAAACGTGGTTGGGGGGAGTTTTTTCTGAAGAGGGAATACTTGAGATGAGAAAGGATGAAGAAGAGCCAGACTTTGCTAAATTCTTGGTAAGTACATTCTAGGAAGAGTAAATTGTAGCTACAAAGTCCTTTGAGTTAAAAAGATGCTTTTCTAATTTGTTCACAGTTGTTCATCAAGTGTCCAAAACATTACCCGGCACTGAGCAGATGTTCAGTACAAATTTTTCTTTTTTAAAGTTATTTAAAAATGTATTATAGTACCCTAAGGACTTTAAAAACTTTACTTATTTTGATTTGTTTTTAACATTTAAAATTGCATTCCTAGTTGACAAATAAGAATTTTATATCTTTATGAGATACAACATCTTATATACCGGACTGGTTAAGTCAGGCTTAATTCATCATCTCACACACTGTTTTTTTTTTGTCATGAAAACATCTGCTCTCTGAACAATTTTGAAATATACAATGCATTATTCTTTACTAAAGTCACCATTCTGTGCAACAGATCGCTAAAACTTAGTTTTCCTCTCTCACTGAACCTCTATACCTTCTGATCAACATCTCCCCCTTGCCACCTCTTTCCCTCCTCCAGCCTCTGGAAGCCATCATTCTATTCTTTAGGTGTGAGTCTGGATATTCAGATTCCATACATATGTGAGATCGTGCAGCATTTCTTTGTGTACCTGTCTTATTTCACTTAAACATAATGTCCTCCAATTTCATCTATGTTCTTGAAAACCATTCCTTTCAAGGTTGAATTGGATTCTATTGTGTATGAATACCACATTTTCTTGATCTGTTCATCCAGTGACGTGCATGCAGAGTGCGCCCCTTCTTTATCTCTTGGGAACAATGCTGCAATGCATGCAGGTTGCGGATGTCTCTTCAGCACACTGGTTTTAATTCCTTATTACTGGATCATAAAATGGCAATTCTAATTTTAGTTTTCTGAGGTACCACTAGACTGTTTTTCATAATTGCTGTATTAATGTATACTTCCACTGACAATACACAGGGGTTCCCTTTTCTCCACACTCTTGCCGACATTTATTTTTCATCTCATTTGATAATAGCTATTTTAAGAGATATAATATCTCATTGTGATTTTAATTTGCATTTCTCTGGTGATCAGTGATGAGCAGCATTTTTCCATATTATTGGTGCATATAGTTGTATGTAATGATGAGATTGATTGTCATCATACATACACACAATATATAAATATAATATATAATTATAACAATATAATTTGACCAATATTATTACTCAGTATTTTCTCTTTCCCTTACCTTCTCCCTCCTCCTGGCCCTTCTCTCTACTGATCTCCCTTTAATTTGATGAAGAACATTTCTAAAATGTATCTCATGGCCATTTGTTTGTCTTCTTTTGAGAAATGTCTATTTAGGTCTTTTGTCCATTTTCTGATTGTGCTGTTTTCCTGTTATTAGGTTGTGTAGATTTTTCATATGTATTTTTAATATTAGCCCCTTATCAGATATATGGTTTGCAAAAATTTTCTTCCAGTCTGTGGGTTGTCTCTTTATTGTGTCTTGTGCCGTGCAGAAGCTTTTTAGTTTAATGTGAACCACTTCTTTCTTTCTTTTGCTTTTGTTGTTTGTGCTTTTGAGGTCATATCAAAGAAGAAGTAGGAAAAGATTAGAAAGTAGGATTTATAGATCCTGGTGGTAAAGACATTGGATTATCTTCTGAATGCAGTGGGAATCTAATGCAGAGGTTAAATCAGGAGATACATGATTTTTTTTTTTTTTTAAATCACTAGTTTCTAAAGGAGGGTGGCAATAGTAGCAGTCAAAACTGAAAGCAGCTACCACTACAATGCCACTACACTTAGTTTAGGCTTAGCGGTTGGCATATTCTTATTCTCATGTGTTATCCTCAATTCCACTAAAGAATAGGTATTATTTCCTACAGAAAGAAGGGAACAAATTGCTACTTGAAACAACAACAACAACAACAAAAAAGGGAATGCCCTTGGTCCTTCAAGGGAGAAAGCAAGAGGAAGTTTCACAATTCATAGAGTGAAAATGATGCATTTTTATACTGGTCTTTTTTCTTTAAAGACATTGTTGAGCAAGGAAGCCAGGACCAGGAATGTGATCTTATAATAACTGATATTAAAACTTCTGTGTTAGGATTTGGAGCTAGGAAATAGGGGGATATCACCTTATTTTTAAGCATCTTAGTGAGTTTTGCACATTAGCATGTAGGCTTCAGAAGTTTCAGGATACATGCTACATGCTTTTCTGTGTAAAAACTGACAAGATACTATGAGAATTTGAAGACTGACTGGAGAGGAAAGAGAAGTAAAGGGGGCTGGTTCTGAGTTGCGTGGTGGAATGTAGAGGTCCCTGAGGAGGAAGACAACCAGGGGTTCTATGATCAAGGATGATGGAGGTATTCTTGAGAACAAAAATGTGTAAAGTTCCATTTAAAGCATAGAGGGGTATGAGTCTGTGATGGAGGTCCCCTGACATCATCACAAATCCTCTTCACTCATCAGCCTTCCAAGCATGGATGGAGGCACGGTTTGAAACACATGGTACATCTCATTGTTAGGCTAGTGAGCATGAAGGGAGGGCAGACAACGGAAGCACAAGTTCCCGAATATCTCCAGAGTTATTTGGATCCTGCATTCTATATTCCCTTCTGTATTTGAATGGAGGCTTAAGCCATTTAAATTTTTAAAAAAATATTTTTTAGTTATACATGGACACAATGTCTTTATTTTGTTTACTTATTTTTATGTGATGCTGAGGATCAAACCCAGTTCCTCACACGTACAAGGCAAGCGCTCTGCCACTGAGCCACAACCTCAGCCCAAGCCATTTAAATTTAAATATTAAAAAATCGTGATCTACAAGGTTGGAGAACTAGGGTATCATCATGTGGCTGGCTGACATTGGCTGACATGTGGGTCCTCATCTTACAAATGAGGAACCTGAGGTCCGTTAAGGTTGAATGACCTGTACAATGACACACAGAGGAAATGACAGGTCTTAGATTGGAGTCCTGATGTGGTCAGCAGTTCTTTGTGGAGGAGCCTTATCCAAACACAGAGGCTACTCTCCGGCCCTAATCCACAGCCCATATCTGCTGCTGTGAAATTTTGTCACCAGGAACTTGGACTGAGAAAGTGTAGGGAACCATGAGCTCACTTGACAGCCTTTCCTCTTCCCTGCAGCCTTGCCATTGTGGCAGTGATAGTTTAGATGATTATTGCAGTTTTTATGACCAGTATTTAAATTCCAGCAGTGTAAATGGTAGATGGTTAAATTTTGTTAGCATTGCTTTTCTTTCCAATAATCTTTTTTATTCTTCCCTATACTCTATAACAATACAAACTAGTTAGATCAGAAAGAAACCTCTAGTTTGACTCGTTTTTAAAACTCTCATACAAAATGTTGCATGGATACATTGCATTATATTTTTTCATATAAGATACAACAATTCTGGTGAATCTAGGAAAGTGATTTTTTTTTTTTAAAAAGCATAAAGTCTGGGGATTTGGGGAAAGAGGTAGGGGTTTCAGAGGTCATTCTGGGCAGCCCATCCACTTTTGTCAGCTTTGCTCATGTCCTGCAGATTATAAGAGCTTTCAGCTCAGAGGAGTGACGTGGTGTGAAATGAGTTCATGGGTTCCCTGCATTTTCTCAGAAGTTGCCTGTGAGCTTTTAGAAAATTAAAGCATGCTCTCAAATGGCATTTGGGTAGAAAGAACCTGTGGTGTTGCAAAATGAGCCCTTTCCAGCAACAGATTGGAATGAAAAGTGTATTCTAAGTCAATTGCAAACGTTGAATTCTGGCAACAGAGCAGACTGTGCCAGTGTCAGTTGTCCTCCCCACTCCTCACCCCTGCCCCAACCATCCCCCTAGGCTTTTTCTGGTATGGAAAAAAATATACTAGGGGGGTTGGTTGAGTATAAAAGAAAGGAAAGAAAATCCATTATACCTTAGGCATATATTTTAAAATGTCAATAACTCTGTGACTCAGTTTCCTTATTTGTAATAATAATGCCTACCTTGTAAGACTGTTATAAGGATTAAAGAAGTAGCCGAGTGCAGTGGCGCACGCCTGTAATCCTAGCACTTTGGGAGGCTGAGGCAGGAGAATCGCGAGTTCAAAGCCAGCCTCAGCAACAGCGAGGCACTAAGCAACTCAGTGAGACCCTGTCTCTACACAAAACACAAAATAGGGCTGGGGATGTGGCTCAGTGGTCGAGTGCCCCTGAGTTCAATCCCCAGTACCAAAAAAAAAAGAATTAAAGAAGTGAACACAAGCAAGATATGTGTTAGAATGCATAGTATATACTGTAATTATCAATTATCATTGTCATTTACTGCAGAATGCATAGTATATATTGTAATTATCAATTATCATTGTCATTTTCCTGTACTGATATGTGTGGAGCTTTCTAATCCCTCTAGATTGAAGGAGGACTCTAGACCTTCTTCTTGACCTCGTTCATTGACCTGACAGACCTGTTGAGTAGGTGTCTGTAATAAGCACCTAGTGACATGGGGTTTTTTTGAAGTGGGTGTTTTTCATGAAGGTTCACTCTCATGAGTGACAGGGGGACTGAGTCACAGAGATTACTTTTTTTATGATATGCCTGAGTGTCAGTACTAATACAAAGTCAAGTGAAGATTGAATTCCAAGTGGTCTTCAGAGCTGTGCTTTTAGTTTGTTCTCTCAACTGCGCTTCAAGAAAGCATGTATCTGCCTAGGACTCTACAGAGTGAAAAAGCCATTGCCCCCAAGAGAATTCAAAGTACCAACTCTAGGTACATAATTAAGATTTACATTAAGCACAGACTTTTTCCCCATGTTATTGATTGGTGTATAATTGTACAGAATGATGAGATTTGTTGTTATACATTTGTACATGAGCATAGACTCGTGAAGCTTTAAAAAAGTAATTAAAAATTGACTCCAGACATATACAGAGTACGAAAGTGGAAGCAATGCTTGTTCAAGTCTGTGTTTGAGCCCGAGTAGCTGGCAGTGGTGTATATACGGACTGGTGGGGTCAAAAGGAGGTGGAGCAAACTACCATTTCCCTGTTCTCCTCTCCTTATGCAATGGGACAAGCTGTCTTGGAGAGTTTAAAACAAGGTGCTGAAGGGTCTCATATAAAGAGAAAAATCTCTTTAATTGGGTGTTGTCTGGTACTGTTAGGGCCACACTGTGCCTAACTCATGACCTGTATTACAGACCAACACAAAAAGATAAGCATAACTTCCCACCCACACATCACCTGGCAGTGGCTGTGTATTTCCTGGTCTGTGAACCAGCAAGGAGAGAAAGCCATCCAACGGTGGGACACATAAGACTGTCAATGACACCTGGGCACTGCTATCACAAGCGCTTTCCTTGTGTTTCTCCTGCTCAGCCTGTAGTGGGAGAATCCTTCAGGTGAAAATTCGTGTGTGGCATCAGTCAACTGTGACTATCTGTCTTGAGAGGTGCCTAATTCTCTGGCAAGTGGAGAGAAAGACATATTTTCAAGCAGCTCTAAGACGAAAGCTGTGCCTCATCTCTTAGCTCAGAGCTACTTTACTTTCTTCTTCTCTTGGTTCTGTTAGTTGACAATGGCCCTTCAGCTTGGCAAGTTCTTGACCTCGTTCACAGACCTGACAGACTTATTGAGTAAGTGTCTGTAATAAGCACCTAGTGACGTGGGGTTTTTTTGAAGTGGGTGTTTTTCATGAAGGTTCACTCTCTCCTTTACAGAAAGGTCATTAATATCTGGCAAAGAACAAAGGGGCTTCGGTTTGGGGTCATGTTGCCCTTTCCCCATACTTGGAAAACACTTTATTCCCTGTCACAGTTTGACTTTGAAGCTGAGGCTGATGGAACCTCTCCACTGCATAGCAAAGCTTCCAGCAACTGAAATTACCTGGGACATAGGACATAGTGGGGGAAAGCTTGTTTTTGTTTGTTTGTTTGGCAATGTTGGGGATTGAACCCAGGTCCTCGCACATGCTGAGCAAGCCCTCTACCACTGAGCTATATCCCCAGCCCTGAGCATTTATTTGACTCATGGGAGATCCTGTTGTGCTACTTTACATAAAGTGAAAGCTAAATTTATTTGCTAATTTCCTAATAAAATCAAGTCCAAATTCAAGTTGACTCAGAAGCAAGACCCTCTACAAAGAGAGGGATACTAAAGGTTAAAACTTTAACTTCTAGTCTTCCCTTCTTGGCTTGAAGGCAGAGTATTTATTTTTGTTAAATAAATTATGGCTGATGGATTATGCTGTGGGATTAATGGCATTATCCTTGCTACTTGTTAGCCCAGCAATAGAATAAACACTTCAAGAAAGAAAATCACTGAACAGGCCAAACTTCCATGAGATCTCAAGTATCACTAAGACAGATGGTAAGGTTCTGTCACAGCACTGGAAGTTGAAAATGTATCTTCATAGTTAATAACGCAACTATGATTTTTACAGAGAGATGAGCTATGTAGGGAAGATCCAGCTAATATGATTGGACAATTTCCCAGCTAAAGAGTCACAAGGATAGAATGAATGGCAGGACAGTTATAAAGGTGCCCAGCCAGGGAAGGAGGCAGCCTTCCTGTGGGCCCCAGGCTGAGTTAAACATGAGTGAGTGGCATTTTGTAAGGTTCATTATTGAGTGATGTTGCATCCTCTTTAATCCACAATCCTATGAGTTCTTAAGCAAACTTTATTTAAATATTTCCAGCCTTGGTGGGTTACTATGGTACCTTGGTGCTGGGCAATGTTTATCCAGAGCAAGGTCACATTTTTCTACTTTGTATGAAGATTGAGTAGGGTTTGTCTATGGTCCTGGCTGTGCTTCAGAGAATCAACAGAGGAACAATAGGTCTGTGGTTGGGTAAACAAGTCTGTTGAAGGACTAGGGCAGGCCCTGCTTGAAGACACCAAATTCATGGGAGATCCCAAGAAGAAGGAGCTCTTGTGCAGATGGAGTTGGAGGTCTAAGTCTTCACTCCTTATGCTCTAAGTCTCAAATGTATAGAAAATCTGCCTCAGTTTTTTTTTTTAGTTGTAGATGGACACAAATATCTTTATTTATTTATTTATTTATGTTAATGCGGTGCTGAGGATAGAACCCAGTGCCTCACGCATGGGAGGCAAGCGCTCTACCACTGAGCTACAACCCCAGCCCCTGCCTCAGTTTTGAACCACTTAACACTTAAGGAAGCTGGCTGTGATCAACCAGAGCCTCCATGTTGGTCATCTCTGGTCAAGAGCAACCTTGTCCACTTACCTAGTATTTATGCAAAGCAATGACATGGACAAGTTTAGGGAGCACTACTATAAGGACTTCGAAGGAACATCTAGCCTCCCCTGTACTTGCTAATCTGGTTTCCAGAACTGCTACACATTAATATCTTATAGCAACAAAGAGGGAAAATATGTACTAAAAAACCTTGAGCTACAACCAGTTTCTAAGCCAGAAGTGATGGAGGGTCCTAAAATGAATGGCCACAGGATCTGCCAAGAATCATCTGCTCTGGAACAGGGGGTAGGATATGACCTATTTAACAGAGATGAGTTGCTGTGACAGTGTCTTGTTTAAAACTGACAAACCACTCTCAGTCTTCCCAGTGATCATCTTGTGTGCCTATGACATACTTTGACTTACTGATGGCACCATTATGTCGATTCCCTACTTGAAAGGTCTCCCTGGCCAGCCTCTTCATTTGTGTTCTCCTTCATCATATTTCTCTTTTTCCTTAAGAGCCAGTGCATCCACATAGGTACTTGTGTAGTGCATAACCCACACAAATCTAGGCTGAGAGCCTCGAAGTTCTTCATGGTCACCAAGTCAAACTTTACGGTCTGTCATGCAAGGCCCTCGAAGATCTGGCTTCCACCTGCCTGAATCTGTGAAGATGCTGGCAGGTAGAAAATGTCCCATTCGAGGGATTTAACTGGGGAGAACTTATGGACTATTTAAGAGTGATGGATGGGGTTGAGAGAATCCCAATCAAGGCGATGAAACACCCAGGGATTAGGCACACCAAAGCTATTACAGCCTCTCCTAGAAAAGGATGGATAGGGACATCCAGGGGTGGAACTGGAGCCATTTAGAGAACTTAGAGTAATAGAAGACAAGAGCTGTATCAATGGAGCTACTACAACTTGAACAGCCAAGAAGCAGAGAGTGAACTGGGATTAATAGCCAAACTGTCTCTCCCCTTGTATTCTGATCCCAAGTCAGTGTCCCTGTGGCCAAACCTACCAAATTTAGAGGAGCATGGGTGATGGCGTCCACTGTGGTCAGTTTCTGCAGGGTAGAAAAGTTGGAGATTGCCTCCAGGAGAGCAAGCAGCACACTCCCTTCCCATCTTCCTGCCCGTGAATCCTGTGCACCAGGGACATTTAACGGCAGCATGGCAGCTCACACTACTTGGGCTCTACTTGTGCTCATGTCTCTGTCTGCAGTGCCTTCCTGGAACCCTTCTACAGTTATACACTTGGAAACCAGCTCAGCCTTTAAATCTCAGCTTAAAGGAGACCTTGAAGACTTCTCCAGTCCTCCATGTGGAATCCTCTAGGCCAGGGATGCGAAAGGCAAAGCCTAAAGTATTTACCTTCTGGACCTTACACAAAAAATTTGACAGCCTCTGCCCCATCATGGCACTGTCCACTGTGGTAGCCATGAGCCACACTTGAACTGCAACAAATGAGAAGGGAGGAACTGAATTTTTAATTTTAATTAACTCAATTTCAAATTTCCAACTTTGGACTCCCTCAGTCCATGTAAGTTATATTTCCAATGTGGATGGCTGAGCCACAAATAATACTGAACCCAATGACCAAATGCCTTTTCCATCTCAACTTAGCACTTACACACTATGACCATAACACACTTTTGCAGTTTGGGGTGACAGCAAAGCTAGCATGGCTTTCTTTTTATTCTTCAGAATTTCTCAAATAAATTCATCCTTACCATAGACATTCTCAACCTCAGCCTATGATTTTTTTTTCTTATTAGATTAATAACCTTTATCTGTTCACTTTATAGCTTCTTTTTGGCATATATGAATTTCCAGCATCACTACTCTTGCCATTAGTTGTAAAATAGGGGTTACTTGAATGCACACACTGTGGTACTATGCCAGTCAAGTTGATATGGCTACTAAGTGATTAATGGGAGGGTAGTGCATACAGTGAGGATATGCTAGAGAAAGCAACGATTCGTGTCCAGGGTGAGCTAGACAAGGATGGTGGAAGATTCCATCACAGTACTCAGAATAGAACTCAATTTTAAACTTATGAATTATTTATTTCTAGAACTTTTCGTTTAATATTTTTGAAGTGTAACTGACCATGGTTGAGTGAAACTATGGAGAGCAAAATTGCACATAAGTGGAAAGACTACTGTACTCAATTCAATTTGGAAAACTTTAGAGTCTATCTGGAACAATTTTGGTATGTAAATCTATGTTTCAAGTGTAAATTTTATGAACTTTGAATATGGATCAAGTTTTTCTGAAAAAAATTTAATTGTCAAATTGCAATGTATTTTAAGTAGACAATGAATTTCCAAGACTTACTAAGACAAAAGAATCTAAAATATCTCAACAATTTTATATTGATTTCATGTCAATAATATTTTGACATGAAATATTTTGTACATATTGGGTTAAAGTGTTTTATGAAAATTAATTTTATTCTTTTTACCTTTTTTGTGACTTAGAAGATTTACAATTACATAGTGGCTTGCATTGTATTTCTATGGGGCAGAGTGGCTTGCATTGTATTTCTATTGGACAGACCTATTCTATAGTAACATTCAGAAACTCTTTGTAATAATTTTTTAGTTTATTTTTAAAACAGAAGAATGCATTTCAAGTCATAGTACATATATGGAGAAAAATTTTTCATCTCTCTGGTTGCAAACAAGATAGAGTCACACCATTCGTGTCTTCATAGATGTACCTAGGGTAGTGATGTCCATCTTATTCCACCATTTTTGCTACTCCCACTCCCCCTCAGCTCCCCCACTTATAGCTGTGAGAGATCTATCTTTCACTCTAGATTGTAAGTTTCTTAAAGACTGGGACAGTTTTAAAAAACCACTCATTTACTTGCTTTTCTTTATAATAGGTACTCAAAAAATGCACACTTAGTTGAGTCCAACAAAGGCTCTATTCAAATACTTTTTCTTAGATGTGGATCGTCAGTGTTTTGTGCTATTTATGATCACATGTGCTTCTTTACAGTAAGATTGATGACTCAATAAATGTGCTCTTTATAGAGAAAACTGTGTGTGTTGAAATCATTTCTCATGATCTTTAGGAATTATATAAGGCCATATTGAATTTTTAACCACACAGAATTCCTATGTCATAAAGCAGATAATTGCCAAGTAGTTATGCTGTACTAGAGATAGGTTGTTATATTTGGGAGGATGAATTTTAAGGCTTAGCATCAATTAAACATGTCATAAATATGGACAATAATATATCAGAAATTCAATTAAAAGCTTACAAATATTTAGTGAGCACCTACTATGTGCCAGGGATTGTTTTAAACTCTTGGATACACCAGTGAATAAAACCAACAAAAACATCCACCCTGGTGGAGCTTATATTCTATTTAATTTAAGGTGATACATAAGTAAGTGACACAGCATATTAGAAAGTGATAAGTACAGTAGAAAAAAATAAAAAGTAGGTCAGGATGAGAGAATTGGGACTACAGAATGGAACAAATTACAACTTTAAGTTAGAATTGTGAGGACAGGCCTTACTGCACAGGTGCCATTTGCGGGGAAGGCTTGATGGAAGGAAAGGACTTACCCATTCAGCTATTAGGGGTAAGGCCTTCTAGACAGTGAATGGCTGGTGCCATGGTTCTAGCTGAGGATTTTGTTGGTGTGATCAAGGAAAGACAAGAAGGCAGAGCAGCTAGAATAAAGTCAGCAAGGAGGAGATTTGTAGGAGATAAAAGCAAAGAGGCAATCAGGCCACATAGTACAGGTCTTGTTTAAGGACTTTGGCTTTTTGATCCGAGAGAACTGGAGAGCCACTTAGAGATGCTGTGCAGAATGGCCTGATCTGACTTAAGTGTTAAGAGAGCTACTCTAGGCAATCCGTTGAGAATGCACCAGAGGTTGGTAAATTGTTCTGCAAAGAGCCAGAGGGTAAACACGATGGGCTCTTTACAGTTTACAGTGAGCTTTTTACAGTTTCTGTTACAACTATTCAATTCTGCTGCTGTAGCTGTGTGCGAGTGAGTGAAAGTGTGGCTGTGCTCCACTGAGGAATTGCTCAGGAATGCTGGAACTTGTTCAGATAATTTGGATGCCTAAAAATATTCTCCCTTTTTTTGATTTTTTATCTATTAGTTCAAAATATAAATCTGTTCTGAGCTATATGAACAAAAATAGGCTGCAGGCCACTGGGGGAATAGTTTGTCAACCCTCAAATAGATTGCAGGGGGAGCAAGATAGAACAGTGGAGGCCATTTAATAATCCGAGGAAGGGGATGATAGGAAGTGGTTTTGGATGTAGACAATCAAGAGTTTAGTTTTGGACAAGTAGACTTGAGGTGTTTGCTAGTTGCTGGGAAGGCAGGTGGACATGCAAGTCTGAGGTTCAGAGAGAGATCTGGCCTGGAGATATGCTTGTAAGAATCACTACAGATGGATAGTGTTCAAAGCCTTGGGATTGCATGAGATCACTTAAGGAGTATTGACAGAAGAGACCAAAGGACCAAAGACTGAACCCTAGGGCATTATAAGAGGTTGATGCAAAGAGAAGAAAGAAGCAAAAGCCATTGATAAGAGTCATTCGAGGAGGTTACTGGAGAGCCAGAATATCGTGGTGTCCTCAAAGGGGAGAAAAGATATCAATAATGAGGGAGGGGACATTTTTTCTTTTCTTTTCTTTTTTTTGGTACTGGTGATTGAATCTAGGGCCTCATTGCATGCTAGGTTGTGCGACTATATTGACTGAGGTATATCCCCAGCCCAAGCTAGGGGACAGTTTTATCCTGGACAGCTTATGAATTCTAGTAGGAAAAGAATGGAAGCCAACTGTGGATTTAGAACCTTGGATGCAAAGATCAGTTTCCTTGGAGCTGTGGGATTGAAAGTCTAGTTAGAATAGGCTTTATAGATATGAGAGAGAGGCAATTTGCAACAGTGATCAAAGACAACTCTTTCTTCTTCTAGTTTTGCAACAAAAGAGCCAAAGAAATGATGAAGAAATGGAATCAAGAAGAGATTTTTTTTAATGTGAAAAAAGCAACCACTTATTTGTATATAGATTGGGGATACCAAAAGAAAGGGAGAATGCAAAGTATAGTAACTTTATTATTTTATAATAATTTAAAAAGAAAAAATCTATACTCCATTTACTAGAAAATCCATGTCGGTAAGAATTATATAAGGTATACAATAACAAAAATAACATAAAATACTTTAATCCAGTTGGAACAACTATGTGTAAACAGTTTTTTATAACAAATCTTACTATTAAGTATAAATATAATGCACAAATTAAAAATTTTTAAAGTTTTTATTATTTGACAATTTGTTTCCCATCTTAGAATTTAGAAGCACCTTTTTGGTGACAAATTGTATGATCAAATTATGTTAAAGAGATTGAGCTGATGCCTTGATTTTCCTCTCTATTAAGGGAAATAGAAGCAGCATTCAATATCATTTTGCCTATTCTAGAACTATTACCATTAGGTTTATGTACCTGTAACTTTATTATCAGCAAAGTTAATAATGATTCTTATCTTGAAAAATATTTCTAGAGGTAAGGCAAATACTAATTTCACCCTTTTTGGGCTCCTTGTCTTCTACAGTTTATTCAGATAAAACACGATCAAGAGGAAATACAGAAAATCAGTGGTTGTTAAATCATTCCATTTCCAAGTTCCAATTTAACATTTTGTTGACAGCTCTTAGAGGATTTTGTAATTGAAAAACCTACATCTTAGATAGGGGAAAGGGTTTATGGGGAGGGAGAAAGGAAGGGAAAGGGGACATACTGGGTATTGGAGTGGAGCTAATTATATGCATTGATGAATATGTCAAAGTTAACCTCTATTATGTATAACCTCTATTATGTATAACTATAGTGCCCTAATAAAAACATTTTTTAAAAACCCTTACATCCTACAAACAGCAATCAGGATCTTAGATTTCTCAGAAGAAGTTTCAAATATTTCTGTGAAATTAAAACCAACATCAATCTAATCATTTCCCAGCCCGCTGGTGTCTCCCTGTGCTCAGACTTTGGATGAACGAGCAAACTGATCATGGTTTTTTCATTATCATTGAAAATCAGACTTCTATTAGTATATAAGACTACTTTGTAAAAGACAAAGCTGAGAATTGCCTCAGGCATGTTTCAGATTTGTTCCATAAAACCCTGAAGGAAATAAGTGAAATCTGATATTTCTGGAAGTTTCTTCCAACCATTGATTTTGGTGTAGTCTTGTTAACTTACCAAAAGGTTGAAGGACCTTTCTCTGGACATGGTGGCCAATAGTAGGCAATTGTTTCAAGAGTGAGCTATGTAAACACGAGATGACTAGTCCCTGTATTCCCTTTTTATCACACTGGGACAGGTGATAAGAAGCACCAGCCACAAGGCTCTCTCATGGTGGATAACTGCCATCTCTAAACCTGCACCATTCAACCTGTTACATTACTTCATTCTCCACCTCTCACTGTTCCCATTGCCTGTCTATGATGATGATGATTCCTAAATTCAATATTCTTGAATACTGATGTATTCTCAGTACATCCTTCACCCAGCACCAACCACTACGGGCCTCCCTCTTGTTTCTGGTGGTGGCACAGAGGACTTCTATGTCAAAAAGGGACTTGGACAGGGACAGAGTGGAATAGATTGGAGAAAGGGTATTGGTGCTTGGATAGGATGGAAGGGTTGCTACAGCTTGAGCATCTTCCAGATGTAACACAGGATGTGGCTGCAGGGTGAGTGGGTTTGGAGGGAAATTTTTGCCTACCCTGTAGTTGGTTGAGGAAACAAAGACACAGAAGAAAATACTTTAACTCTCTCCAAGTAGAAAACATTTTAACTTGCTCCCACTAGTGGCTCAACTGTACTAATTAAAATGAAACCAAGTAGCAACTTGAATGACTGGCAAGACCTTTGAGAGCCAAAGGTGCTCACTTTTTCCTTTCACCAGAGTTGGCCTATAGATGATGAAAACAGGTATGATGTCAGCCATCTCCTCTTTCATCTGGACCAGGGTGTTGATGGGCCAGGGTATCTCATTTCTCCAACATTTGTGGAATCTATTAATATTTCCTTTGTTTTCTTTCTGTCAGAGTGCTTAAGGAACTCTGAGAAATCAGAAAAATATATGAGAGTAAATAGAGTGAAATGGTTCTGTTGGTTATTTATATCAAACCCTCTTTCTACATTTGTCAATATATAGTTTGACAGTTTCTAAGTTAATCATTCCAGAGGACTTTTGCACATGATGCAAGTGTCTCTTTGATATGATGACTTCATTTCCTTTGGATTTGTACCCAGTGGTGGAACTGCTAGATCACATGGTGGTTCTATTTTTAGTTTTTTGAGGACCCTCCACACTGTTTCCCATAGTGATTGTACTAATTCACCTTCCCATTAATAGTACATAAGTGTTCCCTTACTTTACATCTTTGCTGGATTTTGTTTTCTGTAATTTGGGGGGAGATTGCTAATAGCATTTTAGCCGGGTGCGGTGTTGCTGCTGGTGGCTTTCACTTGCATTTCCCTGATGATTATTAGTCATGTTGAACATTTTTCATGTACTTGAGCTATTTCTATAGAATGCTGTACTCTAATGGGGTACAAGGATCCATGTTGCTTTTTGTTAAGACTGTGAGGCACAGGACTGAGATATAAACTTTATATTGTGAGCTTTCAAAAAGTAGCAATTATTCATTACCTTCCTAAGCTATTCCCATCTAAAATACTTCATTAAATGAAACAGAACATTCCCACATTTCCAGGACAGATTTCAATATTATCCTAAATTATTGGGGTGACTGATTTGAAGTTGTTTATACAAAGTCTTGGCTTCCCTAGTCTGTTTAGGCTTTACTTTTTTACTTATTAAATTAATATAATAGATAATTAATTGCTTACTTTTCTTATGCTACTTTCATCAATGCATTTATGGAAAACAAATTTGATCTAATGTGATCATGCTTTCCAGTAGAACAAATATATAAAAGTTTTACTTAGTGTTTAGCTTATCAGATTTTGCTATAGGTAAGCACTCTGAAATCACTGGCTTAGATTTATCATACTCTGTAAAATCTAAATTTCCCAATGACTAGATAATTACACATGGTCATTTTTACTGTGATGTCTGCCTCTTCCTCTAAAAACTCTAAATACATAACTCAATTATTTAAAATAGCCATTATGCAAATTTCTCTGTCACACTTCTGTTATCTTAAAGTATGATTCTAATGCCTTAAAAAGGTATATAGATGATAATAAAAATCATCATTATAGAAGAGTAGCAATTGAAAATCTTCCACCGGTGACTTAGAAATTTATTTTCTCACAGTTCTGAGGGCTGGGAGTCCAAGGTCTTTGCCCTGTCAGGGTTGGTCATTGAGGCCTGTCTTCTTGACCTGTAGACAGCCACCTTTTTGTTGTGTGTATGGGGGTGGGAAGGAGCTCACTAGTGTCTCTTCTTTTTTTTTTTTAATATTTTTTTATTTTCTTAGTTGTAGGTGAACAGAATATCTTTATTTTATTTTTATGTGGTGCTGAGGATCGAACCCAGTGCCTCACGCATGCTAGGCGAGCACGCTACCACTGCGCCACAATCCCAGCCCCACTAGTGTCTCTTCTTTTGCAGATACTAGTCTTATTGGATTAGGGTCCCACTCCTATGACCTTATTTAACCTTGGTCACCTCCCTAAAAGACCTATATTCAAACACAGTCACATGGGGTCAGCACTTCAACATATGAACTCGAAAGCGTACAACTTCAGGTAACTTTTAGCAGCATCTCGTCCTTAGTTCCACTCTCCAGAGAAAACCACGTTAAACCATTCTTTGAATTTAGCCATTGTGCTTCCATGATATACTATGTAGCTGCTTTTTGAACTATGGATATTTACACAATGAATCTTTTCATTGCATATGATGAAGACTGGGAAGTGAGGTGACTTAACATCTTCTCATTTGGCTTTACATTTTTTTTCTTTTTTCTTTTGATACTGGGCATTGAACTCAGGGGCACTCAACCACTGAGCCACATCCCCAGGCCTATTTTGTGTTTTATGTAGAGACAGGGTCTCATTGAGTTGCTTAGTGCCTCGTCGTTGCTGAGGCTGGCTTTGAACTCGCGATTCTCCTGTCTCAGTGTTTCCAATATTATGGCATATAAGCATTATTAATTATAGTATAATGTAAATATATAGTATAATATGGTGCATTAGGATCTATTGAGAAATTACATTCCATCTGAAATACAATTCCAATTACTTTTTTTCACAAAAAAGCATGTGGAGAATATTCAAAAAATGATTCATGTGAATAGAAAATAACTATGTGTCAAAGATTTTATTCAATGTATTACTGAATGAAAAAAACAGTAAAATATTAAAAAACTGGTCCAAAAAGCATGGAATAAGCTACGTATATAAAAGCAATTTGAGGGGCTGGGGTTGTGGCTCAGTGCTAGAGCACTTGCCTAGCATGTGAGATGCACTGGGTTCTATAATAAGCACTACATAAAAATAAATAAATAAAATAAAGGTATTGTGTCCATCTACAAATAAAAAAAAAAAAGAAGCAATTTGACCATGCTAGAATAAGACTGCTGGCTTACATACATAACTGGTTAATGTCCAATGGGGTCATAAACAATGCAGATGTTATTTAAATCTCTCAGATAAAGCCAGATGCAGGTGGCTCAAGCTTGTAATCTTAGCTTCTTGGGAAGTTGAAGCAGGAGCATCATAAGTTTGAGGTCAGCCTTGGCAACTAAGAGAGACCCTGCCTCAAAATAAAAATTTCAAAGGGCTAGAGTAGAGCATCCCTGGGTTCAATCCCTTATGCTGCAAAACCAAAAACCAAAATAACAAAAAAACCCCAATGGAATAGAAATCTACAGGTTAACCTCTGTCTTTAGAGTTGTGAAATAGCCCAGAAAATAGGAAGTTAAACCCAGCACTGCAATTAAAAAAAAATAAAACCCATCCAGCTATATTTTTATTTAATTCCAAGTTTTGAACAATGGGTCTGACATAATTAAAGTACTTATGTATGTATTTACTATATAAACATGTCATTATTTTACCTTTACATTTGGATTACAGTTGGGTGGGTTTAAGATGCTAGATTTAAACTGAAGTTATTGAAGGTGCTGCTACCTTGTCCCTGGTATGTACTGTTGATAATGAGAAGTGAAATGGCAGTCTGTTAGTCCCACTCAATAACTGACTTTTCTCTCAAGCATTTGGGCTTGCCCCCTCACTTCTGAAGTTCTAACATGTTATAAGTCTTGTTCTACAAGTGAGTCTTTCCATTAATCCTCCTTAGCACTAAATGGACAGTATCAATCATTATCCATTGAAGAAATCTTCCTCCTGTACTTCCTTGATTATGATGTCTTCCATGCTGTCTCTAGATGTCCAATTGGACAGATGTTGGGGTTGGAGACCAGCCCTCCATATATTTCAGCTTTTATCTCTTTCTTCACATCTTTGTCAACATTCTAGGAAGTTTCCTCTACTTTAACCTCTATTCCTTCTGTTAAATTTTTGCTTTGGCAAGGTCATTGTAAATTCGCCAAAACTCCTAACTTTAGAGCATTACATTTAAAAAAAAATTATAGATTGCTATTTTTGTGGGGCCTATTATTTTCTTGAATTTCTCTGATGCTCTTAATGAGAATTTTAAAACGAGTGTTTTGTTTCTGAATTATTTATTTTCTCTGGACAAATGTTCTTTTTGTTCATTTTGATTTTTTGCATGCTATTATTAATGTGCAATTCATTTTCTTCAAGTTTTCACAATTCTTGGTGGCTCATTTACATTTCTGAATAAAGGAGGAGGATGATTAATGTTGGCAGAAGGTATGGATTTTCCTCCCATGACACCTGTCTCTGCCTGGGGCAGGAGGAACACTGGTGGTGACACCTCTTTTTTTTTTCCTTCCCCCTTGGGGATCAAACCCAGGGCTCTGCACATGCCAGGCAAGTGCTCTACCACTGAGCTACATCCCCTATACAGTGATGCCTCTGTCAAGGATGAGGCTTCACTGTATGTTGCAAGGGTAGGAAGTGGGTGATTGGACTGGATTCCCTATCTATACTGGTCATTTACCTTCTTTAAGATCTTGATTTGACTTGGGGTGCACACTGGATGGGAGATGGCAAGTGACACAGACGTTCAATTAATTACCCTAGCTATTCATTCAGTCCTGTGACTTTCAGGCTTGGGGTCACCGGGACTCTACAGGGAAGAAGGCATCCTTTCACTGCTGCAGCCTGATTCTGTGAGTGTGGTGGAGGCTGCAGACTCCTCTATTCTGAGTTACCCATCCACTCCAGCCCTTACTTGCCACTCGAGTCTTTGGTTCACTAGGCATATTCAGCTTGACTTCATTGTCTACTTCACCGTCATTTTAATGGAATTTGAAAGAGGAAGACTGGTGGATGCAGGGCCTTGGTCCATCATGCTGAGCTGGAACTTTTATAGCATTTAAAACAGAATGCATTGCTACCAGCAAGTGTTTCTTGTCTCTTTATGTATCCAGGATGAATAAGAATCACTCGACTACATTATAATAACGATTTCTTCCAAAGACTTCAAGTAGGTAGGGGCATTTGGTCTTAAACTATTACTGTTTTTAAAATGCTTGGGAAAGTGGATGCTGATCCATAATGTGGGAGTGGGCATGGGAAGAATGGAGAAACTTTGGTCAAAGGGGAGGGAAGGAAGAGATGGGACATGGGGGCAGGAAAGATGGTGGAATGAGACGGACAACAATGCCCTAGGTTCATGTATGACTGCACATGTGGTGTAACCCTATATTGTATACAACCAGACAATTGAAAAGTTGTGCTCCATTTGTGTACAATGAATCAAAATGCATTCTGCTGTCGTGTAAACCTAATTAGAATAAATAAATAAAAATAAATAAAATGCTTGTGATTTTGATTTTCTTCTTCTTCCTCTTCTTTTTTTTTTTTTTTTTTTGGTACTGGAGATTGAACTCAGGGGCACTCGACCACTGAGCCACATCTCCAGCCCTATTTTGTGTTTATGTAGAGACAGGGTCTCACTGAGTTGCTTAGCACCTCGCCATTGCTGAGGCTGGCTTTGAACTCGCAATTCTCCTGTCTCAGCCTCCCAAAGTACTAGGATTACAGGCATGAGCCACTTGCCCAGCTTGATTTTCTTCTTTTTACCTTCACTTTTCCTTTATTGACACTGTCATGGTGCTGCCCTGTAACATGCGTTCCTCTTCTAACTGGTTACTTCTGTTACACACAGTAGATTATCCATAAAACAAATCAATAAATTTGAGAATGTTTTGAGCAATGAGTATGAGCTTTAGGGCATGAATTTTTAACCTCACTGATTTGAATCTATCTTCAAATAATTGAAAGATTCCAACCCAAGTGAACTCTAGAAAGGACGTATAGACTTGTTACCTTTATCAGAACATTGCTTCCATTCCTAGTACCAATGCTAATCTTTTTTTAAAATGTTTTTCTTAGTTGTAGATGGATACCTTTATTTACTTTATTTTTATGTGGTGCTGAGGATCGAACCCATGCAAGGCAAGTGCTCTACCACTGAGCCACAACCCCAGCCCCATCCAATGGTAATCTTTTGCTTGATATGTTTTACTATTTTTTCTCTTGGCCATCATCACTGTGGATGAATCATACTTCACTAAAAGTAAGTTTTTTCACATTGAGACCATTTATAATCAAGATCCAATGTTACATTGTTATTAATTGATAGTCAACAATTTATTTACTAATAAACATTCAAAGCAAAGGTGCCAATTGTCTTTTGCTCTCTTTCGTTTTAACACACACAATGTTAATCTCCAAAGAAACACAAAATTGAAATTATAATGCTATAGGACTGAGTACAATCATTTCATAGAAGGAAAATTTATTACATGTTGTGGATGCAAATTTTAGTAACAATTCTATTGAAGTCTATTTTGTAGGACTTTTTCTCCAAAGCACTAGTTTAGCTACTCAAGATAAAACATATTATTTATGAAGACATGATATTTCAAAATGCCACAGGAGAGAAACACATGCCAAAAAATAACACATTTGTTTAATTTCATTAGTTACAAATGAACCGCTAGGAAAGCCATGATGTTTATAAGATTTGTTAAGATGTGCAAATGTCTGTGATGGTTATGGTTGTGAACATATTCCAGGTGAGGGAGGAAGGGACCATTTCTGAAGGCCCATTAACCCTACTCCACAGATTTAGAACGACAAAAGGTTTATGCTGGGGTTCATCAGCCCTGAGAAGCAAATAGCTTGGGGACTCTTTGCTTGCAAGAAATTAGAAGGGTACCATCACTGATAACCTGGAGAGAGTATCCATGATGAAACTCCTGATAATTTTAAGTAAGGAAGCACCGTCAGGGAATAAAGGTTTGTATCCAGTGGTCACAGGGCTGGAAAGAGTGGGCAGTATCAGAAGAGAAGACACCTCTCTCTTGACAGCTTTAGTGTAGTATTGCTGGAAATTGTTAAGATAACAATCCCTGGAGACAAATTAAGTGCTTAGCAGTGGTTCTGCAAAGTAAAGTAGTAACTAAATGATTGAAACTTGCAGGACTTTCATTCTGTTATATAAATACCAATCTGGTTTTGCCCTGATGATTATGGCAGTATAGATGTAGTAATTAGAGGAATGATTTGGAACCAACTCAATGTAGTCATTCAATGGAAATTTCAGTTCAGAAATATTTGGAAGCAGACATATTCCTGAGTCATATGTCTGGTTTCAAAAAGGAGACAACAATCCTACAAGATAGAAAAAACAGATTATACTTACTTAGTGGTCTTCTTTCTCTTCATCATGGAAATCTGTCTTGAGGGAAAGAGATATATATAGTTTTAAATGGAAAAGGCCATGGAGTCCTTCATTTCTGTGGACTTCTGAGGCCTAGTGATTTGCCCAAAGTTCTATAGCTAACTGGAGTTCAGTTTGTTTTATTAGTCAAATATTTTCTATATTTCATATCTTTTATGCTATGAGAATAGCCAATAAAATTAACTCTAGTTTGCTAGATCACATAAGCTGAAATCTTAACAGTTTCTCCAGACAACACATAGCATCAGGTAGATCCTAGTGAAGAAATGATTAATACTTTCAGAGTCTGGGGGGGGAAAACACCTCAAACGAATCCTTTTCCTTCCTTCCTATCTCATAACAGCTAGTGAATGGCATCTAGTTGTTTTTGTCTTCTCAGTTTTAAGAAATTAAAACTCTTTGGTTGTATCAGAGAGTGTAAAGTTGAACTGAGTCAATATGGGGCCAATTTTATCCTGTGGTCACCATTTGCTGAATCTTTAGTATGAGATGCTGTATAAAGGCAAGAAGAACAATGCTGACATGATTCAGTTTATACCTGTTGACCATGTCACACAAGGTCATCTCTGAATTTAGCATTAAGCAAGTCTTCCAGAGAGTACAGATTATTTTCACATCACCTGGGATTCAGATGTGCTGGTCGCTTCTCTTCCTTCTTAAAGGCAATGATTAGTTTAAGCTAGTCACTCTCCAGAGATAAACTATGACCTCATGAAACATCACCTGCACAAAGGTTAGGTCAGCTGTGTGTGTGTGTGTCATGAGATTGGAATACATGTTCAAGAAACCCACTTTTTGTAAGTCTCCCTTACCATTTGGGAGTGGTGTGAGGTCAACTTACAAGACTGTTTGCTTATACTCTTCTGAGATTTGGCCCTGCTTATTTGGAGTTAGGTGGGAATTTTCCAGCAGTTCATAGGCATCCTGCATGTTGGGGAGACTCTGTCCCATGTCCCTGGTAACCTTATGGATCTGTATACCAGTGCTGTTCTTCGGAAAAACTCTCTGGTCCTGGTAGGCCTGAGCCCGGTGTTGGCAGATGCCAAACTTGCTGAGCAGGATGAACACATCTCTCTGGAAAGCCTGGGTGAAAATCGCATAGAGAAATGGATTGGCACAGGAGTTGAGTGGATAGAAGAGAACCAGCAAGATTTTGGAGTTGGTAACAGTAATGAGAGGCTTGTTCATAAGTGCTGACAGGGCATAGAAGGAGATTGGAGCCATGCACATGAAGTCAGTGAAGATCAACACGGCCATCCTTTTTGCAATTTTGGTGTCTTTGTCTCCAGGGTTGTACTGGGGATTCCGGACAGTGATGTAGATCTTCACATAACAGGAGCACACGATGACAAAGGCCACGATATTAAGCAACAGAACCAGAACAATATATGCCAGAGCAAGAGGGGTCTCAGTGTCCATGGGCAGGCAGATGCTGACCTTGGCATAGCTACTTATTCCCACCAAAGGGAGCAGGGCAAGCAGGAAGCAGCAAACCCAGCCACCAACCATGATGGCGCAGGCGTGCCTGAGGCGGATCTTCCGGTCCAGGCGCATAGCAAAGGTGATGGCGTACCAGCGCTCCAGGGTGATGACCGTCAGCGTGTACACTGACAACTCACTGGCAAAGACAGTGAAGAAACCAGCTGTGCTGCACCCAGCACCCGTCTGCCAGTCGATGGCATGGTTGTAGTACTCAGAGTGAGTGTACAGGTCCACTGAGGCGATGAGGAGCAGGTAGATCCCCATGCAGAAATCCGCAAAGGCCAAGTTGCACATCAGAAAGCGTGGGACGGTCAGCTTGTAGTGGCTAGTGAGGATAACGAACAGGACAAAGACATTGCCCAGGAGAGCCAGCAGACTAACAAACCACACCACAATTCTCAGGAACTTGTAACCCATTATGTCTTCACAGGGGTTGAACTCATCCGACTTGGGGGTACACACCATGTCTTCATTGTCCCCACACACAGTGTAGTCATAATGGCTATCAAAGGCTAATAGAGTTTCTTCTTGGGCATTTTTGAGCTCCTGGCCAAAACCAATGGTCTCATCATCTTGTTCTTCAAAGAAGACATAATAATGGGAGTTGCTGTGGGCATCCTGGATCTTGGAGTTTTGCTTGAATTCAACATTGCTGTCGCCTGAATCTTCTTCGTATTCCTGGTAGGTGGGGCCATTCACAGATTTTCTGTGACGCAGACTCCGGATACTGCTCTCATTACACATCAAAGACTCAAGGATTCTGCAAGGCAGCAGAAATGAGTTGGCCATTTGCTTAAAATCTGCTCAGGAGACCCACAACACTTGGAAAAAGATGTCAGTACTTATTATAATGTACATGGTTCTACAAGATTTTACATGATCTGGCCAGGATTGTCTCTCCTACACAATTTCCTGTTAACCCTCCCCCTTCCCTACTGTGATCCAGTGGCATTGATCTTATTTCTCCTCTATAACCACTTAAAGAAGAGCAAAAATAACAAAGTGTGGATACTTTAGCCAGTCCATGCAGGTCAGAACCTGGCTTTACAGTGTCTAGCAGTTTTACCTGGGGCAGGTCTATGAACCTTGGCTTATTCACTTGGAATGTGGGTTAATGAGATTATTTCACATAGATTATTAAAGGAGTAGATCAATATTTTTTAAAGCTCTTACGACAGCACCTGAAGAATTGGGAGTGCATACATATGTTGGTTATTGTTATTGTTACTATTATTATTATTGCCATTGAGGCTCTAGAATTCCACGTCCCCTTTGCCTGAAGACTAGTGGCTGCCTGGACTCATTATTCAATATTAAACTTAAATGTCCCTTTCTCAGAGGAGTCTTCCCTGATCTCCTTACAACAAAAGAAATTTACCTTGCTTCAGCTGTAGATCAGGTTTGATTCACCCAATGAGCTCTGGTTAAAATGTTCAGTGGTCTAGCACTTTTATCCAGTTGGGAGCTTAAGGAGAAGCCTGGATCCTTTCCATCCCTCCCTGGTCCTTTCCTACTTAGTGCCACACGGCGTCAGTATAGTCTGCTGTTTCTACCCTCTTGCCCCACTTCTAGTTTTCTGCAGCCATTGCACCTGTCTCACAGTTGTTTAACTTTCCAGTTTGTTTCTGCCCACACAACTAGGGTCCCAATTCTTTTTGGACTACAAATATGAGTGTAGAAAGTCAACTTGCAGACACTTATAGAGAAGCTGAGGGGGACTGAATAAGAGATTAATGAAGGTGGACTTAGGAGAACAGGCATGATACAAGACATGAAGCATATAAAGACATGCTGGGATAACACGGTTAGAACCTGGCAGGGCTGGGGTACAAGCCGAGCTGACTCTAAATGTAAACAGTGAGTTATGACAGGCACAAGGCCCTAACTGATCAGGTGGTCCAGCTGCATGTGTTGTTTGTGTGTCCTCATGGTTGTGGTGTCTTTTCTGTGTTGCATTTGGAGGCCAGAAATCATGTCTGTGTAACCTCTACAAGGTGCTACATGACCTGGTCACAACCGTTCCTATTATGTCATTTTTTACTGAACCTCCCCTCTACTATTATTATCCAGAGACATTATCTTATTTCTCATCTGCAACCACTTGGCATCTTCAGAGTTATTATGCCCCTGGATTTCCTCCTATTCCTACAGATGCTTCCAATTCTTTTCCACCTGCTTTCCAAACCACAGAGATTCTTCCCCCAAACCCAGAAATTAACTCAGCATCTACTACCACAGCCTCTCATCACTTTCTGGGTCCCTACCACTTACCCTCTGATTTTCTTCTGATTCTTAAAAGCACAGCAGTGGCTTGGATAAGAAAGGTCAGCCCGTGTGAGGTGAAGGAAGCTCAAGGAAAGCGGAAGTTTCTTAAGAGTCCAAGTGTTTCTTGCTATCAGTTCTTTCAGGTGCTCCAGGCCTTTGGGTGGCAGGGCAGTAACACTGGTATAAGACACATCCCTGGGATACAGAGAACAGAACAACAGAGAGAGGCAGTGAGCAGCCACGGTCTTCTATTTTGGGCTAGAAAATCAAACAGACCTCAGATCAACAAGGAGCTCCTTTCAGCTACTGAATATGTAACTGAGTTCTTTACATAGAACCCTCTGTCCTAGGAGGGGTATTAGGCTTCTAAGTCAATATGCGATACTAATTCCCATTTTTATGGCTGAGAACTTTGGTATTCATATACACAAATACTATTTCTGCAGACATTTTATTCTTTCCATCAGAATATGTGAGAGTTCTTGGAATCAGAGATGGATGTCAAGTTTACCAAAATGACACCGTGCAACTATTATAGGCTCTCAAGAGGCGAGAGAAATAAAATTGAACACGCTCAATGGGACCTAAATTGTTATGAGTCTCTGTGAGGGTTTTGCACTGATATGGGTCAACAGAAGTATTGTGAAAAAATTCTAATAATGTGGAACTTGAGAGTCCTAGCCAGTTACATTGTGAATTCATGACTAAGAACAATGCCTCCTCCAGTTTCTTTAGAAGACTGTAATGTATTCCTATAAAGAAAATGAGAAATGAGATTCAAATCACTTTCACAAATAGTGGGAGGGAGAAGTGGTAGGGGCTGGAAATAGTGTAATAATGTTTGTTACTAAAGTAGATTGCTTTTAATCTGACAATCTCTCTCAATCCAGAGAGTTCATGTTATATGTCTTACTCTATCATCTTTACTAGGACTAAATAATAGCTTGAATAAGCCCTGAATATTTAACCTAACATCCATTTTATTTTATATTTTATAAATTAAAATATTTACTAAGCATTCTTTATGGAAGCTCTTTACATTTTTAAATG
This sequence comes from Xerus rutilus, assembly GCA_028644305.1. NCBI lineage: Eukaryota > Metazoa > Chordata > Mammalia > Rodentia > Sciuridae > Xerus > Xerus rutilus. The sequence goes on from CM053401.1 coordinate 19,346,243, forward strand.
TTTAACATAATTAGTAGTGTCTGATTAACAAATGAATTCTAGTATTTTCAGCTTCGTTCTGCACATCATTATAATAGGACTTAGGTGGGATTTAAATTATCAAGGTCTAAGGTTTCCAGAACTTTCTACTGTTTTGTTGTTGTTTGTATGAACACAAAGCTCACATATTAACACCATTCTCCCTGCAGAACTGTGACTCTTGTGGGGGAAGGTTACACATTTGCTATTTTGTTTTGTATTGTCAGAAAATTATCTCATTTAATCTTTCCCAAACTTGCCTGGTGGTAAGAACAATTTGTGGTGCTGGTTACTATGTGATTTCAGACATTAGGCAAGTAAGTTTGGGAAACTGGCATAAACACCTTTGTAGCTAGTGAGAGAGTTGTTGGAGGGGTTTGGAGCCAGTACAGCTGTGGAATAAATGAAGTTAGATTGCACTCTGCTGCCTCATCTGCTCTTTCAGCAATGTTGACTTCAAGGTATGGCCATCTTTTTGCCTCCAGTTTTCTGGAAGCTACATGTACGTCTCTTTGCCCCATGGTGCCTTGAGATCAATGAGAAAAGAAAACATATCTTAGCTCATTTTCCCTGCCTGACTATCTGCTAGATACACTGCTTGCATCTTATCTGAAGGAATTTATTCTTCCAAGGAGTGCTTGCATTTTAGTAGATATTCTTGGAGAAAACTTTTAGTTACTGCATTGCAAAACACTCCAAAACTGTAAAGTTGTAAAGTTTCAGTTACTGCATTGCAAAACACTCTAAAACAAAGTGGCATGAAACCGTAAGCTTTTTATTATAAGAATAGCTTTTGGGGCTGGAGTTATAGCGCAGTGGTAGTGTGCTCGCCTGGCATGCGTGAGGCACTGGGTTCCATCCTCAGCACCACGTAAAAATAAAATATAGATATTCTGTCCACCTACATTAAAAATAAATATTAAAAAAAAGAATAGCTTTTGTGGCTAGGCATGGTGGCGCACACCTGTGATCCCAGCAGCTCAGGAGGCTGAGGCAGGAGGATTGCAAGTTCAAAGTCAGTCTCAGCAATGGCGAGGCACTAAGCAACTCAGCAAGACCCTGTCTCTAAATAAAATAGAAAATAGGGCTAAGGATGTGGCTCAGTGGTTGAGTACCCCTGAGTTCTATCCTCAGCAACCCTGCTCCCCCCACAAAAAGCAAAAGAATAGCTTTTGTGGATCAAGAATGTGGACAGGGCATGTTGGGGATGTTGTGTCTCTGCTCTATGATGTGTGAGGCTCAGCTGGGAAGACCTGAAGTCTGAAATGATTGTGAAAAATAGAAAATCCAGTGATCCATTTTCAAAATATAGTATTCAGTCTTAATTGGATCCAATTGTAGCCATTTTAATTATAGCCCTTCTCTTTGCCAGCCCCAATTTTAAAATTAGCCAATCACATGGATTGTAACCCTGAGCTCCTCCAATCAGGATGAAAGGCAGGGCTGCATTAGAGATATAAGCAGGCAGGGACTGCCTGGGACAGGCACACTTACTAACAAGGTTCCAACCTAAGCCAGGTTCCATGGCTTACCCCTCCGGCAGAAGTAAAGTTTGCCTTGCCCACCCACTTTTAAGCATGTGTTTGATTTCTTGTGGCACCTCGGTGTTTCTAACAGTGACCAGATGAGTCGAAGTTGGAGTTACCTGCAGGCTCTTTCACTAGCATGTCTGAGGGGCAGACTCAAAGGCAGAGCTCATGGCTACTCCATATGGCTTGGGCTTCTCACAGTGTAGCAGCCAGATTCTGAAAGCACTAACAAATTCAGGCCAGGGGATATAGAACCCACCTCTTAGTGGAAGGCATGCCAAAGAATTTGTTGCCTTATTTTAATATTGTCATTGTGATCTAACTTGTGGAAATATCACTTAGGCAGAAAGTGGGAGAAACTGGTAGCTTGCCACTCTGAAAATCAGCATTTATAGTCTAGGAACTACTCTGGACCCCAGCATCAGAATCACCTGCAATACAGACTTAGCCACATCCCAAAACAAATGATTTATATAATTTCATGATGGAGTCCAAGAGTCTGTATTATGTAAGATGCTCTTGGGTTCATTTAGAAGCTCATCTCTGTTCTAAAGCATTTTTTAAATGAAGAAGTCAGACACTAAAATTTAAGACAAAGAAACAAGGTATGTTGGGTCCAAGTAAAGCAAGAATTTAAAGACAGGCAGTCTGTGTAGATAGCCAATGGGGTTCAATGGAGAAAATGGAGGCCTGCCCCTGGGAGATTGGAGCGTTAATGACTCCAGAGCCCTTTGATTACCAAGATTACCTGCCTATACTGCCCCTCCCAGAAGGTTGTTAATGAAGCACCCCTGAACAGAAAGGAAGCTGCTAATTAATGCCCCCTAGGATGCCGCTCCCTTGGCTCCTTTCTGCCCTGTTCCCTTCCTACCTTGATCACTCCACCTTGGTTTGGGTGTAAGGTGTTCCTCAAAAGTTCACGCGTCAGCACTTTGGGAGGCTGAGACAGGAGAATCACAAGTTCAAAGCCAGCCTCTGCAACAGCAAGATGCTAAGCAACTCAGTGAGACTCTGTCTCTACATAAAACACAAAATAGGGCTGGGGATGTGGCTCAGTGGTCCAGTGCCCCTGAGTTCAATCCCCGGTATCAAAAAAAAAAAAAAAAAAGTTCACGTGTGAGGCAATGCAAGAAGATTTGGAAGAGAAATGATTGAGTGCCTTAACATAATCAGTGAATTAATCTCTGATGTGATTAACCGAGTGGTAACTGGAGGCAGGTAGGGTGTGGCCAGAGGAAGTGGTTCATTGCGGGTGTGGCTATGGGGTATATATTTTGTATCTGGAGCGTGGAGTCTCTTTGCCCTCTGATCACCAAGTGAGCTGCTTCCCTCTGTCACACTCTTCCTCCATGATGATCAGCCTTACGTCAAGCCTAGAGGAATGGAGCCAGTTGCCTATGGACTGAGACCTCTGAAACTGTGAACCCTTAAATAAACTTTTCCTCCTCTACAGTTCTGATTGGGTCCTTTAGTCACAGCAGCAAAAAAGCTAACTAAAACATCCATTTTTTTTTGTTATATTTTGTTTTGTTGTAGATGAACACAATATCTTTATTTATTTTATGTGGTGCTGAGGATCAAACCCAGTGCCTCACGTATGCGAGGCAAGCGCTCAACTGCTGAGCCATAGCCTCAGCCCCACACATCCATTCTTTACATTGTATTTTTCAAGGTCCTGCAGGTCTGGCCCTTAACTACCTCTCCAACCTCATCTCAGGGACCTAAGGCCACTTGATGTAACTAAGTATCCATTAAGCCTACTGTTGCTAAAGTGATCCCGCTGCCTTCTTGATGCAGGTTGCTCTGCTCATACTACTTTGCACTTAGGACAGGGTCAAGCAGAAGGAACTGCTATCCTTTCCTTTTTCTTTTTGAAAATTTATCATCTCTTGCATTTTGTTTTTTTGGTACCAGGGATTGAACTCAGGGGCACTCGACCCCTGAGCCACATCCCCAGCCCTATTTTGTGTTTTATGTAGAGACAGGGTCTCACTGAGTTGCTTAGCGCCTCGCCATTGCTGAGGCTGGCTTTGAACTTGCGATTCTCCTGTCTCAGCCTCCCTAAGTGCTGGGATTACAGGCTTGAGCCACTGCGCCCAGCTCATCTCTTGCACTTTTAAGCAGACATTCTGAATGATATCAGAAAGGAAAGTAGAAGCCCATTTATATTACCAGATAGATGTAGCATTTCCTTTTCACTCAAAATATCCCAAATGAAATGACTCTTCCCTCTAAACCTATTGATAATTTTTTTTATTTCCCACCTTCTATCCACCACGTCCCAGAGCTTGAAGCTTCAGTGTCCTCATGGAGTCTTTCTTGATCTTATTCTAGATTCATGCCATAAAAATTTATAGTAAAATGCAATTGTGCTACCTCCACCATCAGATGCTACTTCAGCTGGTTCTTATTGCTACAACCTTAGTTTAAATCTGAACTGCTTTTCACCCAAGTCTTGCAAAAATTCCAAGATGGTCCCAGAAATCTTTTATTAATTCCACCTTCAAACCTAGTACAGATGTTCTTTCTAAAACATGATCTCAGGGCTGGGGTTGTGGCTCCGTGGTAGAGCGCTTGCCTCGCATGCGTGAGGCACTGGGTTCGATCCTCAGCACCACATAAAAATAACTAAATAAAACAAAGATATTAAAAAAATGATCTTATAATCTTGCTTACCAGCTTGAAACTCCCTGGTTCTTCCAATTTCTACAGAATGAAATTTGAGCTTCATAGAAGACTACTTCCCCTTTCCCCATTGGGAGTCCCTCTCTGAATCCTGGGTCACCTTCTTTCTTGATCTTCTCCCTCATTTCTTTTTCTTTTCTTTGTTTTATTAATTTGCTTCTTTTTTTTTCTCTCCCTCATTTCAATGGAGCACATTTTTCAAATAACTTTTTAGACAGGTCATATGAGAGGTATTTTCTGTTTTCTTCCCAGTCCTACTCTTACATTCAATTAATGTTTTAACTGGCTGTAAAGTTTGGGGTTGCAAAAATTTATTCTAGAATATCATTTTCTTCATAATTTCAAACACTTTATCTTGCTGAATTCTAGTAACCAGTGTTGCTTTTGATAAGTACAATGCCATTTAAGTTCTTTGGTCATTGACTTGTTTTGACTCTGAAAGTTGTTGTTGGCAGTGGTATGGATTGAACGCAGGCCTTTGTGCATTCTAAGCATGCACTCTAGAACCTCAGCTTTAGAACCTTTTTATCCATGGTATGAAATTTCATTAAGATGTGCCTTGATATGAATCTTTTTCTATTTATTATTGTGCTGGGCACAGGGAGTTGAGGGGCCCTTTCAGTCTGGAGACCTGTACTTTTCAGCTCTAGAAAATGTTCTTGTATTGTTCCTGGGATAACTTATTCCTCTTGTTTTCTCTGCTTCTTCTCTGGAATTCCTAGTAGGCAGAAAAGGAGCCTTCTGAATCCCTTAAACATATCTCCTTCTTTGGTTGTAATTTTCTCCTGTTACTTTTATTAAGTCTTCTGGTAGAATTCCCTCACTGTATCTTCCACCTCTTGTACTGAATTTTTCATATTTGCTTTGCAAGAGCTGGGACTCTGCCTGTTCAGTTCACCGCAGTACTTTTGACAAATAGGCTAGTATTTCATCAACAGAAGGCCCTGAATATGTATTTGTCAGATGCATGAGTATATTCTTTTAAGAGTACTTTCTTGGTTTCTGTTCCTTTTGTGGTGAGATATTTGAGGAGATCCACCACACGTTTGGGGTATGGGTTTTACTACACTTGTTTGAAAGCAAAAGACCAAGAAACAATGATGAATGGGATTTACATTCAGATTATCTGGATCTGAATTCCAGCGCTTCCATTTATTACCAGTCATTTAACCTTTGTGTGCCTCAGTTTCCTTATCTTGGGCTTGTTGAACAGTAGCTGAGAGTGTGTTCTCAATAAATTATTATAATTGTTAGTGTTGTTATAGTAATAGGGATGAAATATTTTCTCAGATTTATTGCAGGTCACTATGGCTTTGTTAAAAATTCTTTTCTGATCTCTGCAATGTCTGATTTCTATAGGCTCATTTCCCCCCATCTGTTTACCTGTGGTTCAATCTTTCACATTAGAAACATTCTTTGGTGATCCTTGGTTACACATTCATACTTAAGAGCAAGTTTTTCCACTGGCAGATTTTGATGTAGGTCAATTGTATGGAACGCTGACAATTATGTTATTGGGCTTTAAATACCAGATTTTAGATATGTTTGTTGTTTTAGAATTTTCAAGAATTCTCAGAAAGGAGACTTGAAATCTCCAGCTCAGAGGGGAGTTATTTGGATGCTGGTGTTTTGACCTTCCTTGAATCCTTCTGGTTTTATGTCTCACTCTTGCTATATGCCCCAACACTGCACCTCTACATCTCATCCCTCAGTGGTTCTGTGTAGAGCAAAGCAGCTGACTATCTGCTCCCTGTGACTCATCTAAGCTTCTCCTTCCTTCTCTTCTGCCTTTTTTCTTTCAGGATTCCATAGTTCTTCAAACCATCAATATGCCTTATGTGTCCTCTTAGCCTTGTGGAATTAGGTGTATTAAAAATTACTTTCTCATCTTTTTATGAGAATCTGAAGAGGAAGAAGAAATAAAAGTGTAGGTTGAATGTATCATCTTCAACTTTTAATCACTACTTTATTTCCTATGTAAAACTGTGCAGGAGCTTGGAACAAATAATTGTTGAGTGCTGAGCCACATGAGACAGTCTCCTGGTTCTGGAGTTGATGGAGAAAGAACCTTACCCTGAAGAAATCCCCAAACTCAACAAGTCAGGGACCATTTTAAATTTTTTGTTTTTTTTTGTTTTGGTACTGGGGATTGAACTTAGGGGCACTCAACCACTGAGCCACATCCCCAGCCTTATTTTTGTGTTTTGTTTAGAGACAGGGTCTCACTGAGTTGCTTAGCGCCTTGCCGTTGCTGAGGCTGGCTTTGAACTTGGGATTCTCCTGTTTCAGCTTCCCAAAATGCTGGGATTACAGGTGTGCACCACCGCGCCTGGCCATTTTAAGTTATTTGAAACTGCACCTCTCCTTTTCACCCAAATTTTTATTTGGTCACTTGGAATCCAGGATTTTCTAACAGTGTGCCTTCTCTTCTAGAACAATACCTTGAACATACAGCTAAAGAGTTGCTTATTTCAGAGTGAGAAGTATATGGAGAGTTGCTGTCAGCAGCTGAAAGATCTGAATCCATTTGTGATTGGAGCCACAGGGATGGAAACCTACTAGCTGGAAGGCTTCCTCTCTCTTATTGACTCTGGCACTTTCTGTGACGAGCTCTTCAAGTGATGGGCGCTGAATTCCACGAGAATTTGTCTCTAGTAAGTATTTACTCACAAATCAGGATGCAGCTAAGCTGAGGCTGGCAGATAGTTTGAAGTCTAATTGTCTGGGTCATGGGAACCATCTCAAGTTAAGTGTTTAATGAAAGTAACAGGACCTGAATTTGGAAAGAGGTTTATACACAGTGTTATACACAGGGCAGGCATATCACCAAAATTTAACAATGCTAGGGAGAAAAAACAGCCAGCTAATATTTGATGTCACAGAAAGAATAAATTTCTTCTCCAAAATTGTACTTCTCTGAGTACAGTTATGTACTCTAGCAAAGTTTAAACGTTGGAATAATTTCCATTTTTGTGAGATATTTAAGATTAAGTTTTGAGAAAGTCAATTGCAAACTAAATAAGCACTCATTGGCTTGCCAAGTTTCCAGCTGCAATTGTTAATGTAGAAGCTGCTGTATAACAAGTGTGTAGACACATTTGTGAATTGGTAGATGAAATGGATCTAAGAGCAAAAAGATGAGTTAATTGCATATAGACAATTTAATGAATTTGTTGATACTGAATTAAAATAAAGGCTTAAAAGCTTTTGAGTTCAAGACAGTGAGCTTGCCTCAATGTGTTTAAAAGAATTTTAAAATGTGACATGCATTTATTCAATAAGTACTTTGGTTGCTCTCTGTATATAGGTATATCTAGATGCTAGGGCTATAGCAGTAGACTAAATAGGCGGATATTCCTGCTTTTCTCATACATACCTTCTAGTGAGGAGAGAGGACATTTGGTATATTAGATGATGATAGGTGCTGTGGGAAAAAGGAAGAGGCTGGAAATGAGGTCACAATTAAAGATCGGGGGAGGATGTCACGGAGGGCCTCACTGAGAATATTGTTGAGCAAATGTCTACAGGAGATGAAGGAGAGAGCCATATCAATCTCCAGGGAAAGAGCATGGCAGACAAGGACCCAGCAGTGTCAAGAGCCTGAGGTAACGGTGTGCCTGGCATGTTTGAGGAAGCCAGGAAGCCAATGTGGTCAGAACTGTGATAGTGAGCTGGTAGGAAATGTAGGACAAGCCAGAAGGGTAACAGATCCTACAGGGTTTTGTTGGCCATCAAAAGGACCTCATCTTTTCACTGGGGTAAGATAAAAAGCTTCCAAAACATGATATAATCTGACTTATTTCTAAAGGATCTATCTAGGGCTGGGGATGTAGCTCAGTGATACAGCACTTTCCTAGCAAGTGTGAGACCCTGGCTTCAATCCCCAGTATCGCAAAACAAAAAGAAAATAAATAATTTATTAAAGGATCAGTCTGATTGCTGCTTTGACAGTAGACCAAAGGAGTGGAAACAGGAAGACCAACAATAGAGATGAGTGCTGTAGAGCGAAGTGATCGCATTGGAGATGCAGAGTGGGTGGAGTTTCTATATAAAAGGTAGAATCGATACGACTTTCTGATGGGTTGAATATAGGGTATGAGAGAAAGACAAGAATCAAGAATAACTTCAAGATTCAGAGTGCGTTACTAGAAGAATGTAACTGCCATTCTCTGAGATCAGGAAGGCTGCAGGTGAAGTAGCTTTGGCAGAAACAATCAGGGGTTCCGTTTTGGAGCTCTAGGCTGATTTGTCCCTCCCTGCTGCGGGAGATCCAGTCACTACCAAACAGCCTGGAGGTACAGAAGAACAGTCCCAGCTGGGTGGCTGGGACCAAGGCATCCAGGACTGCTGTAGTCAGGGCTGAGGTTGGACAGAGGCATAGCAGAGAAGTCATGAGGGTGAGTCGTGGAGAGCTCTGCAGCTGTTCCCAATACGTCTGTAGTAGTCCACGGTTACTGTCCTTATCATCAGATCAGGTTCCCCACAATATAATGTCTGTATGTCTTTCAAACACTATCTTTTTTTTTTTGGTACTAGAGATTGAACTCAGGGGCACTCGACCACTGAGCCACATCCCAAGCCCTGTTTTGTGTTTTATGTAGAGACAGGGTCTCACTGAGTTGCTTAGCGCCTCGCCATTGCTGAGGCTGGCTTTGAACTCGTGATTCTCCTGTCTCAGCCTCCCAAAGTGCTGGGATTACAGGTCAAACACTATCTTTTGACCCAAGTTGGATTTTTTTTCCCTCTGAACTCACTCTGTTTTCCTGTAGGCTTGCCTTTGTTCTTTCTCTCAACTCTATCTTTGTCTTTGCCACTCCACCCCTCACCTGAAGCCCATTGCAGATACCACTTTTTTTTAATGGGGTCTTTTCCAATGGCCCTAACCAGGGATGATATCTTGATTCTCTATGTCCTGTGGTTCTTCTTACATTAAACCTGTGTAGTTACTTATTTACCTTTCTCCTGAATTTGATTGTAACCTGTTTAAAAGCAGAGGCTGTGTCTTATTCTTATAATTTTCGTGGAGTTGACTAGACATTCAGTATGATGCCTGTGGTGAAGTGAGTACAGAACTTGCCCTGGTTTGTTTTAGATTAGCAGGTTTTCCTCAGTAAGCACATAGAACAAAGAAAGAGAGGTCAAACGTGGGATGGCAGCGAGCTGGTGGTTAGAACCAAAACTTATTTCACTTAGGCCAAAATTTTTATGCAGGATCACAATTCAATGACAAGAACATAATCGAAAAATGGGCAAAAGATTTGAACAGACACTTGTCAAAAGAAAATATACAAACAGATAAGAAGAACATGAAGAGATACCAACATTGTTTATAGGTGGGGAAACACAAATTAAAACCATAATGAGATACCAGTGTACACCCACGAGAATGGCTAGAATTACATAAAAGATTGAGAAGAAAACAGGTTGGCCACTGTGAAGCTCTTGTACCTTGCTGATGGGAATGGAAAGTGGAACAACTATTTTGGAAAACAGTCAGGTAGTATTTCCTATAAAGATAAACATGCATCTGTTCTATGACCTGGCAACTTTATTCTTAGATTTTTATACTGGAAAAGTAAAAGGTATATGATTATTTACAGGAGGGTGGGGCATGAGGGAAGTTTCTGGCTGGTGAAAATGTTCTAAATCTTAACCAGAGTACAGCAATTAAACTGTACACTTAAAAACTGTGTATGTTATTGTATATAAATTATACCTCAAAAAAAAATTTTGCCCTGGATACATCTAGAAAATTATGTATTTCCTTAGAGTTTGGGCACACTAGAGAGAAAATTTGCCACAAATTTTCATCTGTCTCATCATATAATCTTGGGATGATCAAAAAGAATATAAAAGCAAACAAAAACAACAAAAAGATTTATTTTCTCTTAACCAAGAAAGTTGGCAGTACCATGACCCCTGGATTTTCAAGTGATTAATTTGATCTGCTAAAAAAGCAACAAGTTTATTTTTAAAGTTTATTTTTGTAATGGAAACTCCAGGGTACTTTTGCAAAGATTCCCTCTTCTTAAGAGGTACTTATAATAGTAATTGGGACTAGTATATTATAGTAATTTCCATCAGTATGCTACAGGCTATTTAAGTGAGTTACATAATTTAAAATTTAGATAACAATGGCTATTATGGAAAACACTGCATTTCAGTGTGTTCTTTCCTTTGGCATTATGAACACCAAGAGCTTCTTTTTCAAAACAACATGAAGGAAAACAAGGTAATCCAAAATAGAAAGCATAAAAATGGAAAATGAGATTGCATATCTTGATTTAAAACATCAATAAGTAAAAAATGTTATTATATTCCCAAGCTAAGTTTAAAAGCATTTTTTTTCTTAATAGCAAAGACTAAAGAATAGATCTTGGGAGGCGTGGCTTCAGCGCCGGCCGGAGGAACACAGTTGCAGCCCGGGCCCCGGCCCAGGGCTACGGCTATCTGAAACTGAGACTGGAAGGAGCGGGGTGCCAGCTTCCAACCAGTTTTTTGACAACTCTCTGCGCCTTGCCGACCCACGCAAGAGTCTCGCTCGGTGAGTGAACACAGGGCCAC
>CM053401.1:19357538-19384079 GCA_028644305.1 Xerus rutilus
TAATATGAAGAATGTAATCTGCTTATAATTTTGTGCAAAGTTAGAAAAATTATGATTGTAACAATTTTTTTCTATTTGCCTCAACAAATGTTTTCAGTGAATAGTGTGTACAGCTTCTGATAATTTGTTTTTTTCTGTTATGTTTGCCAACATGTATTAAAATGCAACTTTTGGGAAAAAAAAAATAAAAAAAAAAAAAAGAATAGATCTTACTCTAGATGTTGAACTTGCTTTTTTTTTCTTTTAATATTTTTTTTAGTTGTCAATGGACTTTATTTATTTATATGTGGTGCTGAGAATCGAACCCAGTGCCTCACACATGCTAGGCAAGCGCTCCACCACTCAGCCACAACCCCAGCCCAAACTTGTTTTTAATTAGATTTTTTTTTGATAAGTGAACTTGAAAAAAAAAAAAAAAAACTAAGAGAGGGTGGGTTTTGTTGACTATTAGAAATGACTGTGTTCTTTTACAGAAACTTTTTTTCTTGGTGGTACTAGAGATCCATGGCCTTGTGTATGCAAGGCAAGTACTTTACCAACTGAGCTATATCCCTAGCTTACAGAAATTTTTAGTGAGGCAAAAATACATATGGCACCCAATTTTCTTTACATTAGATGATGTTTCAGATTTTCCATGTTTGGCTTTCATCCCAAACAACCACCAAACATGGTTATTTGAAATTCAGTTACAAAGCATCAAATATTTTTTGGCTACCTGCTATTTTTTCTTTTGCTGTGCGGGACTACAAAACCATCAGACACAGTGCGTTTCCTCTGGGATCTTCGAATCTAGTTATGTGAAATTTGTGGGAAATGAAGTAATGAAGATTTTCACAAAAGTTCAAGACAAGAATTAGAGAGTTATCACAGGCCATGCATGATGAGTCAACAAATGCATTTTAAGACAACAAATATGCTTGGAATTTGAGAAATAAGACTGGACTCCATTCATTTCTTACTTTGTTCCTACTGAACTTTTAATTCCTGAAGTCCATGGAGCATGGACTTCTCTTCCTACATTCTGTGGCTTTCTTTTTAAATTCAGTTTAAATTTTTATTAATATGTGGACTTTCTTTGTTAAAATTAAATTACCCTAGTAACTTGATAATACAAACTTCAGTGGACCCCTGTCCAGTCTCTGTGGTCTGGTTTCTGACACCTCAGAAGAAATCACTTTCAACTTCTGGTGCTTTCTTCCATAATTGCAAACCTCTCTTGATTTAGTGGTTTTAGATACCCACTGACTCCCTGCTATGGAAGATTAAGATGTAACTCTCTTCCATCACTCTTCATCTGAGGGGGCCCAGTCACTGGCTTAACTGACTCCATTTTTGTCCCTCTCTGACTCTGTTTGCCTTTTTAATTGCCCTCCCCCGTCTGAACCACTTTCTTCTGCAGTTACCTTAGAGGCCAGGAACAACAGGTCTGGTTGATATAAGCATCTTTATGACAAAGGATTGAAACCACTTCCAAGGAACCTTGAGCCTCACAGATTACCCCATGATGAGACTGCCCCCCTAAGCAGGCACAAATATCCAGTGACAAAGCTGAGGTTGCCTCCTTGAGCAGAAGCGATCATCTCTAGATGGGAACTGACTCACCCTTCAAGTGATGGTGACCTTCCCGGAGCATCACAGATAATGATGAAGCAGACCAGGCCTGACACTCTCTTCCAGTTGTACAACCCACCCCCAGCCATGCAAGCCCCCAACTTTTATCTTTGGTTCACTTTCCTATAATACTTGAAAGTTTGTGTCAGTTCCTCAAAGACAGATCTTTGGCCACTATACCCCTTTATCTGTCCTTCTCAGTGTGGCCATGCCAATCAAAGCTCCTTTCCTGCCCTACACCCCTGCTTGTCCCTTTGGTATATTGGGACAGGTAGCTGAGCCTCGTCTGTTGGGACCACCAGAGCCAGGGCCTTCAACTGATGACTGCAGTAACACGACAACATACATTTCCCTTCCCGATAGTCCTCTACTCTCTGAAATAGTTTTAGGACTAATATGGTCAAACCTACATTCACTGTTTTGGTTATTACAACTCTGCATATTGTGATTTCATTATCTTTCTAGTCTTGCTTTTCTGCTTCTCATGGGATGTCTGCTTCTTTGCCTCTTTTTACATTTATATTTCTTGGCTTGAATGGATCTGTGGCTAGCACTTCCATATGTTCCAAAGTTCTGTAAAATACACGCAAACCAGTTTTTCACATAGTCCATCCTGTCAGAGGATCGGATAATCCCTTTTGCTTTCTAAAAGATCTTCCTTTTGGAGCCTTCAGTTCTTCAGCTCTGATGCAGAGACCCAGGACTACCCTTTATGCTCCTCCTGGAATTCCACTGGCTTCTTTCCTGTGTTTATCACTGTTTTGAATTCTCTACTTTTTTCTTTCCTGGTATAAGCTCCAAAAAATGGTGAACAGAATATTAAGTTTCTGAGACTCTGTAGGGAAGCTTACAGGAAGCTCTGTGCATGTGAGCTTATTGGCTGACAAGTTATACCATGGTAATTTTGAGAGACTGTCAATGGTCATTCTTAAGTTTTCTTTCTTTCTTTTCCTTGGGACTGTCAGCTTCCTCAGGATTCTAATCTCTGGAGAGTGCATACATTCTGAGTGCATTCATTTTATGAGATGAGTAGAGGGGGGCTTCTTGGCCTTAAATGTTGTCATGTTCCAACATGTGTTGTGGCACATGCCTATAATCCCAGCAGTTCCAGAGACTAAGGCAGGAAGATCACTAGTTCAAAGCCAGCCTTAGCAATTTAGTGAGGTGCTAAGCAATTTAGCCAGACCTTGTCTCAAAATTTTTAAAAAAAGAGGGCTGGAGATGTGATTCAGTGGTTGAGTGTCCCTGTCTGTGTTCAATCCCCAGTACCCCCCAAAATGTTGTAAAGTTTCATAGCACCCTGTTTTCAGAACAGTGCTTCACTCTGTCTCAGACTGGACTGTTTATCCTTAAACCTTCATGATCACATATTAATGAAAAGAAAACTTTAGTCTTCTCCTGCCAAGAAGGGAAAAATAGTTACTTAATAGTTCAGGATGAGAAGGGACATGGGGCGGGGGGGACAGGTGAAGTTTTCAAAGACTTCCCACTTTGATATCACCAAACCCTTACTTAAGATTTAATTGATGAAATCTTCTTTAGAACATGTAATTTGAATTAGCTTTCTTTTTATGGGTTTCACCCATGCAAGTACTTAGCAATATCATCTTTGAAGACATTTGTCACTGATTTACATGGTCACCTATCTTTCTTTGTCACTGAGAAGGTATGCGCCCCCCCACAAGTTACTCCCATTTTAATATTGTTTTAGAAAGAATCAAGGAAATTACTTTGATAGGAGGGTTGTCATGAGTCTTAATTCTGTCTGTTCTTTGAGATTTCCTCTATACCTGTTTCTTCCATCTAAAGAGTCTCAAATACATCTTTATCCCTGACCTCTGCTGTGCCTTTCACATTCATGTACCTTTCATGTTACCACCTGCTTTTATGTATCATGGGCACCTCCAGTTGCTCTTCCCCACCACAAGAAAGCGTGACCTCATTTTCTTAACAGCTCAGGCAAAAACACTTGCAGTTGTTTCAATTTTTCTCTTTCACTCAAGCCCACATCCAGCACCATATTAGCTTTGCCTTATGAATATAGTCAGAATCTGATCATTTCTCATCACATCCACTGCTACTGCCTTAGTGCAAGCTGCTATCATCTCTTACCTACATTACCTGGTGTATTAAGTGGTCTCTATTTCCATACTTGGCCCCCATAGTCTATTTTCAACACAACAGCTAGAGTTCCAGTTAAGACATGAGTCAAATCTATGCTCAAAAAACACTGAAGGCTCCTGTTCTAAGAACGAAATCAAGATCTCACAATGGCCTCGAGGGCCACAAATTGTTGTCGTACTTCATTACCTTTTTACCAATCTTCTATGTTTTTTTTCCCATTTAGTTCACTTTGCTTGAGCTGTGATGACCTCCTTGTTTTTCCTCAAACATGCCCGAAGTATTATCACCTGGAAGTCTTTGCACTTGTCTAGAATGCTCTTGCTTCTGTTAGCCACATGGCTTGCCTCTTTCTTTCTTTCAATGGTTTTCCCAATTGTAACCTTCTCAAGGAGACTTTCCCTAACCACTCTTTAAAATGGCGACCCTTCACGTCTGTAACCCAGCAATTCGGGAGGCTGAGGCAGGAGGATTATAAGTTTTAGGCCAGCCTCAGCAACTTACTGAGACCCTTTCTCAAAATACAAACAAAATAGGGGCTGGGATTGTAGCTCAGCGGTAGAGTGCTTGCCTCGCATGCATGAGGCCCTGGGTTCGATCCTCAGCACCACATACAAACCAATAAAATAAAGACATTGTGTCCATCTACAACTAAAAAAAATTTTTTTAAATAAAATAAAATAAAAACAAAATAGGCGTGGGGATGTAGCTCAGTGGTAAAATGCCCCTGAGTTAAGTCCCTAGTACCAAAATAAAATAATAGAATAGAATACAATAGTGACATCAAGCATCTCAAGCTTAGAATAGAAGGTCTCAGTAGGTATTTATTGTGCATTTTCAAAAGTTAATTAGAGTTTAACCAAACTGATGGGAATGAGTATAAGAGGGAACGAAGCAGAAATTTCAGGCAGGTGAGATGATTAATAAAAGCTAAGACCTGAGACTTGACATTTTGAGAGCGTTTACATTCTCATGATGTTTGAGAGCAGATGGTTTAACCAAAGGAGAACACAGAGAAGAAAGAACTGGCACCCAGAACTACACCCCATTTGAAGTAATGCTGAACTGAGGTAGTGAGAACTATTGGGAAGAACTGATCAAAGAGGTGAGGAGAGAGCAGAATAATGATGTGTCAAGGCTCAGGAAGAAGTGAATGTACTCATAATAAAGTTTAGCATTCACTTAGGTCCTTCACATTGTCTGCTTAAACTTGATTACTTCCAGTTATGCTGTTTTGACAGATGAGAAAACAGAAGCTTAGTTCTTACAATCAGGAAATGATGGTGCCAGGAGTTAATTCCAGGTATAACTTTTTACTGAGTTCACTTTCTTCGAGTGAATGCTTCTGGAATCCCATCAGGAAGCAAGAAAAGCACTTTTAAGCAATTGGATACCTACTCTTAACTTGGTTGTAGAAAATATTGCCATAAATAAAAAAGACAACCTTTAAAAAGCACGAACAAATGGGTAGTTTAATCAACGACTTCCAAAAAAGTAGAAATGAACCCATTCACCTAAGCACCACATGCTAACATATCTTTAACATGTGACTGCCATTTAAATGCTATAGTGATTACAGAAGTATTATTTGACTACTTATTGTCAATTTTATTGTTCCCACATTTATTATGCTTGTACTGTGTCTCAGGCATTATAATATGAGCAAGTGCTGTAGAGATAAAGCATAAACACTGCCCTCCAGGATACCCTGGAGAGATGGATAAAGGCCCAGGACTAGACATGAGAGTCACACAGGGTGTGTGGTAGTGTACAGAGGAAGCAGTGGTCATGTTTCTCTGAGAAGGAGGGCGACCAAGAAGGACTTCAGAGAAGGGGAGAACTTTACTTGAATATCCAAGTGTCAGGAGCTTATCAGATAGTTAAGGTTGTAGAAGACTTTTTCAGGTAGAAAGAAGAGCAAGAGTTCATCACAGCTGCATAAGTAGGTTTGAATATTAGTGGGGCTAAGAGTTTCAATATGTGTGACTCATTGGTCAGAGGTACAAAGTGGCCTGAGACAAAGCTGAAGATCATAGCAGGGCCTCCTGTGCCATACCAGTGCCTTATCCTGAGGGGAGGCCAAGGTTGGGTTTTAAAATCCTACTTGCATTTGAGTGCACAGATATTTGAGGAGGCTGGGTTTCTGAGGGACCAAGACTAAATGCAGTGGGGAGACTTTTGTCATCTATGCTACTGTCTCACAAAGTGTGGTGGCCAGTGGCCAACAGCTTCTGACCAGTCCTTGACAAGGCAAGAGGAAGCTTGTGCTGGATTATAAGCCCACTGCTTCTCTAAGCAACTGTCCAGTTTGGCTGATTTCAGTCTCATGGCAAGACTTTCTCCATGTAGGAAGCTGTGCTCTGTTGTAGATTCTGGAGCAGCCATTTACCTTATAGTGGACCCATACTTTGGGTGGCTCTGGTCTATACCACTGACTTTTAAATGTTTTTGATCTCACATGTTTGTAAGTAAAAATTATTTGAGTATGCAGTTCTAATATATGAATAATTACGAGCTCTATACGTGTCACAGTGATATTGTATTATGTATAAAACACACCAAATATACATTTTAAAAAGTTATGCTAAAGATAAAATAAGCAACATTTATTTATTTTTTTACTAAAGTGAAACTATGTTATCAAATCTGCTTAATTCGTCTTGAAAACAATTTTTAAACACTTTCTGATATGGCTGAAGTTTGCTTCTGATTCAGTTTATTTGGGTTTTGGTGTAAACAGATGAAAAAGTTACCACACAAAGACAGGTGCATTCAAGTGGAATAAAGTAACTTTAGGTACACTCATAAATGAAGAATCTCATTTTTCAACCCAATTCAGTAAAATACATGTTTTGTTAGAAATTCATAGGCTCTGATGATTTGCAGACTGATCTCAGGGTGTGTCATTTTCATCTTTTATACACATGGATTTTAAAACCATTGCAACTCTGTAAACCCATCACCATAACAAATTACTACAGATGGAGTTGCTTAAACAACGGAAATCTGTTTTCTTACAGTTCTGGAGGCTGGAAGCCTGAGATCAAGGTGTCAGGTGGGTTTGATTTCTCCTGAGGTCGCTCTCCTTGGCTTGCAGATGGCTGCAATCCCTACGGGATTTTTCCCTATGCATTTCTGGTGTCTCTGTTTTCCCTAATTTCCTCTTGAAACTATACCAACCAGATTGGATTCGGGTTCAATTCAACATCCTCCTCTTTATTTAATTATCTTTCTAATGACCCCGTCTCCAAATACAGTCACATTCTAAGGTACTAGATGTTAAGGCTTTGACATTTGAATTTTAGGGGGACACAATTCAGCCTGTACAAACTTACAATTGAAAGATTATAAAAACAGTTAAAATTCTGTTTCTGATTTAAAAAAAAAAGTTTTTATTGTGTTCTGCATTGTCATTAGGAAAGCCACAAAACATGAAAAGGTTTCTAAACACCTGTTTCTAAAGGCCCTCTCCAAAATACTGGATTCTTTAGAAAGCAACTACTTTCCTCATCCACTAGAGCAATCACCATTATCTTGAAGATGCAGATAAAGATGTGTTCCAGATCTTAAAAAGTATTGATAGAAACTTGTTACAGAAAAAAGGTTAACAGGCCCCCACCCAACTCTTTGTGTTAAAAAAAAAACAAACACATAATGCATTTAAGGATTCTGATGTCTGTGAAGCACTGTGCTATGACTGCCACGTGGAATGGCAGTTTTTAAGGGAACAGGGCCACAAACCCACTCAACTGGGTGCATTTAACCCAAAAGCAAATAAAATTATAAAAGGAGAATGAGTGAAGGTGCCAAGTCCTCAGGACTTAGATCATGCTCTCTTTTCTGGGGAGCATCCATTCTCTACCTGACACAAGAGGGTCATCAATCATCTGTACAAAACATATTCATAAACTTTATTTGTTCTTATTTTTTTAAAGCACAAGTAAAACATTTCTTCATGTCCCCAACAGGGTGTCTTCTGCATCTCTAGAATGCTGTGTTCCACTCTGGTGAGGACTAGGCTAATAATGCTCAGTGGTAAGATTCTAAACTACAGCAAAACCAAGGGGATAGAGAAGATGGCAAGGATAAAGAGGCTCAAGGGAAACAACTGACAGAACTTGGTCACTGATTGCACGGGGTGCTGTCAGTCAGAAGAAATGCAGAATAGGTAAGTTTTACAGTTATTTTAGAAAATGTTCATATCTCATCTTCCCTAATGATTGAAGTTCTTTTATATATGAATCAAACTATCATTTATTTGCTTCTTTGTACCAGCCTGTGCAATGCACATCTATGTGCATTTTCTGTGCAAAGACTATAGTGCCTTCTACCTGTTTGTAGACCTTATACCTCAGAATTCTGCAAAACGGAGCTACTCTACAAACAGAACCTCCATGAACAGCCACACTAAGGTGACTGCCTGACCAGGCATCAGAAAGGCATGCAGGGCCTTGGGATCATCTGAATCTCAAGGAACAAGGACTTTATTCCAAGAAGTAGCCTGTACAGCCAGGCAGAAAAATGTTAGCAGAAGCCTTAGCTAGATAAGATCATTCTCTACCCTTGAACATCAGCTTCTCCTCCATCTATTCCAAAAAAGTAAAGGAAACAAACAAACACTAAAACATTCTTTTGTATGTCTTACTCACAGTAGGGTTGGTCCACTGTGTACTCCTCCAAATGCATCCTTGTCAATAACTGTCAGGTATTTATTCTTGTTTAGGTAACTAGAGAATGAGAGAGAGGAAAAGAGAACAAATTAGGTGAGTTTAAGAAATTAGTGCAAATACCAAATGAAAATGTGACCAGGGGCTCCCTAGCTATAAACTGTTTTTACTTTACCTTCTTTTACCTCAAGCACTCAAAGTATTCTATGCTTCAACGGTGCAAGGTTTATACACATTAATAATGACAGAAGTGGGGCTGGGGCTGTAGCTCAGTGGTAGAGCGCTTGCCTAGCATGCGTGAAGCACTGGGTTCGATCCTCAGCACCACATACAAACAATAAATGAATAAAATAAAGATCCATCAACAACTAAAAAAATATTTAAAAAAAAAAAAATAATGACAGAAGTTTTGGAAAATGAGCATATTTAGGATCTAGTTTGCATATCTGAATTTCATTAAAGTTGCTTAAATTTTCTATTTTCCTGTGTAGTGGCAATTGTGTTTTCCATCCTCTTCAATAACAACTGATTTAAATTTTGTTTCTCAGTACTGATCAATATTTCAATTTATTTTTGAAGACAAAACTTGAAAGCAAAAATAACTGAAATGGGCATAGACCTTGAGGGATCAGCAAGGCTTTCTTTATCAAGCAGTGGAATGGCACATTGTCAGGGGCAAAATGGCAACTGGTTAAACAGGGGTCTGATTTTTATAGGGTTTGGTGAGATTTAGTCATAGAATGTTTAGTGTGACTTAATCATCATTAGAGATTTAATCATAGCAGAATGTGTCGGTGCAGTCAGGAAAATAGTTGTAGAATGGGAAATTATGAAAGTTCAGAGCTCATTGTTTACCTTCTCCCCTAGATCACATTGTCCTCTTTTCTCCATGGGAGTTGTTATTCCCCATTTTCCCTGGGAGTTGTTATTTTCCATATCCTCTAGGACTTAAACTAGGGAGGAATAGAACTGGTGAGGGTAGTGAGTGGTGACAGGGAATGTCAGAGATCCAAATCTTTTCTTTGAGCAAGGTTGCAAGATTTAGCAAATAAAAATGCAAGATGCCAGTATGATTTGAATTTCAGATAAACAATGAATAATGTTTTAGTATAAGTATTCCACATACAATTTTTGAAACATTTTTACATTTAAAAAATTATCTGTCATTTATTTGAAGTTCAGATTCAATTGAACGGCCTGTATTTCACCTGACAACACAATTTTTGGGGGACAGGGGTTGTTTGGGCAGATAAAATTACAGCATATACCTTCTATGGAAGAGATCTGATGGGCACATTGGTTTTTCCATTTTGAAAACACATTGAGTATTGGAGGGTATAATTTTTTTTATAGCAATTTAAGTCACAAAGTGGTTTTGAAACAGAAAATTTCCTCTAAATGGATACAAGCTTCCAAGGATTTTGAAACCGACCCTCTCATAGCTTTTTCAGAGAACAAAATCATCTAAAAAGAAATAAAGTACATGTATATCCTTCTTATAAATGATCCCAATTTACACATTTACACATTTAAAACAACTCACAGGGCTAGGGCTGTGGCTCAGTGGTAGAGCACTTGCCCATCATGTGCAAGGCCCTGGGTTTGATTCCCAGCACTGAGACCACTACCACAAAAGACTCACAGCACAACCAAGTGCTGAGTGGGGCCAGCTTGACACAAAATGAATATAATAGGGACCCTTAGCAGGTATTCTTTGATCCAGATAATTCCTCCATTTATTGTACTGATGGGGTGTGCTCTTCAGGATGGAACGTTCTAAGGATGAAAGTCAATAGTAACGTGACAAGAAGATTTTAGTCAGAAGAGTTCTTTCTCCATAGACCTCACAGAGAAAATTCCCTCTGGTTAATTGAATCCAGGTGGGTCTTCCTTGCAGCAGTGGAGATAAGAAGAGTTTTATCAACCAACAAAGCTAAAGAAGTCTTCCCCTTCCGGGAAGGATGAGTGATTAACCAAATAATAAGTAAGTAAGTACTGGGAATTCACACAGATATTACAAATTGTATACATTTTTGAGTCTTTCAATTTTTTTTTCTTTTTCCTTTTCCCATTTTTTTTTTTTGGTGGGAGCATTGCTGGGGATTGAACCCAGGGCATTACACATGATAGGCAAGTGCTCTACCACTAGCTGCATCCTTAGCCTTCAATTTTTTCTTAAATAGAGTTGAGAACCATCACTAGTTTGCCTCCATACATCTTAATTTCCTTCATAGCATTATCAAAATCTGTAATTACTTGCTTTTTTCATTTGTTTACTTGTTTATTGTCTGTCTTCCCAACCAGAATGAAAGTTCTAGGTCTTAGTCATTGCTGAATACTTAGTGCCAAATTCAATGCCTCCTTAACTATTTGTTGGAAGAAAATTGTGAATGAGTGAATAAATAAATCGATATACTTTTCTCCAAGATAGTGAGGTGAGCGATGTCAAATTCTGAGAGTGACATGTGATTATTTTAAAGAAAAAACAATAGAGAATGAAAGAATAGATGACTTAGCATGTGGTATGGTCAAGTGGCCAATTTCAACCTTCTCAATGGCAGTAATTGTTGAGGCAGCTGGTTTACAAATGGTTTGATCCTGACATGGCCTCTTTTGTTAGTGGCTAGACACCTAACTTCCAGGGTGCATTAGTTAGCTTTCCATGATTATAACAAAATACCTGAGAAAAGTCAACTTAAGAGGAGAAAAACTTATTTTGGTTGATAGTTTGGGAGGTTTCAAGTCCATGGCCATTTGGCCCTATTGCTTTTGGGTCTGTAGAAAGGCAGTACATCATGGTAGGAGCACATGGTGGAGGAAGATATTTGCTTTATAGTGGCTGACAAGCCAGAGAGGAAGGGGTTGGCTCTCAATATCCCTTTCAAGGGCACAACCCTAATGACTTGACTTCTTCCCACTAGGCTTCACCTCTTAAGGGTTCTACCAACCTCCAATAGCACCAAACTGAGGACCAAGCATTTAACATTTTGGGGGACATTTCAGATCCACACTCTAGCACAGTGTATTGTTAAGTCTGACACGGAGAGAGATAATTAATCTCAAACATGTTCAAAGACCTAAGCTGCTAAAGCAGCCAATCTGTGCTTTCCCAATACTGTCATGTAACATTCCAGTCATGATCCCCACTTGATCATAGCTTGATTCCTTCAACCTGCTACATTAATGACAATCCTTTGGTTGATGATAGCTGGAGTGGGCAAGAGCCACCTTGGAGAAAACACCAACTGGAGAGAAAATTTTGAACAGTGTGATTTTGTAAAAAGAAAAACAGCGAAACTCGGCACAACAGCCACACTGGCTGGCAACTCGTTTTGTATTCTTTGGACCATGCAGCTTTCCGATCACATTTTGTTCCCAGAACGTTGAACATCAAGTGAGAGCCAGTGAGCTCATTTCAGTTTTTCCTCTTCATCTCCAACTGTTGCAAGTGAAAATTGACTTACTCTAATCATTAGAAATTATTGTAAAACTAAATTATTGCTTGTCCAAATCTGCAGTGTTTTCATCTGATATCTCCCTGAGGATAATGAGGCTGGTTGATAAGCACTGCAGTTTACCAGAAAGGCTGCAGAAGACCTCAAACTGGGAAAGCTAGCTAGAGTCGAGGAGGAGAGGAAAAACATGCAGAGGGGGTACAGTCAATTTGAACGGAGGTGAACTGATCTTGCAGGAGGCTGTGTTCTCTAAACCCAACATGGTTGTTTGGGTACTCAACCTCTTTGAGATAATTAGTTTCTTAAAAATGAAACCATCACTCCACTTTTGGTAATTTTGAGGGCTGCCTTATTTAGCTTTTAACCTTAGGTTCAAATTTCTCCTGCCTTGTTCCATCTGAAGCTAAGGGAGTGGGGTAAGGAAATACAAATGGAGAAGGTTTAACATCCAGAAAGCAAGTGCTTCCATCAGCCCCATTTATCACATGACTTTTCTGGGAATGTCAGTCTAGTTAAAAGGATTCCTTAATCATAACTTATCCTTATTCCATCTTGGCAAACCCATCACAAATCCTAGCAGGCTAGATTGGAACCTCTAGACAATGATTATTGTATAGGGGATGATAATTTAAACCCTCCCTTGCAAGGAGAAGAGGAACATCAATGAACTCTAAAAGAGTGTAGGAAGACTTATAAGAAATGAAAGATTTCTTGAAAGTCAGGGTTTCTAAATGTAAGTACTGAGAAGGGCATATGCACAAAGAACTGACATTTTCTTTAAAAGTAGGATAGAGGGCTGGGGATGTAGTTCACTGGTAGAGCACTTGCCTAGCATGTACAAGGAAGGCCCTAGGATCAATCCCCAGCACTGCAAATAAATAAAATTAAGAGATGCTGCCATAGTTGTTTGTGTTCAATTGTTCTTTATTGTTTGGAGGGGAAAGGGTGCTTATATCTTTTTTGAGGAATTGTTGAAAACAATGAAGTTCTTCAGAAAAGAGATGTCAGATTTTCCATATAGGGGTTTCGGAAGCCCTGCCCTGACTTAAGATTGTATTTCAAAATAGGAAAGAAGATTGTAGTTAGGAAAAAGGAATTGTTCAGTTATGAGTAGGGGGAAATATTCAACTCACAAACTCAATATTACATGTGCAATACACATGTGTGGGTACAGTCTCCACTGGACTCACCCTTGGCACATAGCAGCCATTCAATAGAGACTTGCTGGATGAATAAGTGAAAGTCCATTTGCTGGCCAACTCAAAGACAGATTCTATGTGCCTCTGTCTTCTCTCACCAAGGAAGTGATCCATGTGAGGAGAGTATGACTCTGTGCCAAGGACATTCAGTTGCAAATTGTTGAGCTTTGCTCTCTGAGAAGTTTTAGGATATACTTCAGCTCCAAGATGGAATTTTGACCGGTTTCTCTGCACTCCCTTTAGAAGAAGCTTGGGCTGGCACCTGCTAGTGTTTTGACACTCTCATGGGAACACTTTTGTGGGGAACTATGTTTCTTTCCCATGACTCCAGTTATGCAGAAAATTATAGAGATCCCCTGCCTGGCTCTCATGTTAGTCTAGAGAGAAGCTGGGTTGCTCTGTGGAAATGCTTTTGGTTGCAGAAGTCTGGGACACCTGTTTATAAACAGTAACAGGTGAGAAAGTGCTCAAGATTTCAACAGGCAGAGGGAAAAGCCAGCCTTGGATCACATCCTACAAGCTGTTCAAATACTTAAACCATGAGAAATAATAGCCTGCTTAATCCTATAATCTTCTCTATCATCATCTTTTCCCAGTGCTCCAAGCTGTGGTGTTTGACTTCTAACCAGCTGATGTGTAATGCTAATCAGTACCTTAATTATGTTGTCCTCTCTGTTCATCATGATTAGTATCTTGCTAGGATCCTGGCACATCCAAATGGTATTTTTTCCCCTGTCTATATGTTTACTGTCAGATAGTAGCTAGTCACTAGATTTTGACAACAAAAAAATATAATACAGAGAACCAGACAATGCTTAAGAAGGAACACACTCCCACACAGATTGTGGAGAGAGGAGATGAAAAAGAGGTTCCAAAGAATGGACAAGTGACTTAACTTGTGACCGAGGGCAGTTCAACTTCTGCGGAGAAGGATGCTTGTGTTTATTATTAATTTCACATCTGAGTGATGACAACGTGCTTGGCTCCATGTAAAATCACAGGACGACATGCTTTTACACATCTGCCATGATTTTCACAAACTTCTGACTAATTACTCAACTGCCGCTGAAGGACCAGTGCTTATACTCGGTGTGGAATCTACCCAACTTGGCTGCAGCAGTACTATTATTCAGTTATACTCAAGCATGGGTGTAAATGAGGTCAAACCTGCTAGTGTCAGCAAACTGGTATGAGGTAGATAATGAGGAATGATTGCTCTTTTGGATGGCAAATTATTTAAATTAGAACCTACAGATATCTGAACATACTTCTGGAGAAATGACCAAATTGCTTACATTCTTTGTGCAATCCTTGAATCCTATTAGGGTAATTACAGAAGATTGAGTTGTTTACCTAGTTTGAAAACACAAGATGCACTGAGACCAGAAGCAACACACAGTAAATACTATTTCATGATTACTATGGACATATAACCTCGATTTCCTTTACCCATGACTCAACCCTTGTCTTCCCTCAGTGGCGGGTCTCCTTAAAATGACCATTGGCTTTGTTATACATTAATTTCCATGATACGTTTATTGATGTGCTTAAATCTAGGAAAGAACAAGTTTTCATCAACCAGGAATCAGAAACTTAGTGTAGAATGATGAGTGGCTGGAACATAGTTTTATGACAGGAACAGAGTTTCCAGTTGGATCTACAATACTGCTTGGAAAAAGAGACCTTTGTTTTCTATTATGATTGGATCCAGACTCTTAACACTGAAATATTTTCATCCAGATACTTCTTATCTTTATCCCAGGCTTGCCCTTTCACCTTTACCAGGAATTGAGAGAAATAGATGCTTATTTGGCCACAAATGGCCATCTTCACTGAATACCTTCACTTACAGCCAAGGTTTGCAAACTATGACCCTCTAGTCACATTTTGATTTTCACCAGTTTTTATCAGGAAGGCTTTATTGAAACACAGCCACTTTCATTTGTTTATGTATTGTCTACTGTTGCTTTTATACTCTAACAGCAGAGTTGAGTAGGTGCAACTGAGACCATATGTTCTACAAAGCCCAAAGTGTTTGCTATCTGGGCCCTTTCCAAAAAATGTTTGCTGATCCCCTAGTCTGGAATTTTTAAAAATCAAGAAAAGAATCCTTAACTAAGAAATATTTTCCATGTCTGTTAAACTCTTCCAATTAACTTTAATATTTAACACAAAATTGTCAAGGAAGTACATTGTAAATCGTACACTGATTTCTTTCCCATGTTTCAGGACGACATGCTTTTACACATCTGCCATGAGAGTTCCTGTGAGTAGAATGGGCTGTAAGGTAAGCCACAAGCGAGTTAAGGGCCATTGTCAATCCATTGGCCAGCTCCCTCACAAAGCCTGTTATAGGACTCAACAGCAAGCTGGTGGGAAGGCAGACTCTGCATAGGTTTAGTTTCAGAGCGCTGCCAGATAATCCGAAACTTTTCCTAGTTAGAATCTCTGCAGGCTGCCTCTTGAACATATCCTGTTAAATTTGAGTTGGTCACCAACGGCCAAGGATGGGATCTTTCCTACTTATGTTAGGAATTCTCAATAAACCTCCCAAAGGACAGGGGGTTTGGATGTGCTTTTCAGATAGCAGAACACGTGGAAATTCCTGGAGAGTGGTATGCCTGAGAGGACAGGGAAGCTCCCCACCTCTTCTCACATGCTTTGACCTATAAATCTCCTCCATCTGGATGTTTCTTTCCCTATCCTTTAATGTAAGTAAAGGGTTTCCCAGAGTTACATGAGCTGCTGTAGCAAATTAATTGAACAGAAGAGAATTGGAAACCCCGATTGATAGCCACTTGGGCAGAAATGCAGGTCCCAACCTGGGCTTGTGATTATCATCTGAAGTAGGGCCAGACTTGTAGGATTGAGCTCATAGCCTATAGGATCTGATGCCATCTTCAGAAGTGAATCCTGAAGATGATGTCAGAATTAAATTAACAGAGCATTCAGTTGGTGTCTACTGTAGAATTTAGTACTTAGTGGAGAGAAATCCCTTCAAATACTGGTGATTGGAAATAAAACATTCTTTACTAAGATGGTGTCTAGGAAAACACTCCTTTTTTCTTTCTCTTAGAAGTAATATTCCCCAAAAAGTGTTCCATGGAACACCACACCAAAGAGATGTTCTTGGAGCTGAGAGATACCTGGGTGGCTCTGCACCCTCTCTTAGATACTGAATTCAGACTGTTCTATTAAAAGACCTAAAAATCATCTGTATACTTTGTTCAACTTCATAAGATCATGAGTTGCCTTTTTAAAGGTAACACTCATTAGCCTAATATGGAAATGAAGTTTAAGAAAAAAATTTGGGAAATTTCCCAGGCTCTACAATCTCTTCTTTTATTACAAAGGCTGGAGAGAAGATGAGGCCAACATTATTGTTCCCTTATTAGTTCCCCCATCTTTTCAATAGACAATGTCTCTAAAAATGTTTGGTATTTTTTAGATGACCTTATGGCCAAAACCATAAAATGGAGTATCCTGATTCTAGAAGACTCTTTTTGAAAATCTCTTGAAGTCTTTGCAGAGTTCTCTAAACATAGCCAGGATGCCAATTATGAATAGGAGTTGGATGTTTTGAAACAAGATATACATGAACTAACCTCAACCTCAAATCTTTTTTTTTTAATTTTTTTTTTAGTTGTAGATGAACACAATATCTTTATTTTATTTATTTATTTTTACGTCGTGCTGAGGATCGAACCCAGTGCCTCACACATGCGAGGCAAGCGCTCTATCACTGAGCCACAATCCCAGCCCCTCAACCTCAAATCTTTAAACTTAATAACATGCACTCTCCCAGCCTTTTTATCTAGTTGTCCCTACAGAGACTTCTTTTGGAAGCTCATTGAGAGGGTGGTCTTCCTGCATTGGTATAGTCAGATCTTCACTAACCAATGACATCATTGCTTGGTGTGATTGTCATCCGAGACTGCTCCTGATTGTGCCCCAAGTTTTGAGTTGAGTCCTTTCTCTTACCCGTTTTCATTCTTTCTGGGTGTAAAATATTTTAACTTCTGTATTAATGCTTTTGCTTGGCTGAGCCAAGAAGCTTAAATCTTCTTTAGGGCTAAGGAGAAGCAGCAATGGCCAGACAAGTTGGGTGTCCATTACTTTGGTCATGGCTGGTAAGTCAACAGTGATGAATCCCGGCAGAGACCAGGGAAAATACTCCTGAACTAGGTTACCTAGGTCCCAGCTTTGGTTTAACCATTAGACTAACAAATTTCAAAAGCCATTTTTAAAAAAAATCATGTGTCAAGGCTAGGGTGTGGCTCAGTGGTAGAGCGCTTGCCTAGCATGCGTGAGGCACTGGGTTCAATTCTCAGCACCACATATAAATAAAGAAAATAAAGGTCCATTGACAACTAAAAATATATATATATTTTTTCAGTATATATATTTTGAGGATCGAACCCAGTGCCTCACACATGCTAGGCAAGCGCTCTACCACTGAGCTGTAGCCCCAGCCCCGACAACTAAAAAATATTAAAAAAAAAAAATTATGTGTCCTTTTTGGGCTTCATTCTCTTCATGTGTAAAATGTGAAAAGTGGACACGAAGATTGATAGCATATTCCACAGCAGTGATTCTTGACCTTGGCTCCACATTGGGTTCACCTGGGGAGATTTTAGAATCCCCATTGGCCTGGCTATATCCAGAAATATTTTAACTTCTGATGACAAAACCTAGGCATCGATGCTTTCGAACCTCCTCAGATTGTTCCAATTTGTACCCATATTGAGAACCACTGCTCTGTAGACCTTAAAGTCTGAATTTTATACCTATATCTTTATCCTTAAAAAAATAGCTGAGAATGTTGGAGGAACATACTTTCTAATGACTAAATATGGCAAGGATAAAGAAGTAAATAATTTGAAGATTACATCCTTATCTTGGGCTTTCAAATCTTTTGCTTGTAAAACTTTGAGATATCAACCACCCTCTATCCAAGGTTTTGGATCCTTTTTCTCATCCAGGATTCTGGAACAGCACTTTTGGTTCAGGCAACAATCAGCTGGGTACACTGAACTCAGGAGCCACAGTCCCAGCTCTGATCTCCCTGGTTCAAAGTGTCATCAGTATCACTACCCATGCTTTTGGTAATGTGATTTTTCTGTTGTCTCAATGCTTAAACTCTCTTTTTTTCTCATTTGTTTATTTATTTTTAATTGGTGCTTTACAGATTTGCATAAAGGTGGAACTCACTGTGGCATATTTATACATGCACATAGTGCAATTTTGTCAAATTCATTCCATATTTCCTCCTCTTTCCCATTCCTCCTCTTCCTTCCTCCTCCTCAATCTCCTTTTTAAAAAAATATTGTTTTAGTTGTGAATGGGCACAATACCTCTAATTAATTAATTAATTTATATGTGGTGCTGATCAAGCCCAGTGCCTCACATGTGCTAGGCAAGTGCTCTACCACTGAGCTACAACACAACTCCAGCCCTCAATCATCTTCTTCTACTCTACTGGCTTTCCCTCTAACCTTATGATATCTCACCTCCCCACTTTTGTCCCTTTACTTTGCTCTAGCTTCCACATATGAGAGAAAACATTCAATCCTTGATTTTCTGAGACTGGCTTATTTCACTTAGCCAGATGTTCTCCAGTTCCATCCATTTACCAGCAAACAACATAATGTTTTTTTCACTTTTAAAAAATTTTGTTCTTTAAATATACATGAAAGTAGGGTATACTTGACATATGATACATATATGGAGTATAACTTATTCTAATTAGGATTTGTGATCATACATAATGTGGAGTTTCATTGGTCATGTATTCATATATGAATACGGGAAAGATACGTCTGATTCATTCTACTGCCTTTCCTATTCCCACTCCCTTTCCCCCTTCATTCCCCTTTGTCCAATCCAATGAACTTCTATTCTCCCCTCCCCCAAATTATTTGTTAACATTGCATATCAGAGAACATTCAATCTTTGGTTTTTTGAGATTGGCTTATTTTGGCTTAGCATGATAGTCTCCAGTTTCATCCATTTACCAGCAAATGCCATAATTTCATTCTTTGTTTTGGTTGAGTAATATTCTATCATGTATATATACCACATTTTCTTAATCCAGTGATCTATTGATGGGTAACTGGGCTGGTCCCCTATCTTGGCTATTTGTGAATTGCACTGCTATAAACATTGATATAGCTGCATCACTATAGTTTGCTGATTTTAGTTCTTTTGGATAAATGCAGAGGAGTAGCATAGCTGGGTCTCTTGATGCCCCCTACCTCTAGAATAGTATGTCAGTCTTCTGAAATCTTTAAACCCTTACTATCTACAAATTATTTTAATAATTAAGAGGTCCCAATACTCCATAAAAAATTTGGATTAGGAAGACCATTTCCCTAAGGGTTATGGCTTTCAAGGAATAACTGAATCAAAAAGGACAATATTTGGTGAGCTTTGTGTAATAGTAAAATCAAATGCTAATAATTAGAAAACCATAGGGTAAATCTAGAGAAAATCATTCTTTGCTCTTTGCCAAGCAAAAAGGCCAATGTTTTTTGATAATGAGCATTGGGTTATTTTCTGAGATGCATATTTGGCATTGGGTACATTTCTCTCCAATGTACTTGGATCCTTCATATTGCTGCCCTTGAGTTGACCTCACAGAGTGCTCTGTCCTCTGGAGGCAGAGAGCACTTTGCTCTTATCTTTGTATTGCCAGTGGATTGCACAGTGCCTGGAACATCACAAGTGTTCAATAAATATGTTGGGAAGTAAATGAAGGATTGCATGAGATTAGTACAGTGAAGTTAAGATGAAAGGAGTCTCTCCAAATTTGTAAATAACTTTGATATGTAAGTATTCATATTACTCTACCAAGTCTTTTAAGCATCCCCTATAATTATGTATTTTAAAAACAACTGAAAAAAAAAAAACAAAAAAAACAAAACAAAACAAAACAAAAAAAACAACTGAAATCAACCCTAATGACAACCCCTTGCCAGACATGGAGAGAATTACTTCTAATTCCTCCTCTGATAAAGACTAATAGGAAGCCCAAAGCCTAGCAGACTGAGACTTGCCTTGAAACAGAACTAAGAGAGCCCTGGCCCAAGTTTAATGACTTCAGAATGTTTTACCATTTATCTTTTAAAACTGGAATCATTCCAGAACATACCACCTAACCACCAAAACACCAACTGAATCAATCTATACATTTTGTCATCCTCCTCCTCCTTCTTTTGTGGTATTGGGAATTGAAACCAGGAGTTTGATACTTCTAAGCTACATCTCCAGCCCTTTTAATTTTTTTTTTTTTTAATTTGAGACAGGGTCTTCCTAAGTTACCAAGGCTGGCTTCAAATTTAGGATCCTTCTGTTCTCAGCATCCCCAGGAGCTGAGATTACAGGTGTGTACCACTATACTCAACTATAAGTATATGCTTTTCTATCCAGGGTTACCACGCATGGTCATGCAGTTAATTTACTTCACCTTGATACTCAAAGTATGGTCTGTGGCAGCCTCAGCATCACCTGGGAATTTTCTGTAAAAATACAGAATCCCACAGTCTTCTGCAGAACTACTGAATCAGAAATTTGTATTTTAACAAGATCCCAGAAAGTTTGTGTGTCCAGAAGGTTTGAAAGATACTGTATTACACAACAGATTTAGAATCAAAAGTCTTTCAAATCTGGCAATGATCATTTCTGAAATATAAAATAATTACGTATAAATTGTTTAAAGGGGAAATGACAGAATTACAAATGTGAGTAAATAACAAATCACTATAAGAAATGAGCAGGTAAGTTTGAAAATAAAACCCCAAATACCCAGAACTGGAAAAAAACTAGATGATTGTTGTAGAAATAAGAAGTGTTACAAAATAAATCAAACACAAGGTCTGTTGCTTGTGGTTTCAGCTATTTTGGGCATTATTTAAAATTTGTTAGAAAAGGAAACATTAGATATGGGTTTTCAGTTATTTCTGAGTGAATCAAACAGAAAGTGACATCTTTATCCAAAACATGTCAAAAAGGACTCAGAGAGAAATTTCATTTTTTGAACACCTTTGGGCTCACATAAGGGTACCTTTCCTTCATGAACATAGGAGATGAACATTTACCTGCACACACACCCCTACAGAGTACAAAGGTGACATCATGTTCCTCTATTTTATTGAGGATAAATCCTTTGGGATTTAGAATTAGAGCCAATGTTAAGTGTCTACTCAGTTGGCCTTTGTCAGATTTCTCAACATTATTTCCGAGTGTGGGTCACACTAACTCTGGAGTTGAGGGATGCTCCAATAGGATCCATCCCTCAGCAAATTCTGACCCACAGGATGGTCCTTCTGAGGGTGTGGAGGGGAAGGTGGCAGTTTTCATGGCTACTCTTAACTTACACAGCATCCAGCTTTGTCCCATTGAAAGCATGTTCTTGGATTGAAGTAAAGCCATTGTTGTACAGTTTCCTACAATCAATATATAGAGAAAAAAATTAATAACTTATGGGAGGTTTGCTGTATCTTTTCTGAATGTTTGGGCTTCATTTCTTCCATGCCGGAAATGTGCATAAAGAATTCCAGTCTCACATATGCACCCCATGGGGAAACTTTACATTGTCTTATTAAGGACACAAGATAATATTTTCCAGTTTGAATATTCATTCTCCGACTCTGCTGCTAGTAAATAAGCTTTTTCTCAGAAGCAGATTAACTTCAAAGAACAAAAGCTTGCAAAAGGATTTTTGTTTTAAATGTCCACATATACACAGGAAACAGGGTTTCAGGTAATAGTTAACCCAGTGTCAATAATAGAGGCATAACTGCAGTTTCTTAAGATAAACACTTTGATAAACATTTATCTGAACACATAGATTCTCTTTTTTTCCATTCAAGATGTTATTCACATTTGTATTTTATCTATTTACCCTCAGAGCTTACCACAGATTAAACCCTTAATGGTTGTGGGCTGAATTAAATTGAACTTCATAGATAACTCCAAGAAACTAGAAAGACCAACCCATTCTATGGAAATTTTAATATTTTGACTTGTTGCCATGGTTTCTGCAACTGATTAATTAATACGTTGATTACTGGGGACCAGTATGTGATGTTACCACCTCCATGTCCCAGTGAAGTTGCTAAGACACGGAGGTGACTTGCCAAAAACACAGTAGTCCTGAACTGTCAGGAATCAGGATCCTGACCTAAAGTACAACTCTTTCTACCCACCCTCTCTGCAGGAGAAGGAGCCCTAGCCTTGGGAACTCTGGGATATGTGGATGTGTAGGCGTTACTGGTGGTTGTTGGCTTAAAAATAACAGAGCTATGACCACAATCAGGCACAGCTGGTGGCAACTCCTAGTGACAACCATAGGGGAATTTGGAAAATGATGGTAATCTACCCCATATAAACTCCAGTAATGCATTAAGAAGACTTCACATTTGGAACTAGACCTGGCTCTGTCACTTAAGACCTGGGTAATCCTGAGAATTTTTCAACTTTTCTTATCCTCAGTTTCTATGTCTCTAAAAATAAGATAATAATACCTGATCAAAATGTTGCTACAAAGACCAAATCATTCCATACCAAACACAATTGACACTTATGAGATGACTGCATTAAGAGGAGTATCCTAAAATCTGCATTTATTGTATGTAAGCGTGAGGAACTGAGCAATAATCTCATGATTTTGTTGTTACTTTGTTTTACATAATTATACACTGAGTTTCATTCCAGTTACTAACGTTCCTCTGCAAGGACTGTAAGACATACCCCAGGGACACAGGTACGGAGATTGAGAAAGGACTAATGAATAACTTAATTTTTTGTGAACTAGAATTCTTTTATGAACACATGAACATTATGCATTTTTATTTTGCCAAACTTCATCGAACATTCTGGACGTTAAAAATGTTCTTTGTTTACATTATATTACAGAGATTAAATAAAACTTCATGGACAAGTAGGCACTGAAAAAGGAAAAGAGGAAAGAAAGAAAAGTATTATAAACTTTGACCCACTCTGTCCTACCAGGAATATAGGCACAGACCGTAACGTTAGACATGCCTCATTTCATCTTTATAGTTCTTTGAGAATGAGCTTCAAAGAAGAAAGGACTTTTCAGCAATGTAGAAATGATTATACAAAAAGATAATAGACAACCCATGCCATTCCCACCTCTATATTCAGGAAATATTTAGTTCCCTGCTCAGATGTTTGTAAAATGGGCCTTATGCAGGGTGGAGACAGTGAGCAGCTTTCATTTGAGAGGGCTGCTTGGAATATGAGGTCCTTAGGAAACAGGGGTCAAAAGGGGGAGGTAATAACATTCTGTAAAGAAGTTGAGAATGTTAGAGTTTAACTCATGATGGGATGGGTCCTAAATGATATAATGGAAACCCTTACAAAGAAGGCAAATTGCGTTGAGGTTTGGGGCTGAGCAAGCCAAGAGCCCAGGTCTTTTCTGTTCTATCAAAAGAAATCATAGCTGAAGAGGAATCTTGTCTTTTCCAAAATATTCTTCCTGGAGTGTGAGAAGAAGGATTAGCTGAAAGGCTCCATTGTGCACAGATTTCTAACAGTGGAGATAGTTCATAGAGCCCAAATTGATAAATTGAAATGGCTTGGAAAAAAGCCCCTTAGAAAGTTGTGTGGAGGGTTGGATACGTTTTTATGGGGAGCATTTGAATCTGGTTTGTATTTGACAGAACTTGAGACTGTAGCATGAGAAGAAACAGGGAGACTGGGTGACAATTTGGACAAAAACCCCACACCAGGCCTGAACATGGGCAGTGGCGTTGAAAATAGAAGGGAATTGCAGAGGTAACCTCAACCCTACTTTGTGGCTAATACAAAGAGAATTCACTTATATTTTATACCTCTATTAGATCTCCATCAGAGCATTCTGTGACTATCCCAGATTAAGCGTCTGCTTTTGAATAGCTACAGAGCAGAATCTACTCAAGCTCTGGTAAAAGAATGATGTATAGCAGCACAGTGTTTTCCATTTAACATCACCTTAAGAGAGCTTAATAAGTTGGTCACTACAGAGAGAAAGTGTAACTGCAGAGCTTGTCACCACTCTCTAACTTGGTGACCTGGGGAAAGTCACTTAAATTTGCTCTACAGTTTCTTCCTTTATTGAATAGGGATACTTGAATACAGAATACTATGTCACTGCAGGTTAAATCTAGTCCACTATCTTTTTCTGGAAATAAAATTTTATTGGAACACAGACATGCCCAATAGCTTATGTATGCACATGGACTCTTTTGCCTCAGGATGGCAGAGTTGAGCAGTTGCTACAGAGGCCATGTGATCTCTAAAGGCTAACTGACCCTTCCCAGAAAAAAGAAAAAAAAAAAACCCAATAATAAACAAAAACCAAACAAACAGAAAAAACAACCACTGCTATAAGGGAATGCCCTTATTTTATTTCCTAAACCTGTTTGGAAATAATAATAATGATACCTGTCTACAGTGTACCATGGCACAAGGCAATATTTAATTACATGAAACCCTTCGTAGAATATAGAGTAGACATTACAAGGTACTATGCCTCTGAGTGGTCTATAAAATTATGACAGTGGCCCCAAACAAAATTCAATCATTGGCAAGAGTGAAACTGGCAATACTCACAGTGTTAAGGTTTCATTGCACAGTCCCTGAAATGCATTTACAGGGATTGAAGTCATGTATGGGTTGTCCGTAATTTCACTGCAACAGAGAGGGACAAGAACATTTGGGGAAAAAAATGCTCTCTTCCTGCAAATGGACTTTTGTTACACAAATGTGGGTTCAATAACCTCACAGCTTAGTCTTGTTTACTATTAAGTTTTATTAACCCTTTTCAACCACTGGTGGCTCAGAAATCAGGTGAAATGATTAAGAGCTGTTCTAGAAGGACATGAATTCAGAGCCCTGGGTGTAGTAGTAAGCAAAAAAGCTTTGGCATGAGCTGAGGTCCCCAACTTACTTCTCATCTGAAAGGAAGCAAATGGATCTCACAGACCTCTCCTGGACTTACAACATTTGTCCATGGCAACTAGAGTTTTCTATGGGAGAAAGGAATCAATGGATTTCATTTCATGACTTTTACTAAAATTTCCTCTTTCTTGAAAAACTGCCTGCCAGGCAGATGTTCTGGAGAACTTTCTACACCTGTCTAATTTCTGGAAGATAGCTGAGCTTTTCTGCAGCAAAGAAGCATGGCCTTTTTTTTTTTTCTAAAAAACCCAAGAGTTTGATCTTATCATTCCACATTTTGCTGATTCTGTAGTCAAACTCAACTTGTGCAATTCCCTCTGCATATGTCTTTTCACTTCTATACAATTAGGTAAGATGATTGGTATGTTACAGGTTTTGGAAAAACACAAGGCTGCTAATCAGTCGTCTGAGCGTCCTTTCTGACTCCTCCATGGGACTCTGTTCAGACAAAAAATCACTTATATTTTCTCTTCTTCAGTTTCTTCATTTGTCAAGTAGGAAAATCGTAAATTGCTTTTATGCCTTATCAGGTGGATGGGAAAGTGTTTGAAAAGCTATTAAAAACCTATGAAAGATAAAGTATCATTGTGATAATTAATTTTTCCCTCTACTCAATCATTCCCATTGGCAAACATTCTATAAACGCTCTCTTTTAAAAATAAAGCAAACAAAATCTCTTCGACCATTATGGTCCAACTATTGAGACATTTTATGTCCCCTTTAATAATAAAACTTCTCAAGAGTATGTTATCATCACTCTAATTCTTCCCCTCACATCCTCTCCTGTGCATTGGCACAGCAGAAACTTCCCCTTGACTTTCCTGTTCCCATCACTTCACAAGAATTATTTTTGTCAGAATTACCACTGACCCACATAACTGAACCCAATGGCCATTTTTCAATTCTTCCTTGCTCTATCTACCAGTGTAGTCACAATTGATCCCTGTTTCCTCCTGACACAATTACTTACTTGGCTTTGACCCCCCCCCCCCAAGGCTGCACTGTTCTTGACAGTGACAAACAAAAATATGCCAGATGCTGCATGTTGTATATACTTACAGTATAAAGAATACATCAGTGGAATGGACTTTGGTCAGGTCAGGGAACATTCTAAGTCCAGTGTTGAAAATGCCACTAAATTACATGAAAGAAGGAAAAAAAAGATTTTAGATTTAAAAAAATTAACACAAGAAGTACAATAATGTCAGTCTATAGTCAAATCCTAACTCTTCTGCTTAATATATGATTATTGCTGAGTTCTAGCCATGGGATGAGATGATATTTCCTCGAGACACAATAATTTAATCCAGGGTTAATACATCTGTTCTGCTTAGAATACTCTGGGTATTGTTTGGACCCAGTGGGATTCCCAGAAATAGAAATTCAGGTTTCTTTGTGTGTGTGTGTGTGTGTGAGTGTGTGTGTGTGTGTGTGTGTGTGTGTGTGTGTGTGTGAGAGAGAGAGAGATCTCCTTATTTTGATTGGAAGACATTATGTGTATGTATATTGTGGGGGGATAAGAAG
>CM053401.1:19384579-19408564 GCA_028644305.1 Xerus rutilus
AAGTATAAAAATGATATCCCATGGGGTGACGAGGTGTATTTGAAGTACAGTAAACCAACTAGCTCAATTGGAATGGGGGTTCATGTAAAAAAATAGGAGAGAAAATGGCCAAAGAGTCAAATGGAGCAGAGGCTGGAAATGCCAGATTAAAGAGACTTCTGACTTCTCTTCAAACCCTGAACAAATCCTCCTTTTTGAAGTCTCCTCTCATTACCTGACTGATTAGCATTCAAAGCTCATAAGAAGAGTGATTGCCTTGTTCCATAGATCTCATTGCTGTCCAGATATCTTTTCAATTACACATTTTTTTTGAGCATAAAAGAGTAGGATTTATTAGAGTAAGAAGAAAAGAGAGGTCCCATAGGGCAACAGGGGACTCTATAGGGGTGTACTAGTCTAGGGCTTTATATGACCACTGGGCAGGGGCATCAATCAATAACAATTACACATCTTATCAGTAGGTAACCTCTCCTATTTTTCTGGCAACTCCCTCTCCCAGCTCTTCAGCAGGAACTGTTTTTAGTTCCCTGAATGAGCCATGTGGTTTCATGCCTCTGTGCCTTTCTCATACTGTTGCATCATTTGTATTTCTCTTCTACCCTTCCTCCTTTTCCTGAATAACTTCTATTCATCCCTAAAGATTTCTCTCATAAATATCTACAAGTGTACACTTTAATTTTGAAAGCCTGGATGGAAATGAGCTGAAATGTTAATAGTGATTATTTCTGGGCTTAGGGATTAGTCCCTTCTAGGGATTTTTCTAATTTTTCTAATGCATATAAACAGGAAAAAAAAGCTTCTTCTAGCCAGCTTCTAGAGGGCCTAAGCTCATGAATACAAATCCACTGAATGCACTTTTATTGAGCACTTAATCTGTGCTAGGCAATAAGGATGCAAAAGAGAATAAAAATGTGGTCTCTGCCCTCATGGAGCTTATAGGCAGCCCAGGGTGGATTGTCAAAGCAAAGCAGTAAGTGGTTGTCCCTTTCCCTTTCATTTTTGTCCAGCACTCTTCAGATATTAAGTTTTTTCCTCTGTGACGTTTTTTGTGTGTGTGTTCTATGTAACGGCCACTCTAATATTGTTTCAATTCCCTTTCTAAACAAAATTGAACAATTTTCTCTCTGGAGTTTGTTTTGTCCTGTGATACTATATTTAAAGGCTACATATATGTAAGAGCATTTACTCTGTCACAACTCTTGGAGCAGGTCTCTGATCCCACAACTATGCACTGATTCTTCAAATGGGTTTTAAATATATGAACCATGTCACCTGAGACCTTGCCTAATGGGAAGGGGTGGGACAAAAGTCACAAGAAACAATTTGACCCAAACCATACATTAGGAAAATGACCTCAGAGTACAAAATCCTAGGGAGATTCCTGGAAGATGATAGCTTTAAAATTCTAAAAGAAAAAGAAAAAAAAAAAAAAAAAAGAAAGCAAAGGAGAAGGGAAAGTTAGGACTTACAGGAACTTGAGGAGAGGGAGCTCTCTCAGGGCATCAGGGTCTATGAAAGTTAAGCTTCTGGTGTTCCGAATTTCTCTGTAAAAGTTACAAGGAAAACAGTCACCATATACGTTCACTTCTGTTTTTACCAACGATAAAAACAACATAAATCAGCTTTAACAAATGTCCATGAGAAGAACATGCATCTATGTGGTGGTTCAAGGACTACTGCCCTCAGAAATTAGTCCCATCGCCATCATTACTACTCCAGGTTCACAGGGACACAAAGGCTGTTCAGCCCTTTTGCTTCACAGACTTGATCTCCGTGCATTTGCACTTACGGACTACCTTTCTCTCAGTTGTAGTATCAGAGGGTATAACAGTTAACTTGAATTGTCAACTTGATTGGATTAAGAGATGCTGATGATTAAGAGGCTTCTGAGTCCGGGCGGTGGCGCAAGTTTGTAATCCCAGCACTTAGGGAGGCTGAGACAGGAGAATCACAAGTTCAAAGCCAGCCTCAGCAACGGTGAGGCACTAAGCAACTCAGTGAGACCCTGTCTCTACATAAAACACAAAATAGGGCTGGGGATGTGGCTCAGTGGTAGAATACCCCTGAGTTCAATCCCTGGTTACCTCTCCCCCTCCCCCCCCAAAAGGCTTCTGAGTGTGTTGAGGGTGTGTCTAGGAATGATTGGCATGTGGGATAGCAAACCAAAGTGAAGACCCTCCCTAAGTGTGGGCAGCATCACCCAATAGGATAGTGGCTTGGATGGAATAAAAGTTGGAAGAACAAGGAAGCAGCAGCAGATGCAAGTTCGATTCTTCTTTGCGGGTTTTTGGTTGCTGCTGCCATAGCCAAAAGATATTAGACTCTTGCTTCTACATTCTTCCAAAATGGACTCTGCCAGTGATATCCAGGGAATTTACAGAAGCCTTTGGTCTTGGACTAGGGTAGAACCATTGATCCTTCTTGCTCTGAGGCTTCAGCCTCTTGAACTGTGCAGCTACTGGTTCCTCCAGCTCTCTAGCCTGCAGACCACCATTGTGGACTATCCAGCTTCTGGTCATGTAAGCCAATCTAATAAATCCCATTTTTATAATTATACTTCCTATTGATTCTCTTCTTCTAGAGAACCCTGACTAATACAGAGGGCTTTTTACAAAATGTATATCTAGACAGAAAAGAAAAACCTCTCTAATGGCTTAGTGAGAAGTTGAGGACAATCCTCTTTATGGTTAACAGTAGTCAGAATCCTGGCCAAGGAGATAAATACTGGAGAGGGAGGCCAGGTGAATTATATGATGGATGGAAGCCCTGTGAGAAGGGCAGTCAGGTTTTGTCAATTGGTATGTCAGGTGTAAGGTACATGAGCCTAAGCAGTTCACTTGGGTTTATTTTGTGATGTCAGTAATTTAAGACTCTTCAGCGTGTATGTTGTGGTTGTTTTATGTGTCTGTAACTTGCATGCTTAGATTTATACAAATGTGTGTATACACACACACACACACACACACACACTGATCAAGAACACAGCATTAGTGAAACAAGCCACTCACTAACCAATAAGTTAGAAATGGTCTGTCACTAGTAAAATTCAACATATTTAACATATATAGACTGGCTAAAAGAGCTTAAAGATATTCCTTATATATATAGGAAAATGTATAAGAATTCATTAAGACTTGTAGCCTTTCTCCTTTTGGGATGGCTCCTGGGTTTGATTCTTTTTTTAAAAAAATTTATTAGTGCATTATAGTTATACATAATAGTGGGGTTCATTCTGATATATTCATGATATATTCCCAAATGCATATAACATTTTCTCCATTTCAATCCTAGGACTTGATTCCTAAAGGTACCTATATCCAGTCATTGAGAGTACCAATCAGAAAACACAGAATCTGACCTCTGCCATTTTAAAAGCAGTTTTATTGAAGGAAAACTTATATTCCATAAAATTAATCACTGTAGGCACACAGTTTAATAATTTTTAGTAAATTTACAGAATTGTGCAACCATCACCACAATCCTGTAAAACATTTCTTTTGGTGATGAAGGTAACCACATGTCCCTTTGCTTTTAACCCCCATTTCTCTCTCATGCCTAGAAACCACTGTCTTGTTTTCTCTCTTTCTAAATTTGCTTTATCTGCACATTTCCTAGACATAAAATCATATCAAATGTAGTCTT
This sequence comes from Xerus rutilus, assembly GCA_028644305.1. Lineage (NCBI taxonomy): Eukaryota > Metazoa > Chordata > Mammalia > Rodentia > Sciuridae > Xerus > Xerus rutilus. The sequence continues at coordinate 19,388,222 of CM053401.1, forward strand.
TTCTGTTTTACTTATTTTATTCAGCATGTTGTCTATGAGGTTCATCCATGTTGTAGCAAATATCTGAAGTTTCCCCCTTTTACTTAGTCAAATGGGTCAAATGGATCTGAGCTAGAAACTTGGCTTTGTCACTTCTGGCTGCCATGACTTTGGACAATGTTCTTGCTCCTTCTTCTTTTTTTTAGTTGTAGCTGGACACAATACCTTTATTTATTTATTTTTATGTGGTGCTGAGGATTAAACCCAGTGTTTCATACGTGTGAGGCAAGCACTGTACCACTGAGCCCCAGGTCCTTGCCACCTTTTAGCCATTGTTTTCTCATCTGTAAAACAGGGATGATAAGCAGGGAACAGTGGTGCATGCTTATCATCCCAGCTACTCGAGAAGCTAAGGCAGAAGGATCACAAGTTCAAGGCCAGCCTCAGCAATTTAGCAACATTCTCTCTCAAAATAAAAAATGGGGCTAGGATTGTAGCTCAGTGGTAGAGCGCTTGCCTCCCATGCGTGAGGCCCTGGGTTCGATCCTCAGCACCACATACAAAGCAATAAAATAAAGACATCGTGTCCATCTACAAAAAACAAAGCAAAACAAAACAAAAACCTAAATATCAGATTAATTTATTAAAAAAAAAAACAATCAAAATAAAAAATGAAAAGGACTGGGGATGTAACTCAGTGGTAAAGAGCCCCTGGTTCAATTTCCAGTATCTCCCACCCCCCAAAAGTTTTAAAGTAAAACAAGGATAAAAACAATAACAGTACCTTCTTTTTCAAAGAACTCTTCTTGTGAGGATTAAATAATATCTGTAAAGGGTTTGATATGTAGTATTCCTACTGTTTAAGTCTTTCTGTAAATAATGGTGGTCTTGTTATTTTCACAAGTATAACAAAAGCTAGAACAGACAAGACTTCTCATAAAAGGTGCTGCAATGTTTTTGTGAAAAAAAATTTTGTTTTAAATACCCTGCTAGTTTAGGTATTTCAACTAAAGACACAATATGAGACAGACCTTGGGAAAGAAGATGAAATTAACTCTAAGAAGAGAAAACATCCACTCCCCCTCCTCCCTACACACATAGCTTACTGTCTATAGTAATATAACCTTACCTGTTCATTTTTTTAATTATCATAACTTTATTGTTCAGTATAGGAACTTCTTAAAAGAAAGACTCATCAGTGTTTCAACTGAAAAAATCGACCCTTTGCTTTCAAGCCTCTGGGAAGCCTCCACTTCAAAATCCTCACCTTGCTGTGCCCACTAATCCAACTATTAAATCATGACTTCCCCAACCAAGACCCTTCATGGAAAGACTGTCCTTAAGCCAGTCTTTAAATTATGAACTAATTTTCAAACTGAGAGTCTTGTATCTTTGGAATACTCTCTGTCCTTGACAAACTGGAACCATTGGCCGCCCCACTCCAAAATCTCATAACAATCCTGCCTTGCCCTCCGGAGACTCTTCAGTCTCTGCAGAGGTAGTTCTCTGCAGTTCCAGCTGCTGTTAGAGACAAACAGAGGTAAAATAGGAGAGTCTGGAAATTGAGTTTTGTAGTCTGAAAAATTTCTTGATGAGAGATAATTTTTGAACAAGTGGACTTGAGTGGCCCAAAAGTACATCACAATGGAAGGAAATGCACCCACAAGGGTCAGCTTCTAAGGCAGTGAATGAAAAGGAATCGAAACACTGCTGTTTCTAACTGTTGAGTCAATGAGGCTGGCAAGTTACATGGCACCTGGAAGATAAGAAGGAAGTGGGAGAGGTCTCAAGGAGAGGGTGGAGACACAAAAGAGATGAATTTTGGGGGGAGGGAGTACAAGAAGAAAGAAAGAACAATGAACAAGATACCACAAGTAGGGAAAAGAAATTGCTTTCTGAAGGAAGCAGGCATCAGCTCAACACTTGCTCACAAGTGGCTTAAAAATCTCTCCAAGAGCACAGAAGCTGTGGAGTGGACATAGACTGCCAAGAGTCCAGCAAATGGAGAGAGATGACACAAGAAACAAATGCAGGCAGTATTATCCTTTCAAAGACAGAAAGAAAGAAGGGCTCGAGGCAAGTTAAAAAACAATAACAACAGCAAAAACCAAAAGACAAAAAATAAAACTCCAGCTAGAGAAGGGTGAAAGAGGAGTCCAAATTTGAATGTGTTCCCAGCATACCTGGCAGTGTCAATTTGTGCCTTGCAATTTCAGGTTAAGCAATTATGGTCCAAGGACGCAGGAGGCTAGTTATATGCATTCAGCAGAGCAGGGTGAATGCAATCTAGAGCTGAAAACATAGAGCACACTGCTAATAATGGTCATTTCTGGTACATGGGTTTGGAGGCAAGGAACATGCAATTTTTACTTTTTATTTTGTTCAAAAGAAGAAAAAATTTAAAGGCATGCCAAGAAAAAAAAAACCAAAAACAACCAAAAAACAAACCAAACTTCAAAATCTAAGCACAGCAAAGTAGTACATATGACATATTAAAAAGTATCTTTGTACTATGCTGTGCCAGACAGGTTGGTTAAGTGTGTTTTTCTATGGAGTTGGGCTATTTTTCTATGCTGGAGAAATATTTCAGGATCTTCAAATTTTATTGATTAGAAAAGCTCAGCCTCAGATGATGACAGGGTAGAAAGAGACTAAGTGTATTCCTCATCACCCAGGCTGGTTCCACCAATGAGACAATGGAAGAACAGCCTTCTGTGAAGCAAGTGAGTATCATCCCTGGGCTGAGGTCGTAGCTCAGTGGTAGAGTGCTTCTCTGTCATGTGTGAGGCACTGGGTTCAATTCTCAGTACTACATATAAATAAATAAAATAAAGGTCCTTTGACAACTAAAAAATATTTTTAAAAAATCATCCTTATCTTTCAAACAGCAGAGTCATGCTTAGATTAAGTACCTGATCTATTACATAGAGGCAACACTGAGCCTTAGCTTCTAACTCCAAAGACAGCTTTTTTATGTTGTTGTTTTTGGTTTTGAATGGTATTACAAGGAGATCATTTGCCAGAGTAAAAAAGTTATTTAAATAATAAATTGTTGTTTAATTCCATTTCACTGGATTTCAAACAAAATGGACATTGAGATGAAAAGTGTAATGTCAACGCCCAGTATGCAGTGTGATCACAAATTAACAGTTCAATAATTTAGCATGCGTTAGGTTTAATCATATGTCTTGGTTCTGAGTTTTTTTCTTGTTCCAAGACATACTTGTTTATTCTCAGTAAGAGCCATGAGCAGGGAAACTGACTTGCTCAAGACAATCAATGTTGTCACAGGCACTTGGTCCCCTAACCTAAACCCCAAACAATATGGGGAAACAGCAGAGTGAGAAAAGGTAGTTCTAAGGTGGGAAAAAGGGGAACAAAAGGAGAAGCAATGAAGGCTTAAATTCATGTACTGTGAAGGAGCTTTCCAGCTCCTGATTTCCTTCATCCCTCTCCCCTCACTTCTGACCCCAGCTGTTTGCTTGTTTGTTTTGCAGGGGAGGGAGTACCCAGAATTGAACTCAGGGGCACCTGACTATAGATCCACATCCCCAGCCCTATTTTGTAGTTTTATTTTAGAGCAGGGTCTCACTGAGATTTTTAGCACCTTGCTTTTGCTGAAGCTGGCTTTGAGCTTGTGATCTTCCTGCCTCAGCCTTCCAAGTTGCTGGAATTACAGGCATGCGCCACCATGTCCAGCTGACCTCAGTTATTTAATAGGCATTAGATGTTGGCATTTGACTGTGTGTGACCTTTGACTTTAGAGAGGTTTGCCTACAGTCTAAACATCACCAGTTCATAAGTGAAAAACATAATAAACTGGGAAATGAGTAGAGGGCAATTGGAAGCCATTGTGACATTTCACTTGCAAGGGAGGTTGGAAAGGAGTGATACCTTTCCTCACCCATCATTAGAGTCCTGGCCAACAGAGCTAGAAGAAAAGATTTTGAACATTTCATCACAAAGAAATGATAAACGTATGAGGAGCTAGATATGGTTACCCTGATCTGAATATTAGGCAATGTATACATGTATCAAAACATCATGAGATATCCCACAAATATGTATAATTTTTGTTTCTATTGAATATATAAATTAAACGTTTTAAAATAACATTATGATAAAAGCATTTCTTATATGAATAAAATGTTTAGGATAACAGATTTTTTTTTGAGGGGGTACCAGGGATTGAATTCAGGGGCACTCAACCACTGAGCCACATCCCCAGCTCTATTTTGTATTTTATTTAGAAACAGTGTCTCACTGAGTTGCATAGCATCTTGCTTTTTGCTGAGGCTGGTTTTAAACTCACGATCCTTCTGCCTCAGCCTCCTGAGCCATTGGGATTACAGGCATGCACCACTGCACCTGGCTAGGATAACAGACTCTTAATGGTTGCATGGTATTTTATATTTCCAGCCAATTATTTGCGTAGTTTCCGAATTTTCACTATTATAAATTGACTCTAAGGAAAATGACTTTTATTTTAAATCTTTAATGGATATTGCTAGAAGGCTAGGCCCATGCCATTTTCCATCTCCACAGAATCTCATGGCCGACCCTCACAGTCTCTTCATCAGGGTAATTGGACTCCTTATATGGTAATTCAGCGCTCCAAGAATGTAAAGTAAAGGCATTGGTTCTCTTAAGGATTCGGGCTAGAACTGACACGGTGAGAGGGCAAAACCAAACCTGGTTGTAAAATGAAATTACAAAAATGTTATAGTGAGAATCAAATGCCTGGGGAAAGGCTGAGTTCCCTACTCTGTCAGACTCTCTTTGTGAAACCTAATTAACCATGGGTCCCTTACCTTTTGGATTGTAAATAATTGTCTATAGGAGTATGACTACTTCCTCTTGAAATGTAAACACCCCTGTGCATGGCTTTCAAGGTTAGAGATTTAACAGATGCCTGTGAAAAGAGCCCTTTCTTCTTATCTGTTTCTGTAAACATCATTTATGTTAGAGACCTCCACACGTGGCATTCAGTCATATAGATTAGAAATGTTTTTAAAAGGAAAAAAAAATAGGATATGTCTAAGATGATGCCAAATAACCAATGAATGTTGTAAGAAACTGTGGATCAGGGCTCAGAATTTGGAATTTGTTTGCCTCTGGGCACGCTTACATAAGATAAAGTTTGGAGTTCTTCTCTCTGAGTTCCACTTGCTGCCTCTTGACTGGCCTGTTTCCCGCAACAATGGCATCACTTCAAACATTGTATTGAAATATTGGGCAAAAATTTTCAAGTTTGAACAAAATCAGGAATCTGTAGATCCTGGAAGTAGGTGATGGGAAAGAAGATACAGTGGGACTCTTCAGGAACCTGGGCTTTGCATCGAGATGAATGCAAGTATCATTTTAAAAAATTTTTGGCTCAGCAAATTCTGAAGGAGTAGTATATTTCAGGAGGACAATCAAAATTTCAGTTTGGGCTATTTAAAATGAAAGATATATGACTCCCAGCAGCAATAAATAAATAGATGAAATGTGAGATATATGTGAGACATCTGAGAGAAGATGTCTAGCACAACAATAGGCATCTAATCTGATGCTAAGACAAACCAATAAGCATCTAGTTCAATGCTAAGACAAACCTGAACTAGATATACAAACTTCAGAATTATTAGATAAGATCACATAAGGGGAGAAAACAGTAAGAAGACATGGGATTGGGTCATTTTCAACCCCAACAATTAGAAGTAAAGAAGGGGGGAAGGTAGCACCAGCAAAGGATAATGAAGAAGACTGACAGCCAGGAGCACAGCCAGGATTGTGGTATCACAGAGGAGGCAGGTATTTTTTTTGTTTTTGTTTGTTTCTGTTTTTGAGTGCTTGGGATTAAACCCCAGTCTTGTGCATGTTAGGCAAGAACACTGCCATTGGGCCACACCCTCAGCGTGGAGGAAGTTTTGATAAGAACAGAAGGATCCCCTCTTCTGAATCTTCCATATAGCCTTACAAGGTGCAATGGCCACAGGCTTAATAAGTGTTAAATATATTGCATTTATTGAATGAGTGGGTAGCTTTATGTTTTTTAATGCTAGTTCTAGGTCACTAACAAACAATTTTAGTGCTTATGTTCCAAAATTCCATATCACAGAACAAAATCTAAGCATGAGTTGGGAAGCCATCTTAAAGGACCTGATGGAGCATTATTGGAAGTGGGCTGAACAGGCACTGGCAGCGATGGTTAGTAGTGGGAACACTACAAGTTCCTGGGTTTCTCTAGCTCAGCCTCCTGTTTACCAAATCTCATAACCAAAACAAGTCTGGGAGGCAGCTGAGGAAGGAAATACCCATACAAAACAGAATAACATTTTGTTCTTTTACTACTGATGTTCCCGTTGAAGCTTTTCGATAAATGCTGGTACTATACACTGGCATTTGAAATATGTATTTCCAGTTTAGTATCTAACCTTGAAGATAATTCAACAGGGCTTAAGAGTTCTCTTTTCTAAATAAACCAGAGGGGTTGAATTTCATACTTCTGGATCCCAGGAAAGTTTGGTTGATGGTACCATGTGGTCTCTAAATAAGACAAATGATTTCATATTGATATTTGGCTTCATACCTTATCTCAATTCTTGGTGGGAAAATAAGTGATTTTTGAGCTCTCTTTCTCTCCTACAAGTAGCATAATGCTTTTTTTGTTGTTGTTGTTAAGTAGTCACTGCTTAACATAGGATTAAAAATAAATACATTAAACATTTGGGTGTTATGTATCCAAAAAATTTTTACTTATCTTTTATGCCGAGCAAATCTATATGCAGATGATAATATCACACACACACACAAACACATGTTATGAAAATTTAAAGAGTACAAGATTAATTATTTTATTTTTCTAAGATATTAGACTCTCAATACCTCAAATATATATCTTCTTGGACATTTGTAGACTTATCCTCTTTTTAATTATTATTTTAAAGTCTTTTCTCTAGGAAGAGAAAATGCTGGGGGAAATTAATATTTATAAGAAAACTTATAGGTAACCATAGGAATCTTTATGAGGAGAAAAACGAAAACAGTAGAGTTGCTTTTAAAGTCAACAGTTTATAGAGGGCTCTATGACAAATTAGTTGCTTTTACTTTTTGGTGAGAGGGACAGAAAACAGTTTGATAAGTGAAAGTTATATTTGAATTTTGATAAATGAAAATTATATTTGTAGTTATATTTGTTTTTAAAGTTTGTTGACTGCTGTCCCCACTGTACAGAATCTTCTGTGTTTTTTGGCCTCAGTATTATTCTATTTTCTTTGGTTTTGATGTCCTTTCTTACATAGATTTCTTGTGAAAAATGCACAAATGATTTACTTTCAGGCCTTTCTTTTGGTAGACATCCTTTTAAGTCTATACATTTTCCTTTTAGCATGACTTTATCTGCATCCCACAGGTGCATTTTTATTTTCATTTAATTAAAAAAACCTTTTTCTATGCTTATTGTGATTTCTTTCTTAATACATGGTTATTCAGTAGTCAGAGTTATTTAGAAGTCAGGTTATTTACTGATCAAAGAACATACTTGGTTTTAATTTTCTGTAAGCAATTGAGAATTGCTTTGTGGCCCCACATATGGTCAATTTTAGCAATTCCATGTGTCTTCAAAAAAGAGGATGTATTCAGCAGTTGGTGGGTTTATTTTTTATAAGTCAAGGTCAAGTTTGTAAATTATGTTGTTCAACTCTTCTTATTTCTTATTAGTATAATTATTTACTTTTTTGGTACACTTATTCTATTAATTATTGATAAACTATATTAAAGTCAGCTTCCACTCTCATTGTAGACTATTTCTTTATAGTTCTGCCAATTTCTGCTTTATCTGATTTGAAGCTATGCCCTTATAAACATTAGATTTAGAATCATTATATTATTTTGGTGTAGTAATTCTTTTTACCACTATAAAGAAGCCATTTTTATATATAGTAAGACTTCCTGCTTTGTTATATTTACATAAATTTTCTCTTGGCTACTGTTTGCATGTTACATATTTTTATCCTCTTACTTTCAACCTTTCTATATTATATTTAAAATATGTCTTTTGTAAGCACCATATTGTTGGATTTTTTTAACGTTGCCAATATGGTGATCTCTGTATTTTACAGAATATTTTGTCCTTTTACATTTAATACGGTGATTGTTTGGGGTTAAATCTACTTTTGTTTTAGAAATTCTTTATTTCTTGCCATTTATCCACATATTTTCTTTTTCTGTTGCTTTTCATTTCTTTCTGCACAGAATACACTACCATTTGGGATCATTTTTCCTTTGACTCATTCCATTTAATAGTTCCTTTAATACAAGCTTAATGGTGACAAATTCTGTCAGTTTTTGTTTGCTTTAAGTATTATTCTTTTCAGAGTTAAAGAACATTTTTGATGTGTTGGTAGGTATTTACTGTTATTATTTTGCTGTTTGCAAGTATCTTTCTGTTGTTTTATGAGTTCCATCATTTCTGTTGGAAAGCCATCTGTCTTACTGTTATGTCTTAGAAAGTATTATCTAATTTTTTTCTTGCTTTTTAATGATTTTCTTTTTGTCTTTGGATTTTAGCAATTTTACTGTAATGTGCCTAATGAGATTTTCTTTGTATTTATCTAATTGGAATTTGCTGTCCTTCTAACATCTGTGACCTGATATCTCATAAAAGAATTGAAAAATTCCTTTCAAATATTGCTTTTGTCATTCATTCATTCTTCTTTTTCTTGGAATCCAACCATAGATATTGTTAGGTCGGATCAGGGTCCAAGATATCCAATTAAAGGAACCGGTCAGGGCAATCACAGTCAGCAGCTGCAAAATGGAGCTGCTAGCCAGACGCTGACAGACACCAGTAGACACGCCTCCTGTCAATCAGCGTTTTTTCCCTGGCCTATCCAGGAAGGACTCTGGCCTTCTCTTCCTGCCCCCAAGCCCTCACTTTCCTGACCGGGCCTTTTGGAATTCCAAAAGGAGCCCCAGCGCCATTCTCCTTGATGCACTCTAATGGACAGGAAGATTCGGCCTGAGAGCGTATATTTTCAATAAAGCCTTGCCGAGCGGCTTTAATTCATCTTCTTCGAGTCGTCTAGTCTTTACAGATATGCCCAACCTTTTATATGATATATAGTTCTTAATTTCTTTTGTTCTCCATGCTTCAGGCTAGTTTGACACAATATCTTTATTTTGTTTAGTTTTTTATGTGGTGCTGGGGATCAAACCCAATGCCTCATGCGTGCTAGGCAAGCGCTCTACCTCTGAGCCACGATCCCAGCCCCTAATTCTCTTTTGAGTTGTGTCTGATTTATTCTTAAACTCCTGTCTTTAGAACTTCATTTCAGTTGTTGACATTTTATGTTTGGGAGTTTTTTAAATATATATTTTTAGTTGTAGATGAACATAATAACTTTATTTTGTTTATTATGTGGCACTGAGGATTGAACCCAGTGCCTCACATGTGCTAGGCAAATGCTCTACCACTGGGACACAACCGTAGCCCAAGTTGAGAGTTTCTAACTGATCTTTTTCTTATAGTTTCAAGTTCTATTCTATTATCTCTCTTATCACTTAAATTTTTTTTTGTTTTGTTTTAAATCATGCTGTCTGTAGTTTGAATTTCGGGTGAAGCATATATAACAATACACGTCTTTTTTTTTTTTAATATCTTTATTTTATTTTTATGTGGTGCTGAGGATCGAACCCAGTGCTTCCTGCGTGCTAGGCGAGCACGCTACCACTGCGCCATAACCCCAGCCCCTATCACTTGAATTTTTGAACTCATTAAATAATGGTTATTTAAAAACCTATGTCTATTAACTCTAATATCTGTATTTCCTATAGATTAGTTTGTTTTCTTCTCGTTTTTTTTTTTTAATTTTATTTTCCATAAATTATTGGCTTTATTTTTTCCAGTTATTTTTTACTGATTCAAATCTGGGCTTTCATCTTTGTGAGGGTTTTTATCTATTTCTAGTTACCCCATACTTCTTATTAGGTTCCAAACTATTAGAGTACCAAACCTATTAGACTCCTTAGACCTCTGGTTAGCTTTTTAGCCTCTACATCATTGTTTACAATTCAGCAAATGCCTCATGAAAAAATTATGAAACATTGTTTTAAGGATTTATCTCCTCTCTAGTCCTTGCTGTCTGTATAACATGCCAATATCTTTAAAATGATTTTTCTCTTATCCATCTCCTCTAGCTACTCTCAAATTAATGATCCATCTGATGTAAGCTACCCTGTCAGAGTTGGAAGCAACATTTTGGGCCTCAGTGTGTATGTATGTATGTATGTATTTATATGTGGTGCTGAGAATCAACCCTGGTGCCTCACACATGCTAGGCAAACACTCTACCACTGAGCTATAACCCCAGCCCAAGAGCCTCAGTATTCTTAAAGTTAGCATAATAGTCCATCTGTAAGAATTTCTGAGTCAGAAATTTATGGTATGAAAACTCCTTAGTAACTGTGTGACCATGGAAAATATATTTAGCCTTTCTGTATTTGTTTTTCACATATAAATAATAGAAATAATGATCTCCAATTCACAGGGTTAAATGAGAGTTAAACAAATAATGCATATGAGATATATAATATACTGTCTAGAAGATATCAAGCATTTATAAATTTATAATTTTGTGTGTACTCATCATTATGGTTTGGATGAGTATCCCCTAAATGTTCATGTGTTAAGGGCTTGACCCCCTGGATGGCACTATTGGGAGGTGCTATGGACCTTTAGAGGCAGGGACCAGTGGAAGGTCCTTAGGTCATTAGGGGCATGCTCTCAAAGGGGATTGTGGGACCCAGGCTCTTCCTGGTTCTTGAGGTAAGCAATTTGCTCTGACCTTATTCCCACCATCATTTGCAACCTCACCAGAGACCAAAGTAATACCCTCTCCCTCTCCTGATCTTAGATTGGAATTTACAGAAGTATAAGCCAAAATAAACTCTATCTCTTTACAAATTGTTTCAGGTAGTTTGTTTCAGTAACAGAAAGATAACTAATACTCTCACTTTAAAAAGTTACTATTTCATAATACATGATGAAAATGATGTAATGCTTAAAGTAGTAATGTGATTGTCTATGTAAAACTTCTTATAGATTATAAAGGAGTAGAGAAATAAAAACAAAACTTTTTGAAGTGCATTGATTAGTTTAATGTGCTAGGCACTGTTGTAAATGCTTACTTGCATTATATCATTCCATATTTACAATAACCAAATGAAGATGGAACATTTAATACCCTTATTGTACAAATGAAGCTAGTAACGATTCTATGACTTGACCTTGCTTAGTGGGCAGAGGAAGAGAAGCCAGCATTCAAATCCAACTCATACCAACTCCAGAGATAAAGTTATCAACTCCCCTCCCATCTAATCTCACTAAACAACCCTTCTCTTTCCCAATAGAGGAAAAAGATGTCTGTTTTGCCGACTTACACAGACTCTGGAATCAAGTGGGGACTTAGTATGTATTTATTGGCTTATTGACATTCATACCAGTAAAATCTCCTGACATAGTAGGAATAGAATGAATGAAAATCCAGAATCTTCTAATATTGTCTTTGATTTCCAACTATGTAAGTGAAAAGTAATTAGGATGGATTACTATAAACTGAGAGAGAGAACAAGTTATGAATTTAATCATAAACAGAGGTTTGACTATGATCTAGAAACCAGCTCTCATGGCCATCTAGAGCCCTAAAATTGTCAGTGAAGGGTGGCAGTTGCTCAGGTCTATGTTGCAGTTTTCCTTATACTTACATGTGAGTCATTTTGCTTAAATTGTAGAAGGAATATGATTCCAGCCGCTGCAGAGTTCCATCTATAGATAAGTAGCTGAACATCACAAAATATAAGACAAAGTAGAAAGTTAGCTGGGCTGTGAACTCCAAACATACTATTTTTGACACAACTACTTTGTTAGGGGCTTCCCAGATCATGCAACACGCACAGCCCACCTGCGATCTACCAAATTATGTTAAAATTAATAACTCCTTTCAGGTGTCATGATACCCAAGCTTTCCCAGTACATTATGTCCAATTCATGTCAAAGTCTCATCAAACTATTAATTCCTTTGGAAGTTTTCTCCCACCTTCCTGACCGGGTTAAATTCCCTGTGCATATTCTCTTCATAACATAACACTTTTCCCTTCACTAATTATCACAGGGTAACTTTCTTATTGTCTGGTTGATATTTGATTTATGTTATCTTATTAAACTAAATTCTCTGAAATGAAGAATTGTGTCTGGTTTTAGTCATTGAATCTTGAATGCCTTTCATAATTCTTGGCATGTAGTAGATTCTCAATAAATATGTTAAGTCAATGAATGAATGAGTTACTCAAAGTAGAAAAAAAGAATTAGAATAAGAAAATATATATACATATATATGTGTGTGTATATATGTGTGTGTGTGTGTGTGTGTGTGTATACATGTATGTGTACTGGAGATTGAACTCAGGGGCACTTAACCACTAAGCCACTTCTCTAGCCCTATTTTGTATTTTATTTAGAGACAGGGTCTCACTGAAGTGCTTAGTGCTTTGCTTTTGCTGAGGCTGGCTTTGAACTCACGATCCTCTTGCCTCAGCCTCCCAAACCACTGGGATTATGGGCATGTGCCATCGTGCCAGGCAGAATAAGAATCATTTTTAATAGAGCAATTAATAGGATGGGATTAGAAGTGTGGTTTCCAAGAGGATGAAGAGAAAAATCATTATTCTCTAGTGGAACAGTCCATAGGGTGTTGACTATATATTCTCTCAAGACCTCTATTCCTGATTTTGAATAAGGTAGAAAATTCAAGGTTTGTCTTGAACTTTTTAAACAAAAGATGACTCAAATAAAAGTTTTAAGTACTAAAAGAGAAGAAAAGAAAAACTAAACAGGACTTGACAGGAATATGTAAGGAATTATGTTTCAAATAGTGTTTTCAAATTCCCTCTTGTAATGAGAATGACTAATGCAGACAAATTCAATGAGCATTTTCTATGGAGAGGCTTTTCTATGACATTTGAGAAAATTTATGATTAACAGATGGTGTCCAGTCGTAACCGTGGTAGAGATTCTCAACCCTAGACACACAATTGAACTACCTGCAGGGCTCTTAAAACACACAGATGTTCAAGGCCCAGCATAATTAAATCAGTTTATGAGGAATGGATCAAGCACCTTTATTTTTCAAAGCATCCTGGATGATTATAATGTGCAGGCAAGGTTGAGAATCACTGGCCTATAGTTTGAGTTGAATCTGCCAGTAAAATATTTCCATTGACACAATGCTATGAGAGCAATACTAATTGTGGCACTCAGAGCTTTTTATCCTGGTTATTGTGATTCTAATGGCCCTGTGCTTTTTGTTTTGAATGACCTATTCTCTAAACAATTATTCAAATATATTAAAAATAAAGATACCATTGAGTCATGCAAATACACAAGTATTTTCCTTGACAGAACATATTTAGAAAGTAGCATATCGATTTTCAAACTTTTCTTTATATTAAAAAATGACTTACATCCTGGAAATATTGGGCAGATTTGAAAATGCAAGACTGGGAATGGTTTTCAGACGAGTCTCTGTGAGCTTCCTATGAAAATAACAGTTATGAATTAGAATTTTCACCATTGGTCCTCTCCAATAACTCTTAATTTAAAATAACTCACATTATTAGAAGCACAACAGTTCTTATAACACATATTTCATCTTACATAATCAACAAAATAGTACTCATTAAAAAACATACAATTTTCCTCCACATTACAAGAGTTCAGAGAGATTCAGATGTAGAAAATAAATTCAAATTTCATCAATGGATCAACAGTAAACTAGTATCCTTTGCCAATTACCACATTCCACTGGTTAATTGAAGGCAAGCATAATATATTCATAAGTATATAGGAACTACTGAGTTCATATCATGTACTTGTCTGTAGAAATGACTTGGCATGCCATCAAGATACATATTAAGTACACATTAAAAGGATTAAACACATTTATTTTATCTCAAAGATTAAAAATAGTGATATGGTTAGGTCCAAGCAAAGGTGTCCAGCCATTACCTTGATCTTACTGTCTACTTGCTGCAGTTTAGAGGTAACTGACTGACAGGAGCTAATTCTTCCTCAGAATCTTAAGACATCTTTGTTAGATATGCAACTTAAAGGTAAGGCCCAGTCTGCTTTTTAAAAAATATCCTTCGGAAGGCTGAGGCTGTTTTCTTTATATATAAGAAAGCATCTTCATGCATTCCAGGGTGCCTCTCCACCTAGATGTTCCATTTGTTAAATTTCCTTTTAGGGTTGAGTGGAATAGAAGAAGGCAGTATGGAAAAAAGTGTGCTTCATGTCCTAACTCACTTTGCAAAAAAAGGCAATGCCTTACACCTGCACATTTTCCCCATGGGTCTCTTTTTGCCATTTAAAGACTTGTACTCACACAATGTATTTAGTATCTTGTTGATAGCTAGTAGGCTAACATTGTGTCTTTTCCTTTCTGACTGCAGGATTTTTTCCCAATAATTTATTTCCTTGACCTATGTTTTCTTTGGACTACTCACTTTTGCTGTGCTTAAAATGTATCTATAAGTTGCCTATAAAATATCAGCAGGCCGAATTAGTTTTTAAAACAACTATTAACATATGTGCATGGGAGGGTGATAGAACAGAACAGTAGAAGGGCAAATTTGCAACTCTTTGTAATGCCTAGTGTTTCACCAGGACACCCAATGTTGCTTTAACATGATTTCAGAAATGCAGGTCCCTAAGTTTCCTGTCCTCCCTCCAAGGTCTCTCACCTACATTCCCTTAATTGAGTTGATTAAGAGCTTATTGATCCAGATCCAGGATTTTTAAATTAAAAAGGTATGAGAAGAACAAGTCATTCTACTAAAATTTCTATGTAAAATTGGGGCATGCCAAAAGGAAAACAAAGGATAAGGTACACACCTGTTAGATATCACCCCAAAAGATTGAGTTTCTTAAACTCAAAGATAGTCTTATGAAACTGTCCTAAGGCCAAATGTTGAGGGCCTGCCTATTATAAGATTGCACACAGTGCCTGTGGGTAATGTGGGCCTAAACTGTATCATTCACTGACTAAAAATTGAGAGGTGTATCCTGTGTTCACAAGTAAACAAATATGCATTGGATTAAATTGGAAATTAAAATAAAATTGCAATGGTTTCTAAGAAGTCTGACGTGGAACAGAAATAGTATATAATTGCAACTTAATAGACTTTGAGTTAAAGTTTCAAACAATGTTTATTTTCCTTCCCAAAGTATGAGTTTCTGAAATATATGAATCCTGTTTCTTTTTTTATTTTTATTTTTGGTACTGGGATTGAACTCAGGGGTACTCGACCACTGAGCCACATCCCCAGCCCTATTTTGTGTTTTATGCAGAGACAGGGTCTCACTGAGTTGCTTAGTGCCTCACTGTTGCTGAGACTGGCTTTGAACTCGCGATTCTCCTGTCTCAGCCTCCCTAAGTGCTGGGATTACAGGCTTGAGCCACCGCGCCTGGCTGAATCCTGTTTCTTGAAGTCTCTTTTCTTCACACCCCAAACACACACAATTTAAGGCTAAACAAAATCTTCTTTGCAGCCAGATTTCTCATCATAAAAAGCTCACCAATACACATAAACCATTAAGAATTATGTAACTAAGAACAATTGTCTTAATAATAATAATATATAGATAATAAATCTTCAAAAATGAAGGAGGTGGTGTCAGCTATTCTAGCCTAAATTGAAAGTAAATTATCTATTTGTTGGATGAACTTTTTTTTTTGGTACTGGAGATTGAACTCAGGGGCACTCAACCGCTGAGCCACATCCCCAGCCCTATTTTGTGTTTTATGTAGAGACAGGGTCTCACTGAGTTGCTTAGTGCCTCGCCATTGCTGAGGCTGGCTTTGAACTCGCAATTCTCCTGTCTCAGCCTCCCTAAGTGCTGGGATTACAGGCTTGTACCACTGCACCCGGCTTGTTGGACGAACTTAATATTGTGATCATTATAGCACAGGCTGGGGTGGAAGACTGATTTCAATAATGTCAAATGAATTATTGAAATGACACTAAATCATATAAATTCAAATTCAATCACAATTTAACAATTTGTACATTTTGTCTTGGTGTATCACTACATAATATAGAAAAAAAATCCAAAATTAAGTTTTCATTTTTAATTTTTTTTTTTACTTTTGGTATCAATTGTTGCCTGTCTATTCATCACAGATTCCCTTAAGCTTTCCTTTACTTTTTTTTCCTAAATTTTAAAATGCTACTTTCTTATTTAACTTATGAAAACATTTAGATACCACTTTCTTCCAAGCCATCTATTTCTCTTCAAATAAAGAACAAGAATGATCAGTGAGAACGTGGCATCTAGTGAATTAAACAATAAAGACAACATCTTTATGGATCCTTTCTATTTGTTTCTCAGTAATTTTACTGCAAGATGAGAGCTGAAGAGAATAAATTATTGTAATGAGTGGATGCCTTGCTGTCCCCAGCTGACCTCAGATGCATGAGCAATAACCCTTCAGGAGGTTTTATAGCTGTTTTGTTGTGCCGCAGTTTTATAGCTAGAGCTAATTGACAGAATGTTTATCATCAATATGTTTTTCTTTGCCCCTCCTTCTAGGGACAAGTGGCTGGATGTTCTTTCTATTGTCCACATTTTCTTTATTTGAAGAATCTTAGACATTGTGATTCCTGTCAGGTAGACAGCCATAAGCAGCTGGGGAGGGAAGGACATCAGGTAGAGTGGTCATTGAGTCACAGGACTTGAGAGAACAAAAAATTTTATCAAAGCATCTGACCACCAGGGCAAATGGGAGCTAGTATGTCAAATCTCCCCAGGCAGAATTAATTATAATCCCTTAAGGAAACACGACCAAGTCACAGCTATTTTTTGTGACCATGTCGCCCCTCCCTAGTATCCCACTGTAACCAGGACATTACCAAAACCATGTCACAGCCACCCCTTGTGATTAAGGCATTATGACCCTGACAAAATTTGCTGAGGGCTATACGCCATAAAGGGCAATAAGCCATTTAAGGAGATACAAAAAAATCTAAGGCAAGAACAAAGGAACTCAAAACCCTTAAAAACCCAAATCCTTTAAAAGCTACACTTATTCTCTCAGGAGACAGTCCTCTTGGTACCTGTATTGTTTGTTTATCTCACTTTTTGTATAAACTCCAGCCTGTTACTCTTGTGTAACTGTAGAAATCATTTCACCTCTGCCGGTCTCTACAATATTCACTGCTTTTTTTTTTTTTTAAATATTTATTTTTTAGTTGTAGGTGGACAGAAATCTTTATTTTATTTTTTATGTGGTGCTGAGGATCGAACCCAGTGCCTCATGCGTGCTAGGCGAGCACACTACCACCGTGCCATAACCCCAGCCCCCAATATTCACTGCTTTAAAAGCAGATGCAGGTGCTGGGGCTGTAGCTCAGTGGCAGAGGGCTTTGCCTAGCACATATGAACATTTGCCCTGATGGTTGGATGCCTTGAGCTTGATCCTCAGCAGTGCCACATAAAAATGAATAAATAAAAGTATTTTTTAAAAAGTAGATGGGGATAAAACAAAAAGTGAGTATGATTATTTGGCTGAATATTTTATGTTAATTTTAGAATACATTTTGAATATTAGTGGAAAAAGGGAAGTACATAAATATTCTGAAAAAAATATCAGAAAAGTTTCAAGATGTTTTATTATGGACCAATGAATTAGCATCAAAATAGTATTTATTTTATATTAAAGTATGCTAGATACTCTGCATTCTTTAAAGAGATTCTGCTTTTTATTTGCCTATGATGATTCGATATAAAAATGTAATAATTAGTTTTTATAAATATAATAAAAACCTCAACAAACTTATCTCCTGTTAATGATATAAGCATTTTCCATTAATGATTAAGGCATTACATATAACTGATTAGGATATGGTTTCATATCCTAGGTGGATTCTGTATGTTTTATGATCACATTGGTTTTAAGATATAAATATTGTAAATGAGAATCAACAATAAACATAAGCTGCTGATATCATTTAAATTTTTTTCTATAATTAACTTAACCAAGAATTATCATTAAGAATATGACTTAGAGTCGAATGTTTCCTTTGGACCTGATTTATGTGAAAATAAAAGGAAAATTACAGTGAAAACACATTATAAGAGTTTTTCAAAATGGCGTCACAGGATCTTCAAGGGAGAAGCACTTAAGCACTGCCTGTTCAGCTGCTGCCTGGACTTTGAATGGTAATATCTCACTTTTCATCTCTAATTTTGTTGATTTAGGTCTTCTCCTTCTTTTGGTTAGTTTGGTTAAGGGTTTATCAATCTTCTTTATCATTTCAAAGAACCAACTCTGTGGTATTGATCCTTTGTATTTTTTAAGTTTTCAATTTCATTAATTTAGGCTCTGATCTTAAGAGTTTCCTATATTCTACTAATTTTGGAATTAGTTTGTTCTTCCTTTCCTAGGGTCATAGATGCCAAGATATTTGGCTCAACTTTATTTCTGGATGTGTCTGTGTGGGTGTTTCTGATTGAGATTAACATTTGAATTGGTAATGGATTGTACAGCATGGTGACTGACTGTAGTGACTAAAACTGTATGTCAAAATTGTGAGAAGAGTGGATGAAGAAATGAGAAGTATATCAGCTGATAGATGTTGATGAGTGAGATTTGATCATTGCAAAATATATACCAGTATCAAAACACCACATTGTATCCCTTAAATATACACAACCATTTGTTGTATGGACTCAGCTTGGCATGGCTGTAGCCATCTTGAGTCATGAATCACCATAATTGCCCCTGCATAACCCTAGATAGTTTCTCAGCAAATCATAAATAGACAAAACCAATTGGGTGGTATGTGTTGCTTTACAACTGGAACCCAGCCCCAGGGGTGTGCCTGACTCTGATATTATCTTGATATACCAGGTATATTCCAGTCAGGATGAAATCATGTTCATCCTAACCCACAAATACACCTCTCTTTCTAACTCACATTGTGATCTTTCTGCTACCCAGGACCATACTTGTGTCAGTAAGTTCCCCAATAAATTGTATTCTACAGTTTTACATCTGTCCTTTTTTTGTTCTCACAGTACCTTGGGACTAGTTCTCATACACTATGACTAGGTTGTTCTTGAACATTGAGTTGTTCATAAACATTCATTTAAAAATTTTTAAAAATAGAATAAGGGGAAAAATACACATTACACTTAGTATTACATCTTTCATAACTATATTGTTATCACTGTGTTAGTCCAAGAGAAAGAATGCTAGATCTATGAGAGGATGTTCTCTGAGGAACTGACCTCAGATGAGATGTGAAGCCACCTGTTCGTGACAGGGTCTGAAGGATATTAAAATATAAGCAAAGGAAGTAGAGTGATGATAAGTTGAGTGTCAGGATTTTGAATTTCAATAAAAAAAGGGCAATAATATTCTCCATCCTCCACACTTAGATATTAAGAGGACAAGGCAAAGTAGATATGAAAGAAAAGTATATACTGCAAAGCACTGAATGTCAGCAGGTCATTAGTTCTATCTAAGATGATGTCCATAAATATAGCTGTTGTTCTGCTTTCTTCTACATAAAAGCCCCTTGATGAACACTGTCCAGTGTTCTGAAAGTAGCTCTTTTTACAAATGGCAATGTGGGCTTTGGCACAAGGTAACGTTTCCCCCTGGTTCTCACATGCCTTTTGGCAGTTCAGAAGTTCACCATCTCTCATTAAAATTTTAAAGTATTGCCAGTGAATTGTATCTGAGGAGAAAAAAAAAAAAACTTCTTGGCTTAAGGAACTTTCAACCCATTAGAAAAAAGAGCTAGATGTTCAAGACAGAGTATGCACATGTTTATTATTGATACATTCTATTCAGAAATAGGGAATTCCAGAGGCAAGCATTTTAGGAGTGCTCTGTGTGTGTGTGTGTGTGTGTGTGTGTGTGTGTACATGTGTATGTAAATATTTGTGGTGTTGATTGCTGTTGCTGTTGTTTGGGAGAAGAAAAAGAATTGCATTTGAAAAGTTACCACCATGAGGCAAGTTCTTCCCATTCTGAATTTGCATTTCAAGTGTTACCACTTCTTAGTAAATTAATTTTCCTTTCTGTGCTTGTGTTTCAGCTGTTACACACTGAATTAAAATCACGTTCATCCTACCACCATTTCTGCTGCTCTTTATTCACTCACGTAAAATCAAATTTCTATTTTCTTCCTGATGAAGTACCTCTTTAATGTGGTTTGGTTTCCTCCCTCCCTCCCTCCCTCCCTCCCTCCCTCTCTTCCTCCTTCCCTCCCTCCCTCCCTCCCTCCCTTCCTTCCTTCCTTCCTTCCTTCCTTCCT
>CM053401.1:19409064-19508078 GCA_028644305.1 Xerus rutilus
GTTTGTTGTGTACTATGTTCGGTATAAGTTTGTCTTACTGTTTCTCTACTAAGAGCTCTTTTTAAATGTGGTTTGTTATTGTAGCACTTTTTACAACAAAACTATACTTGAACAGTTCCAAACTGTACATACTGTATGAAACTTGTCCTCTAAATGGGTTTCTTATTTCTATGTGGAATTTCATATCTTACAGTGTCCTATAAATAAAGATTAAATTCCACCCCTTTAAAAAAAAAAAGAAATAGCAATAGAAGTGTAGTATATCATGCTTTCTACTTATTAATAAATTTATACTTAGCATTGTTTATTTTACTTATTTATGTATTTTAACTGGGGAAGAGATAAGAGATACATGTTTATTCCACATGTATGCAGAAGTTTCCCAATAAGGAGTAACTCATTGAATAGGCAGAGATAAAGGTTTATATAAAACTTCGCAGGGGGAGTAGGGCATCAATGGGAAGGTATGGAAAGTTATATTGGGCTTTGGGCTTTTTTTGTTTTTTTGCTTGTTTTTGGTACTGAGGATTGAACCCAGGGGCACTTTACCACTGAGTCAATCAATTTTTTATTTTGAGACTATTTTTATTTATGTAAATTGCTTAGAGCCTCCCTAAGTTGCTGAGGCTGGCCTTGAACTGGCAGTGTTAGCCTGTCTTAGCCTCCCAATTCACTGGGATTACAAGTGTGTACCCCCCACACCTGGCTATATATTGGGCTTTTTTATGCTAATGTGAATGGACACTCTATCTCTTTCCTAGCTGGAAATTTCCCCATTGTAAGGGTAGTGTTATGGCAACCTAATTCCCACCTCCTGGTGCTAATGGGCTATATATACACACACACACTCACACATACAATTTATTATAAATATATATATATTGTTTTTTTCAAAAAATTAGCTCTGTCAGACAGATATCAATGGCTGCTATATTTTGGGGGAGGTTTCACTGAAATTTAGGTTTCTTTCTGTAGTTGCTATCTGCTCAGATATGTTTTAAGTTTAAAATAATCCACTTTGGTGGTCTGTTCATTCATCCAGTTCCAACCCTTTTGTCCTATACAAATGGGCTCCTAAATCAATGACTCATTCACATGGATGCCCATATAATGGTGTCTCTGGGAAGCCATCTTCACATTAAGCATAGTACAGGGCCCTGTCCAAGGACATCACTCCTGCAAATGTCCCTGAATAGTCAGTGCTGTTTCATCACCTTTTTCTTTTCAACTGTGGTATACTTCAGGTAAGATTGGGCAACCACATTAATACAATAAATACAGAAGGCTTCCTGTTCATCATGGCTGTCAGAAATGCTATCTTCTCCCACAAACCCAGGGTCTAGCCTTCTGTGAGATAAAATGAACAGAAGAGATTTGTCCTGAATTTGGATAAAACTTTGCGTAAAAAAATTTTTTTTTAAATATTTTTTTAGTTGTAGATGGACACAATGTCTTTATTTTATTGCTTTGTATGTGGTGCTGAGGATCGAACCTAGGGCCTCACGCATGCGAGGCAAGCGCTCTACTGCTGAGCTACAATCCAGATAGAGAGGGGTCTGGACATCCCATTCTTTTAGACTGTTGTATTCAAAATGGAAATCATGTGGATTTCACTTTAATTATTTTTGAATGAAGAAGATTGTCAGGAGGAAATGTGTCCATGGTTTTATCGTTATATGAAACAAAGTGGTAGAATTACCCTTAAACTATATTTAGTTCTTCAAGTTGAAGCCTAATAGTTTTCCTAAAAACTAAATCAGAAATTCCTACACAACACACTGAATATTTTTACCATGACTCAAATTATGATTCAATTAAAAATCAGTTTTTCAGTAAACTTCTTCATCCAAATGTTAGGGAAGATAACTCTGTAAAGCCTATGCCCATGGTGTCTCCTGTGTGTGTGTGGCTGCTTCTAAGGTGTGACTGTAGGGTCACAAACTGGATGAGAATTCAAGGCCTAAAGTGAGGTGTTATGCAGAAGGAACCCACACTCTTCACATTACTTTCCATCTCCCCTTTCCCCAGGTGAGAGTGTGACCGAGTTTTAAGATCAAGGCTTATGTGGGGAATAGCTGGATGCTCAAATCTGTGGAAGAGATATCCTGATTGTTTTATTCATCGAGGCAACTGATCAGAGCTTTCTGGTTCCCAGTAGACTTCAGCTTTCATGAACAGGTCTCAAGATTTATAATGATCCAATTTTATATGAAAAGGACATTATAGCTGACACAAAGTGCCATTTCATACAGGAACATGAACTCCATAGAGTTCGGCTTGCTGGAACCAATCCCTACAAATACTAAGGGATGACTGTATTTTAAAAGTATAAAGTTTACTTTTTTGTGACTTGTATGTCATTAAATATGATACTCCCCAAAGTTAGGTGATCTAAGTGGGTCTTCCACAGATATTAATTTGCTAGAAATGGAATAATCTGGCATTTATTACCTGCTTGCTACTAGCCCATTGTATCCAAGTTTTTTTGAAAAAAATTTTTTGTAGTTGTAGATGGACAGAATGTCTTTATTTTTTTTTGTTTATTTGTATGTGGTGCAGAGGATCAAACCCAGTGCCTCACGCATGCTAGGCAAGTGCTCTACCACTGAGCTAAATAAAGCCCCAGCCCTTGTATCCAAGTTCTTATAAAGCAACAGAACTGAGTTTGAATTTAACAGAAAGGAACTTTATTGAAAGGACATCTGATAGCTTAGAAAAGTTATTGAAAGGGCATAGAAGCATGCTTGGAAAATGGACAACAAGGGAGGTTGGGAGTACATAGGACCCAGAATAATGCTACAGGGCCAGTCCAGAAAGGATCCTGATGCCTCTACTTCTGAACTATGGGTGCTGCAGATTGTCCCACTGTGACCCAAGGCACTAAAAACTAGGCCCCGATGCCTCATTGCTGCCTATTTGGCCCCTGTATAGTTCATACAGGAACTGATACAGTCTGCTACCTCCAGAATAGATTCTCTTTGTTCCCTGCTTCTTTAGTTACAGCTTTATAGTCAAAGTTCAAGCCCAGGTCATATACTCCATCCAAACTACAAGGGAGGCTGGGAAAGTGAATATCTGGTGTTTTCTCTTTCTGTAGTGCCTCTCACTAAGAGTCACAAAATATAGAAGCAATTCACATGTTGGGCAGGAAATAAAGTCTATTTATATCTATGTATCCATGAAAACATGAACAGAGTTTTAACGTTTCCTTTCTGTAGCTCTTATCTTGCTAGTGAATGGGTTAGCATCCTGTAATTTTCTATGATTGTATGATGCCATCCGTGAGTATGTTGCAGTCTAGCTTTATATGTGATCTCTCATCATTAGGCTGATTTTCATTTAAAGAATAGTTTGAATCTGCAAAAATGACCAATAACATGACCTTTGAACATGTCAAACAATCAATAAATGCTACTAAATTAATCCATGAAAAAGAAGGAAAAGGCAGCAAAACTTGGTATGCACTCCTGAAAAACCTTCACTCTTAAAATGGGAAAAAGTCATGACCACAAAGGCACATTTAATTTCTCCATGTACTAAAACCAGAACACATTTCCTACTGATTATGTTTTTGATTAAAACAAGATAACGATAAAACCATGGACACATATCCTCCTGACAATCTTCTTCATTCAAAAATAATTCAAGTGAAATCCACATGATTTCCATTTTGAATACAACAGTGTAAAAGAATGGGATGTCCAGACCCCTCTCTATCTGGAAGGCCATTCTCAGTTCCATTCGGAATCATTAAAACCTTCCTTAGTACAGTTTCTTGTTCAGTTATGTCACTGGATTTAGAAAATCTGGCTTCACAGAATGATAAACCATTGGTAAAACAACAATTAATGTATATTTCCCTTTATGATTTTAAAATGGGACTTATTTTGTCTTCATTGAGAGAGAAAAATTAATATCAAAATATTTCATGCCATATCATAATTCAAGTAGAATTTTCTTTCAGTTAAAATCCAAAGCAAAAATTTCAGATTTTTTAAAAAAAGAAAACATTTTGATATGATAAACTTCAGTTCAATCCTTGAGGTAAAATGATGGACTTAACCAAATATTTTTTTCCTTGAAATTAAATGAAGGATCAGTTTTCTGTGGTCTTTTTAGGCAAGAAACAAGGAAAAAGTAATGAACATGGTCTACTGTGTTTAGGCAGCAGAACTTGAAGCCAGCAGCTGAAAAGTCCCTGTGAAAGTGAAGAACACCCCTCAAGGGCTCTTCAAAGTTCATGTTAGAATGTCAGTGACCTTGTTTTTACCAAGATTGTATGAGTCACCCTCCAATGCCCTCTGTGCTGCAATAAATATACTCCAATAATTGTAAGTACTAAGTTTCTAGATCCTATCAATACCATTCCTTAAGCATCAAGGGGCAGCTCCTTAGGAAAAAAATAGGCTTTGTGAAGGACTTTGAACCCAGTGTTCAGCATATCCACCCCATACTCTAGTCCAAAGGGCAGCATTAAGTAATTACACAGTATAAAGTTATTTGGAGGCAGTTCTAGTGAATTATTTTTATAGAGCCAAGGCTTAGAAATTCCAGACAATGTCGGGCAGTCTCAACAAACTATGCAACAGACAACTGGCAAGGATTCGGAGTCCCTGAGTATATTTTATATAAAAAAGACCAAGTTATTGTTTCAAACTTTTCTTTAGGAAAATGTCAAATGTTTTGATCAACCCAAAAGTTACCAGGTTGCCCAGCTTAAAAACAAATTTTCATTCTAAGAATGGTCCATACTCATTTCTATCACTTGGTAAAGAAATTTTTTGTATCCGTAAAGTAAGCATAAATGGAATGTTTTGAGGTTTTCTTCATCAATACATTTAAAAACCTTCCAAGCAGCTTGGGAGGCTAAGGCAGAATTGCAAGTTCAAAGCTAGCTTCAGAAACTCAGGGAGGTCAGAAGTAACTCAGTGAGACCCTGTCTCAAAGTAAAAAATAACAAAAAGTAACAAAGGGCTAGGGATGTCTCAGTGGTTAAGTGCCTATGGGTTTGATCCTTATTACCAAAAAAAAAACAAAACAAAAAAAACAAGAAAGGAAAGAAAGAAAAAATATATTTTAAAACATATAATCAAGTCATATTATTTTTATTTTCTTTCCATCATGATCATTAATAATAACTAATATTCATTAAATACTTGTATGTTCTAGGTTCTACACTAATACTGTGATATGTATTTTCTCATTTGAAATTCACAATGATACTATGAAGTAGGTACCATAATGATCTTTATCATATGAAATTGAAAATTGGAGAGGTTAAGAGATTTGTCCAAGGAACTTGCTCAAGAACTACACAACCACACACAGACAGAGAAGTCTTAACTACTTTGTCATATGCCTTTTCAAAAATATTGCACATTGAGCAATATCTATGGCACATTCATGACTACTGTCAGAAGGTTATAAATAGACTACAGAGAGTGTGCATTCAGAATTGTAGCAATACAAATCAGAATAGTTTTCATTCACTGTTACAGAACTTTAAGACAAGTCATATGAAACGCATATGAAAACAGATGCTATTTGACTACTTTTGACACCCAAAATGGCAATTCCATATATTTCAACCTGTTATTGGCAAGGCATATGTGTATACTGTATGTGTGTACATGTCTTTAGAATAAGGAAATTGTTTTTACCCTACAGTTTCAAAACCTAGATAGTAAAAATGATCAGTTAAGTGCATTCAGCTGAATTGCTATACAAGCTTCTTTTGAAACACAATGGCTACTTATTTTAAACAATATTCACCCTCGTAAGTCATTTTAGCTGACAAGAAGAAAAATAGCTGTTAGGCAAACAGCTCCATTCAGTTACTTCATAAATGGCTTTAACAGGAAACATTCGCCTGAATACTAAGATTTTCATTGTATTGCTGAATATTTTAGGCATACTTTTAGCAAAATTCTAGGTTTGGTTTAGTGTTTTGGATTACATATGACATTGCTTCTGTGACTCAGTATAACTCATTGGGTTCATACATTGGCTAAGCTCAATTATATCACAATATGTTCTAAACTCATGGTATTATCTCTATCTATGCAACACAGCCCCAAACTAGTTTTCCAATTTCTCCAGTTTTCCTCATCTCAATAAACATCTCCATGAATTGTTCAAGCCAGAAACTTGCAAGGTATCTCTGGTACCATAATAATACCTCTGAATGCACAAAATTTAAATACACAGGAGTATAAAGGAAACAAAATATGCTAAAACACAGTTACCAGAATATTAAAACAAATTGATGATTTGTTGACAAATTGATGATTTGCATGACACTGATTTAAAGAAAAACATTTTTAAAAAGCCAACTCTGTAGACATCTTTAGAGTTTAGTTTTATAATAAAAGCTGTTTGAATAATTAGACCTTTACATTCCTGAAGATGAAATAAATATGTAATATTTTACATTATTTTGCTCAATCAATCTGCAGAAGATCAAAGTGGTAAATAAAATGTAAAATTTAACATTGTAATACTGATGTACACTGTTATACTTAACGTTTGGGGGAGTAACTGTCTCTGATGTCAATGCAAAAAAACATTTTTTGGTGCTAATGTAACCAAAAAGCAAATAAAGCGTTGCTTAGAATTTAAACAAAAAAAGATATATGAGAATTTCTTTGTTAACATGTTAAGAAACAATATCTAGGAAGTGATGTAGTAAACAGTATTTTGAGAATCTACAAGAAGAATGAGATAAAAAAAATCTGTGATTCCTATTGTCAACAAAATTGCAAATACTCGAAACACAATTGTACTTTGCTGCCCACATTCAAAATTAAAGGAAGTGCTAAATTTCCATTAGATGCCTGTGGAAATAAAGATGCAAATTCTTTTCCCCACCCAAAGTTCATGAAACCTGTTATTAAACCCTAAACGATCATTTGGAGGGAGCACATAGGATCCCTTTAAAGGAAGATGCCTCTGGGTGCAAGGAGGGCAGGAAGGAAATCCTCAAACCAGGGAAAGGTTCAAAGTCTTTAGTCCCTACAGTAGAATCTTTAGCTCATCATCTCTTAGTTCCTTGGAGAAATAGATTCTCCAAGGAATAGAGGCTCCATTCTCAGCTCTGGGGCTCCCAGCTTCAGTAAAGCATTTCTGTGGACATCTGTCACTGCCTGGACAGCAGGTATTTTAGAGATATAGACTGGAGATTAGAGGACTGTCCCAGAATATTCAGCTCTGGGAAGGTGATGGGCTCCTTTGCATATTCTTAAGATGTGAAGGTGGGAAAAGAGACCATGAAGAGCAGGAGAGAGTCTCAGAGTTCAATTTATTTTAAAGATAAGAAAGGATCTCTTAAATGTCTAGGGCTTTTTTTTCCTCTAACTTTACCTTTTTAATGTTTCATACCCTCTATACATACTTGACTCTTCCATTTTTCTTAATCTCTAAACCCAACCAATCAGCCATCTTGTTGACTATACTGCATATGACAGAGTTTCTCCATTGCTGTGGTCCAGGCTACTGTGTCCATCTGCCAAACCAGTGTGCATGCCTCCTTGCACTTGCTCTCATCACCCTCCAAAACATTTTTCAGCTTCAAACTAGATGCACTGGCTGCCCAGCGCCCCCAACCACAAGCACCGTAGGATAAAGTTCCAAGTACTAACCTGGCCTCAAAAGCCCTCACTGACCAAGCCATGGTGTAATTCTTCAAGCTCCAGCCTGCTTGACTTCTCCTGTGACTCTCCAGACCCCAGCTCTTTATCTGCATTTGCCACACTTCCACCTGTAGCCCATGCTTTGGCATACACCATTGCATAAGGAAGTAGCATCTATCCTCTTCTTCCCCCAGAGGTGAGTGGCACCCCCAGGGGTGTACAGTGCTCTCCCCATAAATCTCTTTACTGCAGCTCTGTCCTATGACTTTTCTCCTTCCTATCCTTTGAGATATTTGATATTTTATGCGACCTTTTGGCTTAGATTACATCTATTTGCTATGTGTTCCAATTGCAACTAGTACTTCCTTTTCTTGTGGTCAACACTTAAGGATTTGTGTTCTCACTAGACTATAATCTCCCTAAGAACAAACACGTGTTTGTGTTAGGATGGTCTTCTAGCACCAGTAAGGCACTGGTGTGTAGTAACCACACAATGAGATATTCTTACATTCAACAATATTTATTCAACACCTCTATGTGCCTGCCTAAATGTAACACACTTACACACACACACACACAAATTAATTAATGTTTGCTATTGAATTTTGGAATTGGTGATTGTCTTGTGTTAAACTGTCCACATTTTCTTCCCTGTTCCATGTTGTTTATATCTTGGCAAAACTGGAGATACCTTTTTTATGCATGGGTCATATCATTGACTTTTTGAATGGGACCACTCTCATGTGATATGACTTATGAGGTTGTGTGTCCACTTTGGGGTTCAGAAAATGTGGTCCTTTTGTTATTATTTGTTTAAGGATGTTCGTGTACTTTTAATTTCTCTGCCACTCTAACCACATCTAGTTTCTCATAAAATGTCTCATTGTGTCTCTGGAGTCCTGGTCTTCATCTTCATAAATATAATCTGCTTTCATTACTAAGTTGATTTGCAAAAGAAATCTAATCTAGGTCTTGCTCAATTTCTGAGTTGGTTGGATTTCAAAAGTTTGCTGGTAAATGTTTTCTAAAGTTTCAAATGCATTTTCCCACAGGGCGGTCAAATTCTCAGGACAGTCTCCCAAAGCCTATTTTATCTATTCATGCAGGCAAAGTAGAACCAGCTTGAGTTTTGAGTTGAAGCCATGGCCAATATACAAGGAAGTACATTTTTTCGGCAAGACCTGAGGCTTATTTATTTCTAGTAAAAATTTGAAATCAATATTTCTCGTTCTCCCTCTTCTTTTATCCCCAAGCACCTTTTCACATCTCTCTGTGGACTTCCTGCCAATTCCTTAGTGCTCAGTGTTCTTAACCTTCACCCATTCACTCTATGTCTGCACTCGGAATAAATTCAGCCCTCAAAAATGCTTTTTAAAAAATTTCCTGTCATTCCTTCTCCATTCTCGACTCTCCCATGTGTGGAAAAGCAAAGGTAGAAATTATGCACACTATTGGATAACTAACTAAAGTTTTCAGTTACACCAAATGAAATCCTAAGCAAGGTTAAGTGAAACTATTTAGGGAGATTAAAAAATATATTGTGGAACAGCAAGACATTAGGTCATTTATTAATTGAAAGAACATTTGTTGAATAGCTTTCATAAACTAAACTCTGTGTTAGATACAGAAGATAAATGACCATACTGTTGGGGGTATTGCTCAGTGGTAGAACACTTGGTTGACAAGGCCCTGGATTTAATCCTTAGTGCTACAAAATAAATAAAAAGTAAATGACCCTGAAAAATGCATGATCTAATGACAAAGATAAACAAGCAATTAAATGTTAAGTACTGGGCTGGGATTGTAGCTCAGCAGTAGAGCGCTTGCCTCGCATGCGTGAGGCCCTGGGTTCTGAGGCCCTGGGTTCGATCCTCGGCACCACATACAAAGCAATAAAATAAAGACATTGTGTCCATCTATAACTAAAAAATATTTTAAAAAAAATAAATAAATGTTAAGTACTACTATATGTTATATTAAGTACTACTTGATGTTAAGTATGTTAAGTACTACTGTAAAGAATTGTACCATGTGAAATTTTGGGTGCTTGGGCTTCCTGAAGGAAGCAACACTAGAACCAAAATGTAAATGGCCGTTATGGTTTGGATGTGAGGTGTCCCCCAAACCTCACATGTGGGACAATTCAAGAAGGTTCAGGGCAGAAATGATTGGGTTATAAGAGTCTTAACCCAATCAGTGAATTAATCCCCTGATAGCAATTAACTTAGTGGTAACTGAAGTGGTAGAGTGTGGCTGGAGGAGGGAATTGGGGCGTGGCTTTGGGATATATATTTGTATCTGGCAAGTGAAGACTCTGTCTCTTTCTCTACTTGCTGATCATCATGTGACCTGCTTCCCTCTGCCATACTCTTCCTCCATTATGTTCAGCCTCACCTTGAGCCCTGAGGAATGGAGCTGGCCTTCTATGGACTAAGACCTCTGAAACTATGAGCCCTCAAATAAAGTTTTCTCCCCTAAAATTGTTTTGGTCAGATCCTTTGGTCATAGCGGTGAAAAAGCTGACTAAAACAATGGCAAGGGATGTTCTAGGCAGAGGTAGCAGGAAGTGCAAAAAGAGCATGGAGGCAGGGGAAGTCCTGGTCCATCTGGAGAAAGGCAGGCGGCTCAGCATGGCCAGACTGTAGGTCTCAAGAAATGGAATGGAAAGCCATGAAACTGGCCCTGGGACGAGTCTGTCCCAATAAGTGGCATACTGTCTGCTTACTTGGCATTTCACAATTTCTTCCTTCCTTTACTTCTCAGCCAAAGATTCTTCAGAAATTCTGCATTTGAAATTTTTCCAATGTCTCTGAAGGCGATTGCAGAGGGTATCTTGACCTGAGGGTGGAAGAGGCCTGGGCTGTAGCCATTTTGCAACCTCCTTGCCAACCTACACTTTCCTACTTACTCTTTTTTTTTTGATACCGGGGATTGAACTCAGGGGTACTCAACCACCGAGCCACATCCCCAGCCCTATTTTGTGTTTTATGTAGAGACAGGGTCTCACTGAGTTGCTTAGCGCCTCGCTGTTGCTGAGGCTGGCTTTGAACTTGCGATTCTCCCGTCTCAGCCTCCCAAAGTGCTGGGATTACAGGCTTGTGCCACCATGCCCGGCTTCCTACTTACTCTTGATTTATTCTTGGGTGCAGAGGTTCAAACATGAGAGCACTTAAAAATGGCCTAGGCTATTGGTATGAAGTGTATTTTCTCCAGCCTTTCTAGACACGTTTGACTCTCTGGTTTAGAGTATAGGGAACTTAGATTTAGATGTGTGTACTGGGCATTGATTCCACTGAGCTACATCTGCAGCCATTTTTATTTTTTATTTTGAGATAGAGTTTTGCTAAAGTGTCCAGGCTGGCTTTGAACCTGTGATATTCTTGACTGAATCTCCTGAGTTGCTGGAATGACAGGCATGTGCCACTGCACTGGGCAAAGGACCTAAGATTTTTCAACAGATCTACCAGGAAGTTGTATGCCAATTGTCTTGGGGCCACACTGAAAAATAACACTAGGGTGCTAGGCAGGGTTGACTTTAACTTAAATTGTAAAGTGGGCTAGGTTTTTCTTTGTGTACTCTTTCCTTCTTAGATATTTCTGCTGCCCTCAAGCTTCCTTTGGGTACTTGGAGCTTTACTGGAATCTCTTTGGCCATTGTCCTGTTGGCCAAAAACTGTCCCCATCATCCAAATTTACCATCCTATAAAATCACAGAATGTTAACAGAACATTAGAACTAGCTGAAATTTTCAGGATGGATGAAAGGGAGGCATGGTCCAAATCCCATCCCTTCTTATCTTACTTCTGTAACCCTAGATGCCCTTCACATTTCATTACCTTCACATTTCATTAACTACTGAAGCCCATGTTCTGTTTATTTCCTTAACCCTTTACTGTTCCCATCCCCCTCAGTTATTTAAATTTGAAAAGGTGACATTCATATGCTGGATTTCTAACATATATCTAACATTGTAACTATGTTTGCATAAAACAAACCAAAACTTCTCTTCAATAAACAGTTTTTTCAATAAATGGTACTGGGAAAACTGGATATACACTTACAAAAGAATGAAACTGGAACCTTATTTATACCAAACACAAAATCCAACTCAAAATGGATTAAAAACCTATATGTAAGACCTGAAACTGTCACAGTCCTAGAGGAAAATATAAGGGAAAAGCTCCTTCAAAATTGCAATAATTTTTGGATATGACCCCCAAAATACAGGAAACAAAAAAAAATACACAAAACTACAAAAAACTAAGACTTGTGTAAAACAAAGGAAATGATCAACAAAATGAAAAAGTACCTATGAAATGGAAGACAATATTTTCTAACCATGTATCTGATAAGGAGCTGATATAAAAAATACATAAAGAACTCAACTCAATAGCAAGAAGATAAATAACCCTATTGAAAAATGGACCAAAGACAAAAATAGACATTTTTCAAAAGAAGACATGCAAATGGTCAACAGGCATATGAAAAAATGCTCAACATCACTAATCCTCAGGGAAATGCAAACCAAAATCAAACAAGTATAAAGGTATCACTTTATACTTGTCAGGATGGATATTAGCAAAAAGATAAGAGATACAAATGTTGATAAAAGTGGAGAAAAGAGAACTCTTACACACTATTCCTGGGAATATAAACTGGTGTAGCTATTCTGGAAAATAGTTCAGTGCTTCCTCAAAATAATTAAAAATAGAACTACCATATGACCTATCAATCCCTCTTCTGGATATATGCCCAAAGGAAATGAAATGGGCACCTGTAGGGACAACTGCACACCCATGTTCATTGCAGTATTATTTATGATAGGCATGATAGGGAAGCAATCTAAATATCCATCAGCAAAGGAATGGAGAGAGGGGTTGTGCTATATGTATACAAGGGAATTGTATGCAGTTTTTTTTTTAAAAAATGAAACTCTGTCATTTGTGACATGGATGAGCTGGAAGGGAATTATGTTGAGTGAAATAAGCCAGGCATAGCAAAACAAATACTGCATGATCTCACTTGTATATGGAACCTAAAAAAGAATGAAATAGATGCAGGGAGTGGAAGGGTGGCTACTAGGGGTAGGGGAGTGTGGGGGAGACCTAAATCAAAGGATACAAAATTTCAGTTAGATGGGAGGAATAAGTTGAAGAGATCTATTGTACAACATGATGACTACAATTAATAACAACAAATTATACATTTGGAAATGGTTAAGAGTAGATTTTAAGTGTTCTTTCCACAAAAATTTGTATGTGAGGTAACTTATATGCTAATTAACTCAATTTAGCCATCCTACATTGTATGCATACTTTAAAACATCAAGCTGCACACCATAATTATATAGAATTTTTATTTGTCAGTTAAAAATAAAATTGAATTTTAGAGAAGTGAAGAGGTGTTATTCACATTCTAGATTTTAAACACACTTCTAACATTGTAACTATGTTTGGATAAAACAGATCCAAATTTTTGCTGGTCTTGATAACTATACAATAGTAATTTAATATGAAGATTTGACAATAACTCCTTTTCTCCCCTCCTTTTGTTCTCTATTACTGCAAAACAGAATTCTGTATCATTTCTCCCTTCAACTAGCCAACTTCTTTCCCAGCTTAGGGTTTTCAGAGCTATTTTTCAAGGAAGCTTCTAGACACAGTGCAGAACTTCATGGTAAGAAAACTCAATGTTTATTTAAAGTTTCCCAGACAAAAGGATTTAGGTTGCTTTCAAAGTCCAATTTCTATGGCTTCAAAAAATTACACATGACTTAGAGAGGTTTTGAGTTTATAGCAAAACTCTGATCATTATCCTAATTCTCAGATCCAGACCATTTCTGTATTCATATCACATAAACAGATTCTAAGAATTCTATCCACAACACTCAAATTGCCAATCCATGGAACTGAAATGAAAATGAGGATCAGGTGAAGGTTTATTTTTCAGAAAGATTCAATCCAAAGCAAAGTTAAACTTAAGGTATAAATTATGTTCTTCTGGACACTCTTCAGTTTCTAACTATCATTACAGTTAGTCAAAACTATCTGAGTGAGAAACTGAGTCTTTGGAAAGAATTTGAAAACTTTTTGCAACTGTGTTCCACTAAAACACTGTGACTAATAGCTGCAGGAACTATGACTCATGCCTTCTATTTGGTGTGGGAATTCTAAGACAAAGTCAATCTCAGTTTGGTTGCTACCACGCTCCCATCCAATAAAATTGTGGTTATCAGGGTGTTGAAAAAATCTAGTAGCATAGACTGTATGGTGCCCTTGTTCAATCAAACCCTTAGCCTTTTACAGACAAGTGAGGGTGGGTATGCCGGAGATGAGATGGAGAGCAGAAGGAGAAAGTAGAGAAGGAATCTACTGGAGGCTGTTTTTTCAGGTGTTGTACCTAGCTTCTCACATACATTAGCTCATTTATTCTCCTTTATTCCACCCCCCAATAAAACAAAAACCCCTATAATTTTGGATTTTGATACCCTGTAGATTATTTGCATGCCTTGCTGATTTTAACCACTCTTTGGTGAGACACTGAAGCTCAGCTCAATTCACTTCCCCTACGCAGACAAATGCTCATTTAAAGGTAGACCTCTAGGGCTCCAAGGAGAGCATCCCTGATGTTATTTTCACTTCTTTCCAAGATTACAGGCAAATGAAAAGCAACTCCTTCTCATAACAAGGGACTTTTGATATAGAACAGATCTCAAGTTATGGTTGGACTAAAATATCTGAATCAGCAAGATATTTTAGAAGTGTTTGTTTCCTTTCTCAAATTACGACAAAATTTGTAGAATGAGTAAATCTAAATTAAGGGTTAGTAAACTTGTTTTTTCACATATCAGGGTAAGAGCGGAAATAATCCGATTAGATTAACTAATCAAGATTCTTTCATCAAGGATTAGTGTTATACACTATCCCTAATCAATCCAAGTAAATATAGATGAAACTAGACCACTAAGCAATGTTTCCTTGGATGCTAAACGGCAGTAAATATGCTTCCTTGGGCACATGTATGGTCTGGGATGAACAGGAGCTTCAGAGGATGGAAGGTAGTTCTGACACCCACCGACTGTGGGACCTGACAAGTTACTCTCCCAGCAAGCCAGTTCCCTTCAGAAGAACTTGGTTAATAAAGCCAAGCACAGCAGACAGTAATGGGCAATAAAGAATGGCTATACATTTCTATTGCCTTGAAAACTCTTAGAGGACAGAGCAAGTATGCTTTTTAATGTAGTAACAATGTTTATCATAATGGCACTTATCTAACAAATTTTATATGAACATGTATTTATTGGGGAAAAAGCACCTATATGTCTCCACAATCAAGTAGACCTGTTAAGATTCTTCAGCAAGAACTACACGGAAAAAAATCTTAATTCATGTTTTCCAGCGAACTTCTTAATGTCTTGAAACACAGAAATAAACTTTTTCCCAGAAGTTACTACATGTGACGAAAAAATGTGCCTGCTATCCTTTTAGACCATAAATATTGTGTAATAATTTTAAAAACTTGATAAACAACTATGAAATCTGGTTCCTTGGGGGGAAAAACTAATAAAATAGACAAACATCTAGCAAAATTGATCACTAAAAAGAGAAAACACATGATATATAATTACATTAGGAAAGAAAAAGAAGCTAAAACTATAAGTATTGTACAGATTTTAAAAATAATAATATTATGAGTAGCTTATTCCTATAAGTTTTAAAAAGTAAAAAGTTGATAACTGTCTAAAGAATAAATGACTGAAAAAAATAGAAAAAACTTGAACAAATAATGATTAAATAAATTCTCTCTCTCTCTTTCTCCTTCTCCCTATCCCTGAAAGAACACCAGTCACAACTATTTAACGATTTACCCAAGCTTCAAAACAGATTCTCCTTATACAAATGATAGGTCAAATGCTTATGCCTAGAAATGCTTGCGGTAAGCTCAGAAGGACTCTAAAAGAATGTGATAAGGAGGGAAATGGTGAGGGGAGCTGGCCACTTCCCTTATCTCCAGTCTTTTAGATAAGAATCAAAGCAGAATGACTTGACTTGTAAAGTAAAAGAAAGTGCTTATAAAACATCAGAAGAACTCTGCACAGTGAGCATGAGACCTACAGTATATATTCATTCTCCCTGCTTATAGACGTGGTGTGGCCCTCCTCTGTATTTTGTTCTGCCGCTGCCCAGTGTATGAGTAAGAAAATGTTCAGACCTCTCTGTTGAGTCCTCAAAATTCTTTCTTTGGGATTAGTAAACAGTATGCTGGGGTGTTTACAGCCCTGAGGTTGAAAAACAAACCATTCCAGAAAAAAGGGAAAGGAAGGGAAGGGAAGGTGAAGGGAAGGTGAAGAAGGTGAAAAGGAAGGGAGAGGAAGGGAAGGGGGCCAATTCATTGTATGATACATGAACCATCTTGAAATTAAAACTGGGCCTGAATAGTCCAGGGAAGGAAAGGCCCAAACTACTCATGCTTACTTCCTAGCTCTCGCTGAAGAACGATCTCATCTGGGCCCTTGAATCATGGGGGAGACAAGACAGAAGAACAGTTCAGCAGTTTTTCTGTAGCGGTGGCAGAGAGAACAGGGCAGACCCCCTGCTGAGGCCCCACGATCCATCCATGCCTGACTGGAGAACCTGGCAACATTCTAAGGAAACAGATTCACCCAACCTTAAGTTAATTGGGATTAGTTTCTCTTATCTCCAACCCTAAATTTTGGCTGATACACCTACAATGGGCATCTACCAAAATATATAGCAAATTTCATACTTATGGAAACTTTAGGCGCATTGTCTTTAGGGTCAAGAAGACTCAATGTTACTATCCAACATTGTACCAGAATTCCTAATCCATGCAATTAGATGAGAAAAATTAGAAATTAATATCAGAAATGGAAAAAACAAAATTGTTCCTGTTATATATTTTTATGTAGGGAAAGTCAAGAGTTCAGCAAAGTTGCTGCTTATGACATCAATAGATTTCACGTGAACCAGAAGAAATCTTAAGTACATGTAGTGTTTAAAAAGTCTCATAAAAATAAAAACTATTAGAGAATTAAAAGTAAATGTAATCTATGCAAGATCTCAACTGAGAAAAATATTAGGTGTGATTGAAAGGCATTTAAAAATAAATGGCTATACCAAATTTTAGGTTTTCTATATAAAAAATTGCATTAAAAAGTTAAATGACTGGAATATAACCTCCTGATCAATACATATTTTAAAAATTAAATTGAAAGGCAAGTGATGAACTAGGAAAGGCTTTTAACTAATTGTATACCAAAGCGTTAGTACCTAGGACATATAAACAACTCCTATGAAGTAATAAAAACATAGGCAATAAAAAAAATTACAGGAAAAGAAGATAAAATGACCAAGAAACATGAAATATGCTCAGTATCAGTAATCAGAGCAAGAAGAAGATTCATCAGGTTGGTAGATATTTAAAGACATAAGGATGTGGTAAGCATCTTTGGAAATAGGAATTTTCTCATGGCCTGTTCTTGGAAAGGAAGTGTTCTTCAAAGATGAATTTGGCAAATTAAAGTTAACTATATCTCACAACCCAACCAGTTATCTTCTGGATATATAACTCCCAAATAACTGGCACAAGTTGATAAACAAAAATATATGCAAGGATATTTACAGTAGTGTTCTTTGTAAAAGTCAACTATGGGGATAAACTTAAAGTTCATCAATAAGAAAATGAATAAATAATTATATCCATAGTTTATTTACATGATGAAATACTACATACCCATAAAAAGAAAGTAGAGTAACTCCATCAACATTAGTTTCTCTTGAACTCATATATGGAGTCAAGAAAATAAGCTGTAGGATAAAACACATAAAATGGTCTCATTTAACCAGAATGTTAAAATATAAAACATGATCCTATGGTATTTATGGATGTGGGAATAAGTGCAAAGCAGAGGAAGATGCATATCAACTGCAGTAAGCTCATAACTTCTGCAGAAAGCAGTGAATGGAAATGGAATAAAAACATGTAACCACTATGAAAACACAATTGTTGCCTAGCAAGGTGACCCAGACCTGTAATCTAAGCTATTTGGGAGGCTGAGGCAGGAAGATCACATGTTCAAGGCCGGCCTCAGCAACTTAGGGAGACCCTGTCTCAAAATAAAAAAAGGGAGGGATATGTAACTCAGTGGTACAGCGTCTCTGGGTTCAATTCCCAATAGTGGAGAAAGCAAACAAACAAGCAAAAAATCCCAAAACTGTTAATTTTCTATGAAGTGGGTATATGGAATATTATTTATAGTTTACTATATGTATCTTTATTCATTTAAAATATTTGATGATAAAAAACCTATAATTAATATGTAGAATGTATCAAGTGTATAAATGAATGCATCCTACAAATTAAATGATGCTGTTGAAAGCATTTTGCAATGTGGAAACTCTAGAATCTTTATCATTAAAAAAATATATTCTTACATAGAAGACAAAATCATTTGTTCCCTTTCTCACAAATTATGAGGACTTAAAACCATGATTATGTTTATATTGTTTAAAAAATCTGAGACTAGGGAAGCTATTAATTATAAAGTATTGCCCTCTGATTGTCTTTTTAAAATGTGGGTATTTTATACATGTAATCATGTTTAATGTGGATTTAAATTTTAATTATTTTGTAAGCAAGAAAATTATATCCTATTTGAGGACTGTTTATCAGTGAAATACAATTCCATGTTATATGGGTACATTGCTCTATGGGCTTTTATTTTTATTTTTATTTATTTTGGTACTGGAGATTGAACTCAGGGACACTCGACCACTGAACCACATTTGTGTTTTATGTAGAGACAGGGTCTCACTGAGTTGCTTAGCACCTCGCCATTGCTGAGGCTGGCTTTAAACTCACGATTCTCCTGTCTCAGCCTCCCTAAGTGCTGAGATTACAGGCTTGTGCCACCGTGCCTGGCTGCTCTATGGGCTTTTATGGTCATTTAAAAAGAAGTCCTCTTCAAGAACAAATTAGTGACCTGATTATTGAAAAGAAAAAATGTCCTTTATTCCCATAGTAATTGGAGCTTTCAAGAATTTCTTAATGAAAACATATATTTAAAGCTGATGCAGGAAAGAGGTTAGATACGAAAGAACTAATGATTCTTCACATTATACTAATTATTTGCTGATGATAAAGGTTAAAGACCTAAGTTTCCACTGAACATTTGTTTGTTTCACCTTATTCTGCACCCTCATGTTGGCAGAATTCCAATACAAGTGTCTTACCCTGGAATAAAAAATATAAATTATATAGTTTGTATTCAAGGTGAAATTTCTAGGAAATGTCCTCTCTCAGTTTTAGAAAATGTCATAAGCATCTTGTGTTTGTCAACTGTGACTAACGAGCAAGCAATGTGGTTACTTTGTACCGATTTGTAATCAACAGTGTCATCAGTGTGAAGAACAGACACACACCTCTTCCTCCTCAAGCTTTCAGGACCGGATCTGAACACAAAGATTAAGTGTCCTAAGACTGATCAATATGATGAATGCCAATGTGCAAGAAGATAGACTGGTATGTTGCTAAACTCATAGTGTTGTTTTATAGCCCCTTTGTCTAGAGCGATTTCTAGGAAGCTTGAAACTACAGGTTTGAATCTAAGTGATTCCATTTCCTCTGTTCTGTGAATACAGACTCCATTTTCAATCAGGACAGTACTTTTCATTGATTATAATGGAAATACTAGAGATAATTTAGAAAGCAACTAACCCAGGCCTACTGTTTTATAGATAATAAATGTGAAAGCCCATAACTATCCACTCCTTAATTGAGGGCTGCACATAATGACTTCCTGCCAAAGAGCACAGTAGGGAAAAGAGGAACTTCCTGAGAGAAACTGGAGAAACTTGATAGACCTTACCTCAAAGTTAACATCAGCAGGGATGAGGCATGTTGATAGTGTGTGAACTTGACATGATGTGGCAAAAGTGTCATTTTACCCCTTTGTTCTTCCTCTCTAAAACCTACAACACTGTCATGGGAAAAACATCAGACACATCCCAATTGATGGACATTTTACACAATAACTGACCAGTGCTCCTCAAGACTGTCAGGGTCATTGAAAACAAGAAAACTCTGAGACTATTAAAATCAAGATGAGCTTTAGGAGATGTGGTGACTGTTAGTCTACTTGAGCTGCCATAATAAAAACCATATATGAGCTGGTATAAGCAGTAGACATTATTTCTGATAGTTCTGGAGGCTAGGAAGTTCAAGTTCAAGGAGCCAGCATGTTTAGTCCCCGCTGAGGGTTCACTTACTGGCTGGAAGATGGCCACCTTCTTACTGTGTCCTTCCATGATGGAAAGAGTTCTGTTCTCTCTTCCTCTTCTTGTAAGGACACTAATTCCATTATGGGAGTTTCACCTTCATGACCTCATGTAAACCTAATTACTTTCCCAAGGCGCCATCTTCAAGTACCATAATTTTGAGGTTAGGACTTCAACATATGAATTTTGGGGAGGACACAAACATTCAGTCCATAACAATGACAAAATAAAATGTGGTGTCTTGAATGGCATCCTGGAACAGAAAAAGGTCATTAGGTGAAAATTAAGGAAACCTAAATACAGTATCAATGACTAAAGTTAATAATAATATTATCAATATGAGTTTGTTGATTTTCACAAATGTACCATGCTAATATAAGATGTTTGTAAGGCTGTCTCCATCTGGAGACAGCCCAAATTTTCCCTTAAATGTGAATTCCTTATTTTACCCCAAAGACTTCTGACTCTTGAGATAGCCCACATTGTGCCTTGATTGTGCCTTTACTTTCCTAAATAAACCTCTTTGTCTCTGAAAAAAGAAACATGTTAATAAGATGTTGTGGACTGAGTTGCTTTCTCCCCCAAATTTATATATTGAAGTCATAATTCCCAGTACCTCAAAAAGTGACTGTATTTGGGGCTGGGATTGTGGCTCAGTGGTAGAGCACTTGCCGTGCATGCATGAGGCACTGGGTTCGATCCTAAGCACCATATAAAAATAAATAAAATAAAGATATTGTGTCCATCTACAACTGAAAAAAAAATTTTAAAAAAGTGACTGTATTTGGAGATGGGGGCTTTAAAGAGGTAATTAAGGAGCCAAAGGGTATAGCTCAGTCGTAGTGCTTGCCCAGCATGGGTGAGGCCCTGGGTTTGATCCCTAGAACTGCAAAAATAAAACAAAGCAATAATAAGGCAACTAATTTAAAATGAGGTTATTAGGATGGGTCCCTAATCCAATATGACTGGTGTCATTATAAGAAGAGATTAAGACACAGACAAAACAGAGACAATCATGTGAGGACACAGTGAGAAAGAGGCCATCTGCAAGTCAAAGAGAAAGGGCTCAGAAGAAACCACCCCTACCCACACCTTGATCTTGGACTTTCAGCTTCCAGGACAGTGAGAAAATAAACTTCTGTTGCTTAAGGCACCCGGTCTGTGGTAGTTTGTTATTAATACAAATCAACAAATAAGCACATGGAGGAAACAGGTGGGTAATATGTGGGAACTACCTGTACTATCTTCCCAATTTTTCTGTTAAATATAAACTATCCTAGAATGGAAAGTTTATTTTTCCTTTTTTTTTTTTTTGGTAGTGCTGAGGATTGAACCCAGGGCCTTGTGCATGCAAGGTAAGCACTCTACCAACTGAGCTAGATCTCCAGCCCCTTTCCATATTTTTTATTGGAACATTATAGTTATACTTAATGGTGAGTTTCATTTTAAACATACAAGTTTATTTTTCATAAGTGAAATCCAAAAAGGTTAAGCAAGGCAGATGAGTTAAAAGTACCAGAGTGAAGCCCAGTTATACCTCTTATTATCTGGACATTACCCCCTTTAAGCTTTATCATTTGTAAAATGAAGATAGTAGCATCTGTCCTACCTATTTAATGGGGTTGGTTTGATGTTAGTGGTCTTAATGCATGCAAAAGTAATTTTGATCAAAGGATGTTTTGCCAATAAATGTTATACCCAAGGCCCGTAGCTATATTGAGGCAGAAGTCAAATTATCTACAGTTCTTGTTTCCTGTTAATCTAGTACTCTTTCTATCAATCTTTACTGACCCCAAAACCAAAAACTTTTGTAGCCCAGTGATTACAAGGGCACAATGTCAGACTAAAACATAAAGTGATAGTCTGCTTTCCCAGTTAAGGTTAGCCTTCTCAAAACTGCAAATGCTTGCCTTCAAAGGAGTCCTGGGGATGTGATGTGCAAACCAACACCACACCTTAAACAATATTGACTATGGATCAGTATAATTTCAAGTAAAAGAAAACATTTTTTTTCTATTAACTATGATATATTCTACTTGGTCTACAACATACAATGTCTAAGCAGTATTTTCAGGGCACAGAAAAATACCAGAACTTCAACTGATAATTTTTTTTTTAAATATTTTTTTAGTTGTAGATGAACACAATGTCTTTATTTTATTGCTTTGTATGTGGTGCTGAGGATCGAACCCAGGGCCTCACGCATGCGAGGCAAGCGCTCTACCGCTGAGCCACAATCCCCGCCCTCAACTGATAATTTTTAAAAGTCATACTCTGCATTCCTCTTTTTGTGTGTTTTATAATTTATGAGGCACCAATGTAGTAACGTGTCTATAAAGCACACAGATATGGACATATATTTTAGTGTTGAAAATATATTTTAGAGTGCTTATTGGTAGCATGCAATTAAAAATGTTTGGAGACAACTTAAGGGAAAAAGGGAATCATTGGGTGGAGAAGCACAAATTGGATTCTTCTCTGCCTTAATACAATAGCAGAGACAAGTAGCACATTTTTATTTCTAGAGAGACGTCTAAATTCCAAGCTCCACCTCTAATTGGTTATGTGCCTTGCACAAATAACTCTATGCTCCAATTCCCTCAACCTTGACATGGTGATTATTACAGTACCTTCCTCATGGCAGGAGAGGGATTGGGAACAAGCTCTGAGTTCTCCAGGATGGAAACTTTCTTAGCGAGAAGACCATGTGCTTGTAATACTTGAGTGCGATGCTGCTAAGCTATGTCTTTCGCCTCATTCAGCAAACCTTGAACTTGACTTCCAGTACTTCTGAGTAAGAGAAATTCAGGGAAAAGTGAAATGCAGGCTACTATGCCAGAGCTTTATGGAATGAGCTGACAGAAATGGCTATTGCTGAGACCACTGTAACCAGGGAACAGTAAGTAACTGGAGAAACATAAACTAGGCTCACTACCACCACTGCCCACTGCTACTGAGCTATCCTGTAAAGAAATAGATTCTTATATACATGTTAAAAGTGGGTATTTGCCTGAAGGAAGGGGATATGAGGACCTTTGTTATGGTTTGGATCTGGAATGTCTCCCAAAAGCTTGTGTTGAAAGCAGGGGCCTCCGGTGCAGCCAGGTCCAGGGGGAGGGGCTTTTAGGCCATGGATGGATCATGAAGGCTCCAACCTAATTAGTGGATTAATCCATTTGATTAATTAATCTATTAAACTGCTAGCTGAATGGACTGTTGGGAGGTAGGGCCTAGCTGGAGGAAGTATATCACTGGGGCTGTGCTCTAGAAGGTTTCATCTTCTCCTCCCTTCTTCTCTCTCTCTCTCTCTCTCTCTCTCTCTCTCAATCTCTCTCTCTCTCTCTCTCTGTCTCTCTCTCTGTGTGTGTGTGTCTGCTTGTGGCTGCCATGAAATGAGAAACTTCCCATTACCACACCCTTCCTCCATGATATTTCTGCTTTAGAGCTGAGCAACCATGATCTAAGTCTTCTGAAATCCTAAGCCAAAATGTCTTTCCTCCTCTAAAAATTGTTCTAGTGTTGAGGATTAAACCCAGGGCCTCTTATATGCTAGATGAGTACTCTACCACTCAGTGACACCCCAGACCCTGAGTCTATACTCTTAACTTCTACACATTGCTGGGAAGAGGAAAATAGGAATCAAGGGCCATGATCCCATTCCTGCAAATTTTGGGACCAAATGTATTTGAGAATTCAGAAGTTTAAAAATTCTAGAAAGGTAATATACAGATGTTTATTACACAGTGAAAAGCTGGGGCTGCATTGAGAACAACCACACTGATCACTGAAATTTTTGTGTAAAAAAAAAAAGGAAAAACTATAGAAAACCTCATGTCATTTTGGGCAAAGTTCATTTGCAGTGTGAGTTACCCCCAAAATGTCCATGTTCAGAGCTGATAATATTGGAGACTTGTGATTAAGGAACTGTACTTTCACCATCGCCAAGCATTTCAGAAGCAGAAGGAGGGCAGATGATGATTGGCCTTGGGATGGTCTGGGAACACC
Organism: Xerus rutilus; assembly: GCA_028644305.1. Classification (NCBI taxonomy): domain Eukaryota; kingdom Metazoa; phylum Chordata; class Mammalia; order Rodentia; family Sciuridae; genus Xerus; species Xerus rutilus. Next base: position 19,432,994 of record CM053401.1, read on the forward strand.
TGTTTATTTGTGCAGAAAAAAGAATAAAAAATAAGATCAAAAAAGTTAGGTCCTAGGGACTGGGGTTATGGCTCAGTGGTAGAGCACTTGCCTAGCGTGGGTGAGGCACTGGGTTTGATCCTCAGCACCACATACAAATTAATAAATAAAAATAAAGTTATGATAAAAAAGTCAATCTTTAAAAAAAAGAAATAAAAGTTAGGCCCTAGCTCCTCACTTTCAGCTCCCACAAGAAGTTCTGTTCTTTTGCTTATTAAAAACGGGACTCCCAGCAGTGTGCAGTGTGGCACATGCCTGTAATCCCAGCAACTCCAAAGGCTGACGCAGGAGGACTGTAAGTTCAAGGCCAGCCTCTGCAATTTAGCAGGACCCTGTCTCAAAATGTAGAAGTGAATCTTGGGGTGTAGCTCAGTAGTAAAGCATCCCTGGGTTAAATACCCAGTACTCGCCAACAAATAGGACTCCACACTTTTCTCACCTTTCCCTCAGGATCTAGAACCAGATTGTCCTTGCTTTTTCTCTGAAAAGCTAGTGCCTTTTACTTGACCAGAAGCAATTGCAGATGAGATAGAGAATGGGGCAGTGTTGCTGGGGAGAGAGGGTGCAGCTAGAGAGACTCTTTATAGCCCCCATTTCCCTTTTGTGATTAGCAGGATTCACTTTTTAATTAATTATTCAATTTAGCTACCCAACAAGGAGAAAAAAAAAAAAACTCTTAAAGCCTTGGACAGTGTTTATAGGACATGTGAAGCAAAACTGAAAGATGGTGCTGTGACCCTCAGTAAGAGAGGGTGTATGGAGAGAGAGAGGAATATGAAGAGACTCTGAATCAGGCTGATATGGAAGGAAGGACTGAGAGTCTGGGTCACCAGTGAAGATGGAGGTGTGCACCTGAACAGTATGCCTTTGTCCAGAAGATTTGTAGCGTCTGTCACTGCACTTCAACTCACCTTCCCAGCCACCACTAGGCTCAGGTCACAGAGAGCTCAGGTTTCTTTGTTCAGCAGACATGGAGCAGGGAGTTCTTAATTCAGTCAGAGAGAAGAAGGAAGCACGAAAATGCTCTTGGTTTTCCCTGTAGTGACCCTGGTCATACAATCCTGAAAACATTGTGAAACAGAATTCTGGATGCTAGAATCTTTCTAGTCTGTGTGTGGCACATATTAAGCAAATATCTGAGACAATGTTTTGGTTTGCATCTGATATCTGTTATAGTATTACAATGTCTAGCAATTTAGGAGTTAATAAGTAGGCTGACCTGAAAATCTAATGCTTACATAAAATATATTCCAAACAACTGACTACTGGAACCCAACCCTATAGGTTGAGGATTGCTTGTTTTTATATTTCTTTGGCAAAAGTTACTAAAACAATGGTATAATAGAAATTAAAAAATAATATGTTCTTGTGCCTCAACAGCATGGCAGCATCTTTAAACCCAGAGCTTAATCCTAGAGTCAATATTCTTTTATTGGGTACTTTCTAGACCCAAAGAGAATGAGTTGTCAAGCTACCCCATTTGGTAATGCTAATGAGAAAATTAGATGATACACTGATCAAATCTGATAATATTACAAAGTTGAGAGAAATAACAAATATGTTAAGTAATAGACACAAACATTTTGATCCACTTCTACCTCCTCAACCTCCTCCATCCAAACTGTGGTAGTTTATAAAGAACGGACAAGCCAGGTGTGGAGGCCCATGCCTATAATCCTACCAACTAGGGAGGCTGATGCAGGAGGACTGCAAGTTCAAGGCCATCCTGGAAAACTTGGTGAGACCTTGTCTCAAAATAAAATTTTAAAAAGAGATGGGGATTTAGCTCAGAAGTAGAGCACTGGGTTCAGTTCCCAGTACTAGTGTGCATGGGGGAGAAAAATGGAGGAAAAAATTGGAATGTCTAACCTATAAGACAAAACACTTATTACTGGTGGAGAGAATGAGATGCCTTTTGATTTGGTCTAAGGGGCCTCTGGTAAACACATCTAAGACAAATGGTGGCAGATTTTTTCCAGTATAGGAAAGGAAAACAAAATTGTTCAAAAAGGAGATAGTAAGTTCTTTTAACCATTATGTATTCAAAGGATAATTATCATGAATGAGGTAAAGGAGAATCTTAATTGGGGAAGAGGTTAGAGTAGATGATATCTAAGTCTCTTTTCCAATAGCCAAACCCTGTAAGCCCATGAAAATTACAACTACTCCCTCCTTCTTTCCCAAGTAATGTGATATCCTCAAAAGTGGAAGCCAATGAGAAAATTCAAATTGACGCTAAGACCCCAGCTGGTTATACAATTGTGCAACCAAATTTTAAGTGTTTTTGATGGAGTCAGCCAACCTGCCCATTTCCTTAGTCATGGAGATATACTTTTGGAAACCAAAATCTGTAGTAGGCAAAAATTGGTCCAAGCCATGTGGCTTTCCAACAGGGTATGATTACAAGAAAGGCAAAAATTATTATAGTCCAGAAGAGGAAAATCAGAAGAATTCATTATCCTTATAAAACACATCCTTTGATTCTTCCTTCTATTCTATCTGCATGCACTGTTCCTTAGGCTATCTAGTGGTCAGTGAGATCAAGATAATGTGCTGTTATCTATCGTTTCCTTCATATTGGCTTCGGAGAGGCAGAGAGCTAAGATTAGCCATTCTAGTTTCTTTTTTTAATAAGAGTTACTATGTAGGAAATTCAAAGATTTTTATTGGTGTAAATCATTTGGAGTTCTCCAGTAGACGGTGGTAGCTTCTACTTGATCATTATAAGTAGTAACTCTGAGATACTGCAGTGTACTTATACATGAATTAATAATGGAAATCTGGTTTTCACTTTTATAAAACCTACTAAACTTGTGATTATTTCATCAACATTGGCTGTCTCAAATGCAAATTCCATGAATGTATGAACAACTTGCCTGTCTTTTTCAGCATTCCATTTTCAGCACCTAGAACAGTGTTAGCACTCAAACAATATTTAATTGAATGAATAAGTCAGGCAAGTAAAAAATTATTTGTTGCTCCCTCTAATACTCGTTCAATTTCCCACATCACAACACATGCACACAAACACTTGTTGGGGGGAGTTTCTTAAACAAAAGCAGCTTCCATTTGCTTTCCAAACTGGAGAAAGAAAACAGTAATTTCTTGTGCTTTTGTTCTGGATCAGTGCATATTCTAGCTCATTTTTAAAAAATTATTTCACTAATCCATATTTTTAACTATATCAAATGGGCACGGGGACAGTTCATAGGGGGTATAGATGGTTACTGAACTAATGATGTTTTGACTTAATGATTGCTTGCTTTATGATGGTGTGGAAGCAATATGCATTTAGTATATTTAGCAGACACTGTACTTCAATTTTTGAATTTTGATCTTTTCCCAGGTTAGTGATATGCCATAGTGATATGCTTTCTTATGCTGGGCAGCAGCAGAAAGTTACAACTCCCAGTCAGCCACGCAAACACAGCTGGCAACAACCAATAATCCATGGTGTACTGCGTTGGTAAGCTATACTGTTTCGTAGGCTAGGTGTATTAAATGCATTTTAAACTTACGATATTTTCCACTTATGATGGATTAATTGCGTGTAACCCCATTGTGGGTCAAGGAGCATCAACAATGACAACTCCTCTGGATGTTGAGCTGTCTTTTCAAAGTACAATGAAACTACTTTCAGGTCTCATATAGGGGAGAATGAGCTGTGATGGCTTCCCAGTAGGTGGATACCACTTCTTGGAAACATTGAGACAAACCGATTCATCAAAAAATGTAAGTAAATGTGGACAATATCCTGCCTCTTAAATACCTCCTAATGCCTTTTCTGGCAACATTCTACTCTGAGAGGCAGGACAAAGGCAGCAGGAAAGCTCCTGCTACCTAGAGATCGGGAGTGGGAAGATGTGTGGTTAAACATCAATGGCTCTCTCTTGCAATTTTGCCAGAAGCCAGAAATAACCTAGTTCTTAACACAGAATAATCATTATCATTTATCATCTTTTCCATTTATTTTGCATATACAGAACTTGCAGGGTTTAAATGACCATCGTAGGGTTAAGTATTAGAGGGTAAGAAGAGCCTCTTCACCTGTAGGTGGCAAAACATCCTGGTGTAGAAGTCAAAAGACGAAAACCTGTTCTATCTCAGCTCTGCTTTTTAGAAACTCCTTTTCAGTTTGTGAGCTTTGGGTTTGTTAATGATTTTTTTTTTAAAATGGAAACTGAAAAGGTAAAGAAGGATTGGGAGAGGTGGACATTTACTATTTCTATTCAGAGTTATTCCGAGGCAGGGATGATAAAAGTTAAAGTACTTTATAAGGTATATTGTAACTGTGAGATGGTGTTATTCATCTTATTCCCAACACAAGTGACAGCATGTGACTTTGGAACCAGGGATATGTCATTCAAGTTTCCTTTCTATTTATGTGAGCTTGATTGAGTTCTTCTATCTTTCTAAGCCTCTGTTTCCTCGCTTATCAAATGGAAGCAATAAAACCTGCCTCTTAGAGTTGAAGTGAGAATTAAATGAGATTAAGCACAGAAAACAGAAGTTACTAAATGGATGGTAATAGTGGTGGCAGTCATGATGATGATGGTGGTGGTGGTGCTGGTGGTACATCTCCTTTATTTATTTATTTATTTTTTGGTACTGGCGATTGAACTCAGGGGTACTCGACCACTGAGCCACATCCCTAGCCACGTTTTGTGTTTTATGTAGAGACAGGGTCTCACTGAGTTGCTTAGCGCCTCACCATTGCTGAGGGTGGCTTTGAACTTGTGATTCTCCTGTCTCAGCCTCCCTGAGTGCTGAGATTACAGGCTTGAGCCACCGTGCCTGGCTGGTACATCTCCTTTATAATTGAAGAAACTGAGATTCAGTAGTTCAATGATTTGAGACTCCATAAACCAGTGCTAAGCCTTATACTTTCTCCAGGAGAAACAGATTTGATGAGAAGCTTTTCTTCATATTCTTTCCATTCCATCATCTCCATCCACCTCAGTCCACAGGCTCTATTTTTTAGGATTTGGGAAAACAGGAACCCTTTGGAGGCCCAAAGAGAAATTAATACAAAAGAGATTTTTTCCTCCTCTACTGCTAGAGGAATCCCGAGAAGTCTTAGGCAAGAGACTGGATTCCTAGTGGTGCCTCTGATGAAAGTCCAGGATTTCCCAATTACTGGAATAATGCTTCTTCCTACTCAGGACCAGATCTGTAGGGGTTTTCTGGCCCACTTAGACAAATGGAAAGACACTGAGATGAAACTTGTTTATCTCTGGGTGCTCCCTCTGCTGGTTAGCTGAAAGATTAAGAGGACAGCACAGAGTTCAGAAAGTTTTGCAATAAACAAATCATAGTCACTGGGTCATAGAGGAAAAATTTTAATAATGAAGAAAAATCATGGGGCTGCATAGGTTCATAAGACATAATAACTCATATCAAAGTGATTTCAATCTTGGAAGAAAGAGAGAAGATATTGGTGAAGCAAAGAGCACCTAAATACTAAAATAAGGCTGCTGGGTCTGTGTCAAGACTTTGAGATTGGTTATATATATTTATTTTTTTATTTGGTACTGGGGATGATTGAACTCAGGGGCAATCTACCACTGAGATATACACCTAGCTCTTTATATCTTTTTTATTTTGAGACAGGGTCTCACTAAGTGGCTCAGGGCCTTGCTAAATTGCTGGGGCTGACCTTCCCATCCTCCTGCCTCAGCCTCCTGAGTCATTGGGATTATAGGCATGCACCTCCACATCTGGCTAGATCCTATATTAAAACAAAACAAAAAAAATGAGTTGGATATGTAGCTCAATGGTAAAGGTCCCCTGGATTCAATGCCCAGTATCCCCCATATATACACACAAACAAGAAAGAAAGAAAAAAGAAAATCCAAAAAGGGATACAGCTCAAAGGCAGAGCACTTGCCTAGCATAATGCTTGAGGTCGTGGGTTGTATCCCCAATAATGCAAACACACACACATACACACATACACATATTTACTAGTAATGGAAAAAATATATAAAATTCCAGAAAATTTTACAAAAATACATAAAATTCAAGAAAATCACTTAACTTTCTTTAAAAAAGAAACAACAACCCTGTTTTTGTCTACATGGGAAAAGGAAAATGGGAACATTAAGATCGATATATAAAGAGAAAAAATTAAGATTTATATGTAAATCATTCAAGAAAGGTACAAAATACCCAGGTATGTCCAGGTATTTGAGAAAGAATTATAATAAGTTCCTTAATTGTAAATCAGTTATTGGCAAAATGGGCTGGCTGTGATGACCTGTTGTTATGCCAAAGAAAAAATATATATTATTTATTTATTTTTTACTTTACATCTTTTTCCTTTACATTACTTGTTATGTTTTATAAAGATGTGTGATATGTGGCAATTAATAGAGTAGTGTAGGTAGCAATTTATAAATAAACATTTTAGGAGTACATATTCAAAAATTTCTGTGATAGGAGCACAGAAAGAATTGAATCTAGATATCACTAATGTAGAAGACTGGATTAGTCCTAGACTTTACTGGGCAAGGCGAGCATACACTCATAGTTTAATATGGCTATTTTTTCTCTGGCATTAACCTGTGAGAAACAGTGAATATGGATTGTGTACCCAGAGCTATGCCAGGCGCAGACAGGACTACAGACCTGTCTAAGCAACAGAGGTTTTAGGACAACCTCTCCACATTCTGGAGGAATCCATTCCATGCTGAACAGCTCTTATCTTTAGAACATTCGCCTTATATTGAACCCAAATCTCACACATGACAATGCAAATTTGGAGTATAATTTTCTCTGGTATAAGTGTTGGCTACCGGAGCAGCCTTTACATACCTGAAGACAGCTCAAGTGTATCTTTTATTTCCCTCTTCCCCAGAGGTCCACTTGGGCTCTTTCAACTCTTTTTAATGTAACTTGGAGTACTGTCTATCCTCTGGGATGATAGTCCCCTGAATTTACTCTAGCCTGTCAGTTCCTTTTAAAATGTGATTTGACTTGTGCTGAATGCAGTGACACTAGCATTTCCTTTGATTCCCATCATTTCTCACGATGGCTTGCCACTCCTAATAAAATTAATGAGTATTTTTAGAAACTTATCTGTCTCGTAGCTCTTGTAGTTAACCCTAACCCCCAGATTCTTTACCATGAACTTTAACGTCCTATAGGACTTTAACATCCTATAACTGTGTGATGTATGATACACAGCTAAATGTAAGGTTTTTATTTATTTTAGTTAGATATTTTCTTGCACCTTTTGATTACAGCCCACCTTGCTGAGATTGCTATCGAATTATTCAGAACATATTTATTAAGCATCCACTAAATGTGTTTTGGTTGTGGGATCATTATGAAAAATTAAGTTACAATCTGCTTTCTTGAGTACTTCACATACCAAGTGAGAAATTAGACATAAACATTTCCATAGTTCAGCATGTGAAAATATGTAACAGAGGTGTGAATGCTATGAAAATACAAAGGAAGAGATTTAAATAATCACTAACATTTTAATATTTATTTAGAATTATAATTATTTTGCATATCTTATTTAATTTTCAAAGCAATTCTGATGGATAAATAGTTTCCAATTCACAAAAGAAGTAAAGGCTTGTAGCAGTTAAGTAATCCAGGGAATAAGTTCCTTTAACATTGTTTTAGAAAACCACAACAAAGTGATTCTATTTTTGTACTGTCATACTTGTTTTCCAAGATGCCCCAGAAATTCCATGTAGCACCCTCAGAGACTTGTGACTGGATTTCTTCAGAATCAAGGGATGTGATCCCTCCAGGCTATGGGTGTGAATTCATTTAAAGCAAAATCTCCATTACCTTGTCTGCAGATATTGGTCTGCAGTACTTTCAAAGCGTGAAGTTCATGAAAAAGACTTCCCTAGGCCTCCTATTTGTCATCTCTTCTTATCTGTAGCTTTCCAGGGTCTTCTGGCAGTCAGCTTACCTTGTAATTGCTCTTCCTCTAACCCTTAACTAGGCTTTATAATGTCTTCTCTGTGTTGAATTTTATCTTTAATTCCCTGACTTTTTTTTTTTGCTCTCTTCTCTCTAACATCTGACAATAAAATCTGGAAAGAGTGGTAATGTTAATAATAAAATGAGGAATAATCCTTGGACCTGTCACTATTAATTGCTTTCAAATTTTGGCCTTTCCGTATGAAATTTGTTTCTCTATTTCCTCTTTCTAAACAAACCTGGTTATTGAACATCTGGCCCGGAATTTCTGCTAAAGAAAAATATTCACAGGCTCTTGAAGTGTGTCCAACTCCTCAAGTCTTTTTTGTAAGAAAAAAAGAATTTTCCCCCGATTTGAGTGTTTGTGTCATGTACACTGGTGAAGGACTTTCACTAAGGATCTGAATTACATATGAGGACAGATCATAGGTAAAAATAATAGATTTCTTTGCCTTATATTGTAATTAATGAGAAGACAAGTTTATAGGTCCTTCAATGTAGAATCATAACACGTTGTTATGGTTTAGATATGAGATGTCCCCCAGAAACTCCTGTGTTAATACAGGAATGTTCAGTGGTAAAATTATTAGATTATGAGACTTGTAACCTAATTAGTCCATCCCAGTCGATAACCATAGGCAGATGGGGGTGGGTCGCTGGGGGCTTGCCCTGGAAGTATGTATCTTCCCTCTGCACCCCTCTAACCTTGACTGCTTACTCACTGCCTTGAATGGAGCAGCCCTCCTCCACCAAGTCCTTCTACCATTATGTTCTGCCTCATCTTTGGCCCAGAGCAATAAAATCAGCCTACGATGGACTAAACCTCTCAAACTGTGAGCCAAAATACATTTTCCAGCCTCTTAATTGTTCTTGTCAGGTATTTTGGTCATAGTGATACAGAGCTGACTAACACACACAATATGAGAAAACATTGAAATCTGATGATCTTTGAAAGTCATATATGGATTTGCAAATTATTCTTGAGAGAAAGTCAGAACGTTTTCAGTCTATATTTTAAAATCATTCATGATATCATTTTTTTTTAAATATTTTTTTAGTTGTAGATGGACACAATGTCTTTATTTTATTGCTTTGCATGTGGTGCTGAGAATCGAACCCAGGGCCTCACGCATGCGAGGCAAGCGCTCTACCACTGAGCTACCATCCCAGCCCCTCATGATATCATTTTTTACTTGTATAAAACACTTAAAAATTATCTCTGTTTCAGGTCTGTCTCTTTAAAAAAGCTGCCACCCATTTTGTATTTCCAACTTCAATACTGCCACACTTTTAACAGGTTTAAGCAAGAGGCTTAGATTCCAGGATGTTTTCTCTCCTCTTGTCTAGTGCATCCTCTTCTACTCTGGACTTAAATGAGAAACTTCCCCACAGGGCTTTAAATCTGGCTTTCCAAGGAGCTATTAAAGGAGCCAGATGGCAGAACTGGAAGTCCAGGGGTGTAACTCAGATTAGTGGGAAACAGGAAGTGAGGAACAGGAATATCAAGTCCCTTCATGTGAACTGACCCAAGGCATTGTTTTCTCATGTAGGGCGTCCACAGATTGCTCAAAACACCAGCGCAGATGAAATTGCCACATCACCTACTGGGTCTGTCATGGTTCACCAGGAAGGAGCAGCTAGTACATGACATCCCCGCCTCCTGCTCTTGCTCTTCACTCTCTCATCAGCAAGTAATCTTGGCCTTGCATGGCTTTCTAGGTAGATATGATTGGCTAAAAATATCTATTAACCAGCACATCAAATGTTCATTTCCATCCAGTATAATTTGTGAATCTACTATAGAAAAGGAATTATGTTGGATATTATAAGGGAAGAAAAGCTCAGTAAAATTCAATCTCTATTTTTTTACTTGTGGTCCAGAAGAAAAGACAAGTAATCGCATAGGCAGAGTTATTCTGGAAAGAGATTCAGGAGAATTGGGTTTTATGTCTGACTGACATTTAATCTTGAGCAAGGCATTGACTCTTTATGGACCTCCGTTCTCTTGGAATTATCTTAAATAACCTCTACAGGAGCACCAAGGAACTAGAATGAAAGGATGATACTAGGACCTAAGGGGTAAGCTACATGAAGCAGTAAGAACATGGCAATGTAAAATAATCAAAGTACTGGTCTGCAAACTACCAGGAGGGGGCAATAGAGAGCTTCCAGAGCTGAGTGACCTGTTGGAGGAATACTAGGTTAATTGGGTTGTCAATTAAAAGTATGGGATATAAATTAAATGTTTTATTTTTCAACTTATTTTTAAAAAAAAAGATGTAGGGTACAGCATAAGACCAGAAACAGGATGAAGAGATAATTAATATAAGAAAAATTGAATCAGAGTTGAAGTACCCATATAGAAGTGAGCTAGCCAAGGATCAGGGATCACCAGGAGGAAATCTGATCAGCTTGGGGTCAGAGAAGATTGCTACTTGTGGGTGACCAGTATTTTTTGGAAATAGTATCTGGGAAGCATCAGGATTGATTTGCCTGACTTTAAGAGAACTTATAGATGTAGAAATGGTAAACTGAAAAATATTTGATAGATGAGATAGAATACTATCTTTAGAAGACAACAATCAGACTAGGGGAAGTATTATTTTTGTTTGTTTCTAAAAATAGAGGACACCTGAGCAAATCTATATGCAGAGAAGAAAGAACTCAAGAACAAGGAAAGGCTGACAGTGCATGAAAATGTGGAAAATAATAGGCTGATAATTGAATTTTCATAAAAACACTGCAAAATGTCAATTATTTTCTGAATAACTTGTGCTCAACAATTACAGATGGGTTCTGCTTTCTGACCACCATGTGAGCTGCTTCCCTCTGCCACACTCCTCTGCCATGTTGTTCCTGCCTCACCTGAGCCCTGAGGAATGGAGCTGCTGTCTATGGATGGAGACTACTGAAACCAGACAGGGTCTCACTGAGTTGCTTAGTGACTCACTTTTACTGAGGCTGGCTTTGAACTTGCAATCCTCCTGCCTCAGCCTCCTGAGCCACTGGGATTACAGGCATGCGCCACCGTGCCCAGCCAAGTATCTCTTTTTGTATGATGACTTCATTTCCTTCAGCTGCATATCACATGTGGGATAGCTGGATCACACATTTCAGCAAGATAAAACCCTCCACAGCTCCCAAGCACCCTTCTACCAAGAGCCTCCTGAGAAAGCTACTACCTAGAAATTAAGGGAGAAATTGTCAGAAAAGATGACAAGCTGCTGCCATTACTAACAGATGTGCATGTTGATTCCAAAGATCCTATAACTCCCCTGAAGGTAAAAGATGCTCAAAGGCAGCAAGAGCCAAAGGAATGCAGAGTGCCTGAAGGCCAGCATTTGATGAGATGAGTGTTTAGAAGATTCTCAATGGCAACATTTCCACAGTAGGAGCACCGAACACTTCTTGTAATTATAAACTTCATCCAGAAATGTGGATTGCTGAGAAAATAGCACAAGAACAGCACTCAGAACTGAAAGTTAAGAATTCCTTTCTCAAGGATTTTGTTACTTTTGAGTCAAAATCTTCCCTCCTGAAGACAAGTAGCTATACCATCAAAATGAAGTCATGAAATTACTTTTCCTATGTGTACTTCCTATCTCTATATCCTGTTTATTTCCTCATTTTAGCATATTAAGTTATATAAATTATTGAGTGTATAATGCTAAGAAAAAAACATATCCTAACATTCTATATTCTGTATTTGTAAAAAACATCTTAAGAATCTGGACCCATAGACTTGTCCACAGATTTGGGTGTTTGGGTTAGCATTTAAACTACCGTGTGGTTGAGGCACCTCCCAAGCTGAAATAGTAACACAATGTGGTCTGGAGTGGCAAAATCCCTGATGCTGCTGGTGGAAACAAATACAGAATTCCTGGTAAAATAAGCCCTCAGCCCAGGCTGCACAAGATTCTCAATGGTGAACACTTCTTCCTATGAGTTTATTAGCCAACATTATAAAATAAGAAGGTAATGATTAATTCCAAAAGAGCCATTTGACCTGACAATTAGAAAATTGAGATGCTAAAAAATTATATGAAATGATTTCATAGCGACTATAAAAAGATTGTTTAAAGCAATTCAAAATACAAAATACATAGTCAAAACCACAAAGAAAACAGAACAATATGAAAAAGAATGAACTGAAATACAACACAGATGAAAATACATGCAGTTATACTGGGTGGATTAAATAGAAGAGTAGTCAGTTGAAGAATGTGAACTGGAAGATAAAGCTAAGAAAATCAGACAAGATGCAGCACAGAGAGATATCATTTTGGAAAACATAAAGGAGAAGTTAAAAGGCAAGAATGAAAGGTGAATGATCCAACATATATCTAATAGGACTTACAGAAGAAAAGAAGAGAAAAAATGAGAGACAATATTAAAGACATAATGGCAGAGAGTAGGGATAGGGCAATGAGTTCAAAGAAAAACAAAAAGAATTCATGAGTGTCTACACACATTATATTGAAAGTGTTGAACATTGACAATGAAGGGAACTTAAAAGCAAATAGAAGCCAAAGACAAAAGAATTACTACTGAAAGAATGACCATTAGACTGGTGGCAGATTTCTTTTTTCTTAATTAATTAATTAATTTGTTCTAATCAGTTATACATGACAGCAGAATGCTCTTTGATTCATTGTACATAAATGGAGCACAGATTTTCACTTCTCTGTACACAAACTAGGGTCACACATTTGTGCAATCATACATGTACCTAGGGTAATTAAGTCTGTCTCATTTTACCATCTTTCCTATCCCCTGCTCCGTCCCCTCCCCTTCCTCCTCTTTGGCCAATCCCAACTTCTCCACTCATCCCATGCGCCCCCCCCCCCCATTATGGATTACCATCTACTTATCAGAGAAAACCTTTGGCCTTTGGGTTTTGGGGGATTGGCTTATTTCACTTAGCATGATATTCTCTAACTCCATCCATTTACCTGCAAATGCCCTAATTTTATTCTCTCTTAATGCTGAGTAATATTCCATTGCATATATATACTGCAATTTCTTTATTCTTTAATCTGTTCAAAGGCATCTAGATTGTTTCCACAGTTTGGCTATTGTGAATTGGGCTGCTATGAACATTGATGTGGCTGCATCACTGTAGTAGGCTGTTTTTAAGTCCTTTGGGTATAGACCAAGGAATGGGATAGCTGGGTCAAATGGTGGTTCCATTCCAAATTTTCTAAGGAATCTCCATACTACTTTCTAGATTGGCTGCACCAATTTTTAGTCCCACCAGCTATGTGTGAGTGTGCCTTTTCTCCCACATCCTTGCCAACACTTATTATTGTTTGTATTCTTGGTAACTGCCATTCTGACTGGCGTGAGATGAAATGTTAGTTTTGATTTGCATTTCTCTAATTATTAAAGATGTTGAAAATTTTTTCATATATTTGTTGATTGTATATCTTCTGAGAAGTATCTGTTCAGCTCCTTAGACCATTTATTGATTGGGTTTTTTGTTGTTGTTATTTTGTTTTGTTTTGTTTTTCTTTTTGGTGTTAAGTTTTCTGAGTTTTTTGTATATCCTGGAGATTACTGATGTGCGTGTGGCAAAAATTTGCTTCCAAAATGTAGGCTCTCTCTTCACCTCAGTGATTGTTTCTTTTGCTGAGAAGAAGATTTTTAGTTGGAATCTTTCCCATTTATTGATTCTAGATTTTATTTCTTACGCTTTAGGAGTCTTGTTAAGGAAGTTGGGGCCTAGTCTAACATAATGAAGATTTGGGCCTACTTTTGCTTCTATTAGGCATAAAGTCTCTGCTCTAATTCTTAGGTCCTTGATCCACTTTGAGTTGAGTTTTGTGCATAGTGAGAGATAGAGGTTTAGTTTCATTTTGCTGCATAAGGATTCCCAGTTTTCCTAGCACCATTTGTTGAAGAGGCTATCTTTTCTCCAATGTGTGTTTTTGGCATCTTTGTCTAATATGAGATTATGGTATTTATGTGGGTTTGTTTGTGTGTCTTCTATTCTGTACCATTGGTCTAAATGTCTATTTTGATGCCAATACTGTGCTGTTTTTGTTATTATAGCTTTGTAGTATAGTTTAAGGTCTGGTATTGTGATGCCTCCTGCTTTGCTCTTCTTGCTAAGGAATTTTTTGGATATTCTGGGTCTCTTATTTTTCCAAATGAATTTCATGATTGCTTTTTCTATTTCTATAAGGAATGACATTGGGATTTTAATTGGAATCATATTGAATCTGTATAGCACTTTGGGTTGTATGGCCATTTTGACAAGATTAATTCTGCCTATCCAAAAGCATGGGAGATCTTTCCATCTTTTTAGGTGTTCTTCAATTTCTTTCTTTAGTGTTCTGTAGTTTTCCTTGTAGAGGTCTTTCACTTCTTTTTTTTATTATTTTTTATTTTTATTTAAATATTTTTTTTGTAGATGGATACAGTATCTTTATTTATTTTTATGTGGTGCTGAGGATAGAACCAGTGCTTCACACATGCGAGGCAAGAACTCTACCACTGAGCTACAATCCCAGCCCCCTTTCACTTCTTTTGTTAAATTGATTCCCAAGTATTTTATTTTTTTATTTTTGAAGCTATTGTGAATGGGGGTAGTTCTCCTAATATCTCTTTCAGGGGATTCATCATTGATGTATAGAAATGCATTTGATTTATGGGTGTTGATTTTATATCCTGACACTTTGCTGAATTCATTTATTAATTTTAGAAGTCTTCTGGTAAAATTTTTTGGATCCTCTAAGTATAGTATCATGTTGTTAGCAAATAATGATAGTTTGAGTTCTTTTTTTCCTATTTGTATTCCTTTAATTTCTTTTGTCTGTCTAATTGCTCTGGCTGGAGTTTCAAGGACTGTGTTGAATAACAGTGGTAAAAGAAGGTATTCCTGTCTTGTTCCAGTTTTTAGAGGGAATGCTTCCAATTTTTCTCCATTTAGGATGATGTTGGCCTTGGGTTTAGCATAGCTTTTACAATGTTGAGGTATGTTCCTACTACCCCTAGTTTTTCTAGTGTTTTAAACATAAAAGGGTGCTATATTTTGTGAAATGCTTTGCATCAATTGATACAGTCATATGATTCTTTAAGTCTGTTGATGTGATGAATTACGTTTATTGATTTCCATATGTTGAATGAACATTGCATCACTGGAATGAACTCCACTTGATCGTGGTGCACTATTTTTAAATATGTTTTTGTATGCAGTTTGCCAAAATTTTATTGAGAATTTTTGCATCTATGTTCATCAGAGATATTGGTCTGAAATTTTCTTTTCTTGATATGTCTCTGTCTGATACTAGCCTCAGAGAGTGAGTTTGGAAAGGTTCCTTCCTTTTCTAGTTCATAGAATAATTTGAGGAGTATTGATATTAATTCTTCTTTGTAGGTCTTGTAGAACTCAGCTGAGAACCGTCTGGTCCAGGGCTTTTCTTGGTTGGTTGGCTTTTGATAGCGTCTTCTACTTCCTTGCTTGAAATTGATCTGTTTAAATTGTGTATGTCCTCCTGGTTCAGTTTGGGTAGATCATATGCCTCTAGAAATTTGCTGGTGTCTTCAAGGTTTTCTATTTTATTGGAGTATAAATTTTCAAAATAGTTTCTAATTGTCTTCTATATTTCAGTAGTGTCTGTTGTGATATTTCCTTTTTCATCATTCATTTTAGAAATTAGAGTTTTCTCTCTCCTTTTTGTTAGGGTGGCTAAGGGCTTGCCAATTTTATTTATTTTTTCAAAAAAACAACTTTTTGTTTTGTCAATTTTTTGAATTGTTTCTTTTGTTTCAATTTCATTGATTTCAGCCCTAATTTTAATTATTTGCTGTCTTTTGCTTCTTCTGGTGTTGGTTTGTTTTTCTTTTTCTAGGGCTTTGAGATGTAATGTCAGGTCATTTATGTGACTTTTTCTTCTTTTAATGAATGAGCTTAATGCAGTGAACTTTCCTCTTAGCATTGCCTTCATAGTATCCCAGAGATTTTGATATGTTGTATCAGAATTCTTGTTTACCTCTAAGAACATTTAATCTCCTCCCTGATGTCTTCTGTTATCCATGCATCATTCAATAGTGTATTATTTAGTCTTTATGTGTTGGAATAGATTCTATTTTTTTATTTTATCATTGATTTCTAATTTCATTCCATTGTGGTCAGATAGAATACAAAGTAGTATCTCTAATTTATTGTATTTGCTAAGACTTGCTTTATGGCATAACATATGGTCCTATTTTGGAGAAGGATCCATATGCTGGTGAGAAAAAAGTGTGTTCACTTGTTGATGGATGGAATATTCTGTATATGTCTGTTAAGTCTAAATTATTGGTTGTTTTATTGAGTTCTATGGGTTTTTTTGTTTAGTTTTTGTTTGGAAGATCTATCCAGTGGTGAGAGAGGTGTTAAAGTCATCCAGTATTATTGTGTTGTGGTCTATTTGATTCTTGAAGTTGAGAAGGGTTTGTTTGATATACATAGATGTCCCATTGTTTGGGGCATAGATATTTATGATTGTTATGTCTTGTTGATGTATGATTCCCTTAAGCACTATGAAATGTCTTCTTTATTCCTTTTCACTAACTTTGGTTTGAAGTCCACTTTATCTGATGTAAGGATGGAAACCCCTACTTATTTACATGGACCACATGAATGATACTTTTTTTCCCATCCTTTCACTTTCAGTTTATGGATGTCTTTTCCCATGAGATGAGTCTCTTGAAGGCAGCATATTGTTGGGTCTTTTTTTTTTTTTAAATCCAATCTGCCAGTCTATGTCTTTTTTTTTTTTTTTTTTTTTTTGGTACTGGGGATTGAACTCAGGGGTACTCGACCACTGAGCCACATCCCCAGCCCTATTTTGTGTTTTATGTAGAGACAAGGTCTCACTGAGTTGCTTAGCCCCTCGCTGTTGCTGAGGCTGGCTTTGAACTCGTGAACTGTCTCAGCCCCCCAAAGTGCTGGGATTACAGGTGTGCGCCACCATACCTGGCTATATATATATTTTAAATCTTTTTGTTATTGTGTTTATTTATTTATTTTTTATATGGTGATGGGGATTGAACCCAGGGCCTCAGGCTTGCTAGGCAAGTGATTTACCACTGAGCTATCTACCTAGCCCTCATTTTTGGTTTTTAACTTGACTTGTTTTCTCCTTTGATTGGCCTTCCTTTAGTGTAGTTCTTCCTTTTGCGGATTTTCATTGTTGTTCTTCATTTCCTCCTCCTGGAATATTTTGCCAACAATGTTCTGTAGCGCAGGCTTTTTTGTTGTAAATTCTTTTAACTTTTATTTATCATGGAAGATTTTCATTTTGTCATCAAATCTGAAGCTTAATTTTCCTGGATATAATATTCTTGGTTGGCATTCATTTTCTTTCAAAGCTTGGACCCTGGCTTTGAGGGTCTGAGTTGAAAAATCTGCTGAAATCTGAATTGGTCTCCTTGTATATGTAATCTGATTTCACTCTCTTGCAGCATTTAAAATTCTATTCTTATTCTGTATGCTAGGCATTTTCACATTTATAATGTGCCTTGGTGTGGATCTGTTATAATTTTGCACATTTGGTGTCCTGTAATTCTCTTGTATTTTATTTTCCAATTCATTCTTCATGCTTGGGAAATTTTATGATATTATTTCATTGAAGAGACTGTGTATTCCTTTGGTTTGAATCTCTGTGCCTTCCTCTATCCCAATAAATCTTAGATTTGGTCTTCTGATGTTATCCCATAATTATTGGATGTTCTATTCATGGTTTGTTACCATCTTCACTGTGTGGAAAACTTTATTTTCAAAATTTTTTATTTTGTCTTCTTTGTCTAAGGTTATGTCTTCCAAGTGATACAGTCTGTTGATGATGCTTTATGTTGAGTTTTTTATTTGGTTTATTGTTTCCTTCATTTCAAGGATTTCTGTTTGGTTTTGTTTTCAGAATCTCTTTCTTTTTTAAAAAAAAAATTTTTGTAGTTGTAGATGGACAGAATACCTTTATTTTATTTGTTTATTTTTATGTGGTGCTAAGGATCAAACCCAGTGCCTCACACATGCAAGGCAGGTGCTCCACCACTGAGTTACAGCCCTAGCCCCTCTCTCTCTTTCTTGAAGTAATCTTTTGCTACATGTATATGCTCTTTTATCTCTTTTGGAGTGATCAATTTTTGTCTGTATTTGCTCTTTTAGGTCATTCTTTAATTTGCAGATCATTGTAATTATGTACATTCTGAACTCCTCTGACATTTCTTTTACTGTGCTGTCAGTGGATTCTATTATTATAGTATCTTGATTTGTTTGGGGCACTTTCTTCCCTTGGCTTTTCATGTTGTCTATGTGTCTTCCTCTCTTGCAGTGCGTATCTGTGGTATTGCAGTTTCTGCCCTGTAATCTTGTAGTGTCCCTGTAGTTTACCAATACCTCACCTTTAAGAGGGAGATCAATGTTTACAGCACCCATGCAACCAATATGCAACCATAAATCTATTAGCTTCTATTTAGACATTTACAGCTTTGTCACTATAAACAGAAATGATGAGTTTAGTTATCTTCTATCATGTAGTCAGTAAGTTTGCATAAGGGTTTACAGTTTTTAATGATGGACACAGAGAGAACGTGGGGGGAGCAGGGTAGGATGTGATATTTATGAGGTAGGATGTGAGAATATAGAGGTATTAGATTATAGAACAAGTAAAAAGGGAATCAAAAGGAGTTGGCAGTAGCAGGAGAAAAAAGAGAAAGAGGCTACCCTTTGCAAGGCTCCCTGTTGCCTCGGCAATAGGATGGTGTCTGTTAGCACACCTGGTAGGGATACCTCTGGTGCAACCAGTCCCAAAGGGCCCTTAGTGATGGTCTTCCAGGTCCTGGTTGTTGTCTTTAGATGGAAGCAGCCACTCCCTAGTTG
Source organism: Xerus rutilus (assembly GCA_028644305.1). NCBI lineage: Eukaryota > Metazoa > Chordata > Mammalia > Rodentia > Sciuridae > Xerus > Xerus rutilus. The sequence continues at coordinate 19,451,844 of CM053401.1, forward strand.
GTGGTGGCAGTAGCATCAAGCCTGTAGGTACCTTGATGTTGGGCTTCCAGGCCCCAATTGATGTCCAAAGATGGAAGCTGCCCCAGCTAAAAATGGTGGCGGCATCAGCAGAAGTAACCCAAGATGGCAGTGGAGGTGTCTCAATTTGGAGGCAACCGCTTTCAGAGAAGGGGCTGGAAGGCTGTGCATTGGCATTGGGCAGCCTGTTTGGTGATGGTGCACTGTGGTGAGCACTGCTGCAACGGGAAGCTGCCTCCTGGACCTCTCCATTGTCCCATGGTGGAGATTACCACGTGGGAAGGGCTATGGCGATGGCTTCAGTGTCCCAAGGTGGAGGCAGTTTGGGTGGAGCCATATGCTGGTGCATAGGGAACTGCAGCATGGTGTTTCTCTCCATGCTTCAGTAAGATGGGGCCTGGAGTTCCACTCCGGGCCCAGATTTCTTAACAGCAGTAATAGAAGGCAAAAAATGATAAAACTGTATCTTGACCCCTGGGTTCGAATCGGAGGAGAAGATAGGATAGTGGTAGAGCTTCAGCTGTTTGTCCTTTGTCTTTCACAGATGTTACCCTTGAGTGAAACATTTATACTCCCAACTCAGTATCAGTATCTGGTTCCTAGAATAACCCAACTGGTACAGTTGATATTGGAAGTATTCTGGGAAAGCAGAGATAAAACGGGGTTTGGGGAACCAGTCACTACTTCCTATCAGTAATGGAAATCCCATAGTAATGGGACTCCCACTCTGAGTGGTATGTAGGGCACAGATAGTCTCTAGAACAAAGTGGCAGCCCACATTCTAAAACTTTCGCCAATGCTGGCTTGGAAGAATGTTCAGTAGAGGGAAGTGTCCTGTCTTGTGTGACAACTCATGGTTTAGAAAAGAGCATGTGTGGAAGTAGGATAGGGAGGGCATGAGAAGAAGAAGGATAGCAATATACACAGGGGGGAGGGAATTAGCTGGATTTCGTTACGTTGCACTGAAGCGCAACAGAGACAGATAATGCTAGAATAAAGCTGAGGGTAACTAACCTTTATCTAGTCCAGTGGGATATCAGAAAAAGCTGAAGACCAAACTCAGGACTTCTGGTTAAGAATTATGCCTTTGGGGCTGGGATTGTAGCTCAGCGGTAGAGCGCTTGCCTCGCATACGTGAGGCCCTGGGTTCGATCCTCAGCACCACATACAAAGCAATAAAATAAAGACATTGTTTCCATCTACAACTAAAAAAAATATTTAAAAAAAAAAAGAATTATGCCTTTGTGAGAATAAAATTATGGCATTTGCAGGTAAATGGAAGGAATTGGAGAGTATCATGCTAAGCGAACTAAGCCAATCCCAAAAAACCAGGGGCCAAATGTTCTCTCTGATAAGTGGATATTGATCCACAATGGGGGGAGGGGATATGGGAAGAATGGAGGAACTTGGTTAAAGGGGACTGGAGGTATGGGGGCAGGAAAGATGGTGGAATGAGATAGACAACATAGCCCTAGCTTCATGTATGACTACATATATGGTGTGATTCTACATCACGTACAACCAGAGAAATGAAAAGTCATGCTCCATTTGTGTACAATGAATCAAAATGCATTCTGCTATCATGTATACCTAAGTAGAATAAATAAATTAAATTAAAAAAGAGTTATACCTTTGTGTTTATCTCAGCAGGAAATGGATAAATAAACTGATTGATTCATTAAGTGGAAAAATGTATAAGGATTTCTCTGCCCATGTGTCGATTGACATAGAAAGCTGCCAGCTGCAGCAGGGACTGGGTAGGACTCTGCAGCACCAGGCTGTGGTATAAGCAGCCCCACCACTTGGGCCATATGAGTTGGCAGACCTGAGTGTGTTTGCGGTATGATGTGGAGTTATGGCAGGCACTCATAGGAAAATCAAAATGTAGTATTTTGGAGTTCTGGAGTGGGGCCACACCATCTGCAGTACAGAAAAATAATGCTTGGTGTACTACTGAGCACTGGTTTAGACTGAACATGTGACTATGGAAACCAAGTGGCTATGCATCCTAAACCGCACATCATGAGCTGGGCTCTATAGAACATACCGTGTCAAAATGTCAGGCAGACTCAGCAGCAGTTGTTAGTGAGAAAGTGACACATCAGAGATCAAGCCTCAGCAGGACTGCAAAGCACAGGTAAACCTCAAAAGCTGGCAATCTAGATCCCCAAGGTATTTACTCAGATGACACCAGTCCTTCTCTGTTGGCTCATGCTTATGCCTATGTAAGGGTCCCATGAGAGCAGCTGAAAAGAAAAAGAGAGTCAGAGCTTGGTTAATGGTCCAGTTGCTTTGGTATGTGGATGTTGATTTAGTAAATGGACCTGAGCTGCACAGAGAAGTGGTCTTGAAAGATAGAGGCAAAGAAAATCTTCCCAATGAGTGGGTTACAGGGAAAAGTGGCCCAAGATAAGTGCATGTGTGTGTGTGTGTGTGTGTGTGTGTCTGTGTGTACATATATGTGTACACATCCGTGAGCTAATGGATTGGCCAGTTTGTCAGAATCCTGGCAAGAAAAAACTAGACGATTTCAGAGAAGAAAGTCTGGTTAGATTCATGAGGAAAAATATAGGAGAGTGGGCAAGAAATGTGACCAGAAAGTAACCACTATAGAAAAAAAAAAACTGAACAACCAATACAAAATGACTTGGCCTGTTGATATTTGCCAGCCTTTCTCACTGGCAGAATTAGCACAGTTTGCACATTATCAGAGTGGCAGAGATGGAGCCTACACATAGGTCAGCAGCATGGACTCCTACTTACAAAGGCTGATCAGACCACTATTCCCATTGAAAGCCCAGCCAGTTAGCAAAAGAGATCAGAAGGGGACATTTTCCTGGAGGGGATCACATGACCATTTGGCAGCAAGCTGATTAGAGTAAGCCTCCTCTTTTTAGAAGGACCAGTGATTTATTATCATGATTGTAGATACTTATTCCAGGTAATTGTTTGCCTTTATTGCTTCTATAGCCTCAGGCAGTATTATCTGGGAAGATTTTCCTTCCTCCCTCCCTCCCTCCCTCTCTTCCTTCCTTCCTTCCTTTCTCTTTCTTTCTTGTTACCAGGGATTGAACCCAGGGCTCTTAACCACTAAGCCACATCCAAAGTCCTCTTTATTTTTTGTTTTGAGACAGGGTCTCACTAAGTTGCTTAGGGCCTTGATAAGTTGCTGAGGCTGGCTTTAAATTCACGATCCTCCTCCTTCAGCCTCCTGATTTGCTAAGGATTACAGGCTAGCACCACCACACTGGACCTCATCTAGGGAGATATCGAAGCATCTGATCCACAGGCAAGGAATGTCCTACAAGAGAGTAGCTGACCCTGCAACTCACTTATAGAGAAGAAAGCAAAAGAGTAGTCTTATGACCATGGATCCTCTGGTCATACCAAGACCCACCTAAACCATGGTCAATCCAGAAGTGGTTAGCTTCAAAGTGCAATGGAATAGCCTGCTGAAGGTACAAGAGAAGTGCCAACTTGCAGGCAATACTCTTTCACGATGGAGTACCATCATGAAAGCTACCCACTGAATCACAAACTTCTAAGTGGATGTTGTGTCCCATTAGAGTTTTGGAACCAAAGTGCTGAAGTAGGAGTGGCCCCACTTGCTATTATATCCAGTGACCCATTGGAGAGCTCCTTGCTTCCTATTTTTACAATTCTAGGTTTTGCAGGTACCAGTAAATTATGACTACTACCTGAGTATTTGGGACTTCTTGTATATAGAGACAAGCAGACTAAAGAAGGAATCAATTTATTGTTGCGAAAAACTGACACTATTCAGTAGGAGAAGATAACCCTGCCATCATATAATAAAGGCAGAGAAGAATATGTGTAAACACAGATGATCCACTTGGGCACATCATGATACATGAATGGACAAGTACAGTAACCCCAACCTATGAAGAGTAGGCCCCAGACCCTTCAGGAATAGGAGATTTGACCATATCATCAGGTAGGTTATCAAGGCCAGTAGAAATGAAAGCTGAGAAGAATTTAGAAAGAATAGTGGGAAAGAGATGATAAACTGCCAATTATAGTATTGTCACTGCAGCAATAGGGGTTAGAGTTCATTCCCTTATCTTCCCTCTTCTGTTTCCCCTAAGGAAGACAGACCCACTGGAATCTTGGACAACCTATCCCAAATATATATGGAGAAGGAAATCTACACAGTACCAGGGGTAGACTGTGGCAGTAGTGAAGGTGAGCATTCCATTTAGGAATGCACTTACTGTTGAGTTGCAAGGAGGGACACTGACATGCTACCCAGCTCAGCATCTTCCTCAGTGTGCGGTAGCAGCCCTGCCTCCTGTGCTCATCAGAAGACTCACACTGAGGCACAGGCAGTCAAGGAGTATGACGTGGAGGAGACTCTAGGAAGCCATTAGCAGGGACAAAAGCCACCAAGCATCCGACTCAGGAAAGGATCTAAAAATGTCCTCTGGATTTTGCAATAATAGTTGCTAGTGACTTTGGCAAGAGCTTTTTCAATTGAGTAATGAGGGTAAAAGCCAGATTGCATTAAGCCAATGGGTGAATGGGAAGTCAAAACATCAAGAAAGCAAATTAAGGACATTTAGCTGTGAAGGGAGAGGAGAAGGAAGGGAAGTAGAAGTAATAAGTGACTCTGACATGGAAATTATGGAAGGAAAATATTTTGTTTAGAGGAAAGATATATGAATTGTTAGCTAGCAGGGGAAAAGATCTGAGAGAGCGAGGAAAAAAGTTGAAGTAGGATAAGAATATTAAAAGAACATGGATGCACATAGAGAGGCCCCTCTTGCCTCTGGAGGCAAGGATGGAGGAAGAAAGGATAAGTGTACAGGATTCTAAGTTAAACATATAGCTTTTATTGCTTCATTTTATAGTATAATCCCCTCAATCCTACTTTGATAAATCAGTGTTTCCTCAATATTTTATAAGTTATAATCTCCCATATTCATACTCTGTTAAATGAGAAAGTTTGTCCCTGAATAACAAAAAGCTCCTTATGCACTTGAAAGACTTCTTTGGTCTTCCTAGAAGTTCTCTAAGGTAGGACAGAGCCATCCTATAAGGTTTTCATATAACAGATGCAAAAGGTAAGACACAGAATGATTAAGTACCTTGCTAAAATTTTTATGATTTACTGAAGGTCTCTTGGTACTATTTCCATTTTACCTACTACTCTTTAGTTCTTTCCTGTAGTCATAGAATAGTTGCCCTCATAGGTGGGAAACTTCAGTCCTCTTCTTCATGATTTTTAGCTGGCATAACTTTTATGCAAGATATTTCTCTCTATATTGTGCTGCTTTTCATAATGAATATACTGGATGTAATACAAAGAGAAAGCAGAGCCCCTCCAAGCCACCTTGTATTTTTGGTCATGAGATATATACTTTCTATAAAGTGCTAAGTTTCTTAGGAGTAAAAGGAATCCTTCACAAGTTCATCAGACTTTCTGTTATCACCCAGCACTGAAGCAGACAGAGATTGATGGATTATTTCATGCTTTGTAGAGCACATTTCAGAGCTTCTGGCTTTGTTGTTTTAGGTTCCAGGGATTGAGGATGGTTGTGAAATGGCAATTTGGTTATGCTACATAAGAAGGCCATCCAAGCATTAAATATGGGCAACTGAAGATTTGGAAATACTAACAGGCTTTTTGGTCCTCTGCTCAAGTCCTCTGTGTCAAACTGTGACACAGGAAAGATAAATTCTTTTTACAGATTTATGGGCCTCAATGGGATAGGATCACTCTCTCTCTCTCTCTCTCTCTCTCTCTCACACACACACACACACACACACACACATAGCAGAATCTTGGTTACTTTGTCCTACTAACAGCAATTCCAGGAGATGAACATCTCTGAAAGAGGATCTTGGGCATCTTTACCATGTTCCTTTTGCAAAGTGGACAAGTGTTTTCTCTCCTTATTAAAGATGCCAGGGGGCTGCTGAATGGTCTCTGCTTAGAGATATAAATTGATATAAGGAGATCTCACACATTCTTAGACTTACCACTGCAATGGTGACAACTGCTAACCTGCACGCAAGACATGTTCTTCTTCACCAGGTATTCCACATATGCACTACCAGTACTAAGTTCCTCATAACCACCTTATGATGTTGGTACAGCAGATCTCATAGATCTTGCTAGTTTGCTTATCCTGTGAGTAGAGCAAGTAGAGTCTTTCATGCAGGGAGTCTGTGAGAGATGAGAATTTGACCACATCTCCCCTCTGCCTCTAAGATCAAAGTAGGTTAGGGAGACATACCCGATAGAAAAGCACTGATAAACGTAAGGGGAAGAATAATATATTTCTCTCATGTAAACCCTTTTTTTAAATTCTCAGCAAATTTTCTTTCTTGGTATATTGGCTCATTTTTTAGTGGAGATACAATATAAGGTACTGTAGCCAATATTACTATGAAAAACAGCAATGGAAATGGGATATCATTTGTGTTGTTCTCATCTTCCCTGCAACAGAGAAAAGCCCTTTGCTTGAGTATTGACTCATAAGAGTTACACAGGATGGTGCATGCATTGCTACTGGGTCATCTCTTTCTAGATGTGTTGCCTAAGATTGCTTTGAATCCCAGAAGTGATAAATGCATGGTGTTCCTCAGCCAACTGGCCCAAAACACTTTCCTTCACAAGAAAGGCACTCAAAAATTTTGGACACAGGCAAGCAGTTTTGCACTCCAAGCCTTTGAAAATAAGTATGGATGTTTTCTGTGCCCCAATTTTCATTTCCAAAATGCAAGCCATCGAGACAGACAGGGGCTGCTTTCCACACTGGTATTTTAATAGTGAAACTGCATGAAAAGTCATGGGAGCATTAGCTTGGCCCTTTTCATGTGTTTTTCCATCAGGACACTTGTCTGATCACTCCTACTCTGTTTCTACAATGTGATGACACTTGAAAATGTTATGCTCAGTGGAAGAAGCAAGACCCAAGGGGCACAAATCGTAGGATTCTGTTTATATAAAATGTCTTGAATAGGTAAAAAACATAGAGATGGAAAGTAGATTAGTGGTTGCCAGGGGCTAAGCAGGGAATGGGGAATGCTTGTTTAATCAGTACAGGGTCTCCTTTTGAGATGATGAGAATATCAAACATTTTTCAAAAGTTTCCTTTTGAAACTAGATAGAGGTGATGGTTATACAATATTGTGAATGTGCAAAATGCCACTCTGTGATTTAAAAATGACCATCCAGTGGTCTGTATAATTATTATGCACCAATAAACATTTTTAAAAAGTGACCAACTTCGTGTGGTATCAATTTTACAACTGAGGAAGGGAGGAAGGGAGAGAAAAAGAGGAAGAAAGGAAAGAAGAAGAGACACCATAGTCAGGAAGATAGCTATGGAATAATATAGAAAGATTAGGATTTAGAGTCAGGAGATCTGAGTTTGAATTCTGATTCTTTCACTTACTGGTGATAAGTAACATGAGAGATAGGAAGATGATATTATTGAGTTTCAGTTCCCTTATTAATTAGAATCAAACATGTACCTTTCAGAGCCACTGTGAGGACTTAATGAGATATTATACATGAAAACACATGGTATGGCTCTGGGCACAGAGTTGATGCAATATAAATAACTGAACAAAAGCAAACATAATAGTGATAGGTTTTTAAATGCAGTACAAAAAAGAAATTTAATTCAAGGTACAGCTAAAATTATTAAAATGTAACAAAAGCAACTTGGATTAATCATTCATAATAGATAAATATCATGTTGACTTTTATTATACCTTTGCAATGATTGTATCTTAAAAGGAGCTCTGTAGCAGACTGGATTTGCATTGTCCTCTCTCACAGGAAAGAAGTAAGAACAACTCATTATAACAAAAACAGAGGCCCTACATTTTAGTATGGGAGCCAGATATAGTAGGAAACTTGGACAGATCAGAGTTGTGTAAAGGCTGAGCTACACTGGACACCTCTCAACCTGTAGATCCTCTCAACCTGGCCTGTCTCCTAGTCTAGCCACCACATGGTGGTGTGAGTTCCAGCTGGCTTCACAAGCTACAACTTGATGGCACTGCACCTCAGCCAAGCTCCACACACCTCTCACCTGTCACTTTGGGGCTTTTCTCAGGAATTATTTTATCAACCATGCACAAGGAAACTGAAAGATGGATAGAATTGACACCCTGACCTATGAGGGACAGGAACTGGGAGATATGGTTTCCTTTTCCTTCCTCCTAGAACCAGAGTCTTGAGATACTTATCTGAATTCTCAGGTGGTCTCATGTGATCCAGCAACCATTTGTTTCTAGCAGCTACAAACTCCCTCCCTGCCTGCTTCGCTTCTCCATCCCATAGTTCTGCTCCCCAGAATCAAATTTCCCATTAACAACTTCTGAGCAAGCTCTCCTTTTAGGAGAATCCAGGCTGAGACATTACAAATTCTTGTCTTTTCCTCAGATTCCACAGTTTTAGGAAATGCTGGTGGATTTACCTTCAAAATAAACCCAGGATTCAAACATTTCTCATCACCTCTCTTGCTAGAAAGCTGGTTCAGACACTCCTGACTCTTACTTGATTAACAAACATAGTGGCCAAGGGGATCCTTTGTAAGGGGATCTTTGCATATCTGGAGGAGGGGCTCAAAATCCTTAAGAACTTTTAATTCAGAAAATAGGTGTGTGTGTGTGTGTGTGTGTGTGTGCGTGTGTGTGTGCGCGTGTGTGCGCGCGCGTGTGTACAAACTACTACTACATATATTAAATCATTATATATAGTGATATATGTATCTATACATACATATGTATGAATGGATTCTGTCCCCTTATAACTACTCTGACCTTATTTCTACTACTTTTTCTACTCCAGCCATATTTCTTTCCTTCTTGCTTCTAAAGACACTATACCTGTTTCTTCCATGTCCCCTTTGCCTCAGTACTTTGCATTTATTCACAATTTTCTTCCACCAGATATCTGTTGTACTTTTTGTTATCTGTTGATCTTTGTGTTTTTCTTTTTTCTTTTTTTTAAGTGCTGGCTATTTCCCCTTACTAGAATATAAAGTCAATGAAGTAATTTAGCATATGTCTCCAATGCCTAGAATAGTACTGTCACATGATGAGTGATCAATAAATATTTATTGAAAAAATTAAGTAGAAAGGAAGAAAAACGACAATGAAGTATTCCTGCTCAAGAGGTAGAATTTCTGGTCATGTTGAATCTTTGGACCGTGTCCATAAACCCAGAATAAACAAAAAGGATGTTAAGATAGAAATACTGCAGTCATAAAGCCTGTTGAAGACCTCATCACAGGACATGCCTTTGGTCTACCTGTCTTTAGATTCTACACACAGTCTTTCCCTAAAGTTAGCCTTCTAACTTCTCAGCTCACAAAAAGATTAAAATAACAAAATATGATGTGGTAGCACCTGAAAAGAGGCAATTTCATTCCCCTCTCCGGAGCTGAGTAATTATAACACTTGGGCAAGGGTAAAATTAAGCCAATGTCTGCAAAATAATAGCCAAATCTCAATGTGTCAGGCAAATAGATCATGTTTCCTAAGAGAAAAGCTTGGACACAAGGGAGCTCTTCCCAGGAGCAAAAGTGATGTGAGAAGTTTATTTTAAGATGATGATGAAATATTTGAATTTCTGGCATTTTCTGAATGGCAAAATGTTTTCAGTAGGATTGTGCCAGAAAAATACATGGCATATGTGCACGTCATGTAAGGGAACAATATATACCGGATGTCTGAAAAATTACAAGTGCCTGCTTTGTAAATTTAAAAAACATTTTGCTTTGAATGTTTGCCCTAAATGTTCTTACAAATTCATGCAGAAATGAAGCGAAGTAAGTGGAATCTGACATTTAAATAGGACACTTTAAAATCCAATCTATAATTTTGAACAAATTGGAACCATTTTGCCTGTGCTTAAAATTTTTTCCACTAATTGTAATAGCAATAATGAAAGGCAAAGAGTAATTAAGTACATTGACTAGTTTCAGTAAAAATAGAAACTGTGTGAAGGGATTTAATGTCAGATATGACACATCAGACATTTGTATGTTTTTTAAACTGCTGACTTAAAGAATGGCCACATTTAGTGAACTTTTCTGTATAAAGAATCCTCAAAGGACAGGCTATGTGTGAGGCATAAATAAAGTAATCATCATAATAATATATTTAGAAGGAAAGCTATCACATTCAATGGCAAGGCAGTTTTTGCTTATTTTTTAAGTGTATGTTTTATGTTCTTTATAATAAAATAGATTGAGCCATACTGAATATCAAACACACATATATGGTCACATAAAAAATGACAAATTATTCCAAAGCAGAATTTCTTTAATTTTTAGGGGGCCCAAGATACCTTTGGCAATCTAAGAAGTGTAAGTCCAAGTTTTTACATACTCACAGAATCCTGGCAGCACAACCACAGACTTCTAGAAGCCTCTGAACCTCTAGCTAATAAACTGTAATCTGAAGCCTAATCAACTTAACGGTACAAACAGAAAACATTATAACAATCAAAGAAATTAATTCAAAGTAACAATTTTTCAGATCTGGACAAAACAAAAGAACTATTTTGGTAAATGTACCAATATATTCAGAAAAGATTAATTCATCTAACAATATATTTTGAGCATTGTGAATTAGTGTTCTATGCTTGCTGCTTTATCAGATGTGATGTAAGAAAAGAGACTCAGACCCCAGCTTAATTAGGGTTTGTTCATACAGATGAAAATAACTAGGCATTGTGAATCCAGGTCTCTGAGATCATGACTAAATGGGCATGGCCTCATTGGAGCTGGTCTGATCCTTGAGTTTGGGCTCTGAAGTGCATACAATACTGCATTCCAAATTACTTCACCAGCCCTACAGTGCCTGCTTTTCTGGGCATTCAAGTTACTTCTTTGAATCAAGTTTCTGGTCTATTCAAATGAGTTACATTACCATGAAAGTACAAGGAAATACTCCAAGAAGGCATGTGTGAAGCTGTCTAATACCTATGATGAATGAGAATTTAAATTACCATAATTTTTGAACTAAATTTAAAAAATAAGACTAGAAAGTATAAAGGTATGTTCTTGCTTACTTCTGGGAATCCCAGATATCCTGAAAATTTCTTTTTTTTTTTTTTTATTTTTTGGTTGTAGGTGGACAGAATATCTTTATTTTATTTTTATGTGGTGCTGAGGATCGAACCCAGTGCCTCACGCGTGCTAGGCAAGCACGCTACCACTGCGCCACAACCCCAGTCCTGAAAATTTCTTACCTATTACTTAGGAATACTACATTTGAAAAGTTTAGAAGAACTGGTGAAGCTAATATTTCATGGAGGTAACTATTCAAAGAAGTGTCTTTAACATGGTTTTAGCAATGTCAACATAGGGCCAGACAAGTAGAGAGAGATGTGTAATCCCATCTGATGTTATTTCAGTATCTAAAGTACTAGTGGCCCAGATAACCAGGAAAAATATGAAACAGAGGCAGAATTCCATCCACCATAACAGGGCAATAAAACCCAAAGAGTTTGAAAAAGAATCATAAAAGGCTGGGAAGGACCCAATAAAATGACATGAAAAGCCTCCAGAGCCACCTATCCATCCATTCATTCATTCACTTCTGTGTTGAACAAATATTTACTGACTGTCTATCATACCAAGCTCTTTCTGGGCACTTGGGATGCATGACTGAATGAAACAAATTCCCAACAAAACAAAATAAAAAGCTTGTTTTTTGCTCTTAGGGAAAGATTCCTTTTCCCATTGTCTTTCAGTCCTTCTGATACTATCAAGGACACAGAGTAAGGTTGTATCTGTTTAATGCTTCTCAACACTTCCTACTCTTTCTCCTTAGTAAAGAGAAGGGAGCCTTGCATTCATAGCATTCACAGACAATAGCCTATTCCTAGAGTTTCATTACATTTTTGTTTTTGTTATATTCAGTTTTCTGTTTTCCTCACACTTAAATAAGTCATGCTAGTTTTGTGTTTATAGCAGCAAAATACGCTTTCCTAAATAAATTTCTTTCAGTTAAACAAGTGGTCTACTTAAAATATACTCAAGATATAGTAGCACAGATGGTACTCAGGGCAAAAATCCCAAAGATGATGAATGATTATCTAGTTTGGAAAACACTGAGATAGTCTGCAGATGCAGCATGCAAACGACTCAAAACAACCTGAAAACCATAACAGAAACAGCCACTCCTTCAGAAACATTTCTGAAGACACACCATTCACTGCATTGAATCCTAAAACCCTGAACAGTGGTGGAGGTTGGAGGAGGGAGTGATGGTGATAGCTGCCATGATGATACTGCAAGTGGGTAGGTTAAAAGGACAAGGCAAAGCAAGTTGGCACTTTCTGGAGGAACAGTCCACACAAATCCAGAATGGCTATCAAAGTCTGCCTACCTTCTCATTCAGAGAAGGGATGGTCCTCTTATGCATAGAGATAAAAAACATCAACTTTCTGAATAAAAGAGATTGATGCAGCAATCTTGCCAAGCTTCATTTTGAGGTCATTATAATCTATAATTATATTCCAAAATTAAATTTTTTTTTCAGTACTGGGACTCAAACCAGAGCCTCATGCATGCTAGACAAGCACTCTATTACTGGATTACATTACATCCCAGCCCCCAAGTTTAAATTTACAGTTTTATTCTCTTGCTTCATTTAAATTACCTTAAATCAACAATTCCCAACTGGGGAAAGTAATTTTTTCAGAATTTCTGCATATCAGAGATTGTTGAATGTTCCACTGGGGAGTAGTGGGTACTAGCTCTTCCTCTCTTCATCCCCAGTTAAAGTCACTGTCATAATGAGAGTGTCTCATGACTACTGGAGGACACAAGTGAGGAAAAGGCTCAGAACCACCTCTTCAGTAAGAGACACAAACAGTGTAACTGTCTCCTACCCCTCATGGGGCAGGTGTGTGGGTACACAGAAAGCCGAGGCTTGCTTACCTTTCAACACTATAAAATATGGGAGGAAGTTAAGGCTTAGGAAGAATTGTTCTTGGCACCATGGTAATTTGTAAAATGGCTAAGCAATGATTATACAGCATCTTGATGAAGGGTGCAGCAATAAGACAAATAACTACAAGAGCACAAGTCCTTACATATAAACCAGTGCACGATCTTCAAAACTTTTAAAAAGAGATACATCTGAACATCCCTCAACAATGGATCCTTTATAATTTAAGTAGGTTCAGAAAAGGGATTGCTACCTTGAACAAGTTAATAATGGCAAAGATATGGTTTGATGCAGCAGGAAATGCCTTCTAGAACTTAAGAGATGAGTTTTCTTTCCCTCCCTTTCTCCCTCCCTCCCTTCAACCCTCTCTATCATCTCCTGTCCCTCCTTTCCTTTCCCCCAACCTCCTGTTTTCTGAGTTCTTGCGTACTTCTCTGGCCAATGTCCCTCAAGGTTATATGTGTTTAATTGGACATCACTGGCTTTCAAACTTTTTTCTCCAAAACCTCATGACCATCCTGGGGGAAAGCTGTCAGGATAAGACCCACTTACATCTGATGGCAGCCTTTTTAATTCAATATGATATATCAAATCCTGTCTTTACCATTTACAAGCTGAGTGACACTGAGCAAATCATTTGAGTTGTGTGTGTGCCTCAATGACCCCATTTTATAAATGAGGATGATAAAATCACCTATTTAGTTGAATTTTGTGAGGATTCAATGGGTAGATTGATGCAAAGTGCTGAGAAAGAGCCCCACATAAATAAGCACGGCACAAACATTTGCTTTACATATTCAACTTCTCCCATAATCTTTCCTTTGACCAAAGAGCTCTACTGCCCCCAAAAGATTAAAAAATCACTTTGCTGCTGGTTGTAGTATTGTTTAAATGAGCATACCATAGCATTTAACCCACATTTTTCATCAATTTTCCCTTCCCCATCTCAGAAAGTCTTCATTCTTCAGAACATAGTACCTTGTCCCCATGATTCTCAAGGTCAGATGCCCCTTGCTGTTTTTATCCAATCACTTTTTGTGATTAGTGGTTTCCTTCAGTCTATCTTCAATAGCATCACTACATCAGAAAGCACCTAACTGAACCTTCTCTTTTACCCAGAACAAAAGCTGAAATCTTCCAAATAAATGATCTCACTCTGTTTCTTGAGGGAAGAATGAAGAGACAAGGTTTCCTGACTCCCAACCCATTGCTTGTTCTCTAACAGTCCCTCTCTCGACACTTGGTGCAATTTTACACAATTAATTCTGAGTGCCTTTGCATTCTTTTTTTTTAAAAATATTTATTTTTTCAGTTTTAGGTGGACAGAATATCTTTATTTTATTTTTATGTGCTGAGGATCGAACCCAGTGCCTCACGCGTGCTAGGTGAGCACACTACCACTGCGCCACAATCCCAGCCCTGCCTTTGCATTCTTAGAGCCACATCTCTCTCCAAGGACTCTTGAAATTCTGCCACTGATAACTTTGTGCTCTGGTCTTCCCACCACCCAGTGGACAATCTGAGACCACCACAATCTGAGATTCACTCATTCATGAGAAGCTTTATTTGAGCTTCCAAGCAGTTCCAGTTCCTCTGCTGGGTTGGAGGAATTCAGAGTGACAGAGCCACTGTGTTAGAGGAGCTCATGTCTACATTGGTAGTTATGCAAATAAAGATGAGTCATAGGAGCCCGGCACTGTGGCACACACCTGTAATCCCAGTGGCTCTGGAGGCTGAGGCAGGATGATCACAAGTTCAAAGCCAGCCTCAGCAACTTAGTGAGGCCCTAAGCAACTTAGTGAGATCTTGTCTTAAATAAAAAAAATAAAAACAGCTGGGGTTGTGGCTCAGTGGTCAAGTGCCCGTGGGTTCAGCCCCCAAAAGAAAAAAGAGTGTCATAGGAAAGCACACAGTGTGTAAGGGCTAGGGTCATGTTTATACACAGAACATTGAGAAGGAGGGTATTTCACCCAGCCTAGGGGTCATGGGTCAGGAGAAGCTTCTTAAAGGAACTGACTCCAAATCTAGATCTTGGAATAGGCATAAGCCAGGTAAAGAAAGGAGGAAGGCACTTTAGGTGGGGAGATAGAATGTGGGAGGAAGAGCAAGGGCATTCGTGTAAGCAGAGAACTTTGGGGGATATGTCAGAAATTGTGCTAAGTAGGAGTGGGAAGTCAGAGAAATAAGCAGCAAAGAGGCTTGACATACTGGGCCAGATCTTATGGTGTGAACAAAATAATTTTATTCTAGAAGCTGTACAGAACTAATGTAGCAGTTTCATCAAGAAGATAAGAACTTACTTTATTCTGTAATAGCATTGAGGACAATGAAGAACTGCTTAGAGGTTATTGCACTAATTAATCCAGGTGAGATAAGAATCTAGGATCTCTTCAAGCACAGAAATATGTAGCTATGCTATGGAATTCACCATCAACTATTGAGTGTCCCTATGAACTAAATTTTTGAGAACTGTACAACTCTTTTTCAGCCATCTATATTTTTTAAAATAGCATTTTCTTACCTTAACTAGGTAACCAGTCCAGGTTATTTGATCATTCTTTTTCTGTTCTTTTTTTAAATAGTTTTTTTAGTTGTAGATGGACACAATACCTTTATTTTTATGAAGATTGAACCTAGTGTCTCACACGTAATAGGCAAGTTCTCTACCACTGAGCCACAATCCCAGCCAGCCCTCCTTCTGTTCTGTTTTTAATCAACTAAGAAAGCCTTTTACCTTTGGTCTTGACTACAGTTATTCTTTCAATGATCATTGGTTGTGAAGAACCATTGGGTGTGTATGCACCTGTGTGTGCATGTGTGCATGTGAGTGATTTTTGTTGCCAACAAATTTCTAACTTAACCTTCAGATTTAAAAAAAAAAACATGCTTCATGACATTTCATTGCTTAATGCTTCTACCATGTCTATCAAAAAGAGGAATTCTGGATGCACTCCTTTTAAATGGATCCCTGATTAATTTTTTGGCAACTATTTGGTGAATCAGCAGAACTAAGATAATTTCTCATCTAGAAAGACTAACAAGAGATAAATTTTTTGCAATTTTTATTACCCAAGATAAAATTTATTAAGTTAGTTCTTGAGTTGCTTTTAATCTTAGTAATATTGGAAGTGAAACCAAGATTCAGCCAGGGCTAGGAGTAGGTGAAGTGCAAAAAGGTAGCTTTTTAGAAAGAACAACGGGATAAATCATTTTGTGCCAGAGTTTTGTTACCTTTTCTTTTGTTAAAACACCACGGTGTCAGGAATGATAACTTTCCAAGTGTGACTGATTACATTTTTACTCAGGGACAGACACATGCGAGAGCGCGCACGCACGCACACACACACACACACACACACACACTTTGGCCAGTTTTCAAGCTGTTTTGTGCACTTCCAAGTGTCCACCTTTCCAGGTGTCTTTGGCCTTTGCATCCTACCCTTTCCTCTCCCGGGTACTCACAGAGTCTGCGTACTGGGCGGTAGGCTGGGGATGCGGTGAATGTCCTTGCAGGTGACTTTGAAGTCGTCCTCCTGGTGGCACTCGCAGGGTGGAGATGGACACCCCCTGCCCCCCAGAATCCTGGGCAGGGAGAGCGGCAATACCAGCTGCAGCAGGGTCTCCAGCCTCATTTTTCCACGGGCCCGCAGGGCTATGTCTTTATCCTGCGCTATCGCCTCATTCTCAGCCCTCTGCGCCTCGGGTTCCCCCAGGCAGAGGGAGACCAGGGAGCAGGAGGGGTGGGAGGAGAGAGGACTCCAAGAGGCTGTGACCTCACCACCGCAGGAGAGGCTAGAGAGGGAGAAGAGGCTCTCAAGTGCTCAGCTTCCCTAGGCAACTCTGTACCCAAACAAGCCTACTTGCTTCACTTTTTTTTTTTTTTTTTTTGGCCCCAGCCACGCAGCCTGCTCTGTCTGTTCCCAGGCACTGGTGTGGGCTGTTCCTTGTGTTTTCTAACCCGCCCCACGCGTTCCTTCCTATTACTTTTCTCCAAAGCCTTTTTAAGAGTCTTTCCTCCCTACTTTTTCTCTCAAACGCAAAACGCCACCTTTCCCCGTGGGTAGCCTTCTAAAAGCACTGCCTGCCCAGGACCCACCCGCACGCACTCTAGCCAGACAAAGTCAGCTTGGATTGGACTGTGCTGCTGAACTTCAATTTCTCAGAAGCTGGCACACCGCCCTGGCCAGCCCCGGGTGCGGCCGAAGCTGGGGCTCGACAGTCCTGGCGGATCTTCGCGGCTGCCGGACTCCCGCGCCCACCCGGACCGCTCCGCGCCGGTGGCCGAGCTCCTGCAGGAGTTGCCGCCAGGAGTCCCCTAGAGCCGAACATCTCTCCCCGCAGCCGACCTACTCCGCCAGGAGAGTCCGGAACTGGGCTCTGGGGCCATCTGCTGGGGAGAACCCGGAACGGCAGAAACCGTTCCTGGTACCCCCAAATGGATTGCACTCAACCTTGGGATATGGATTTGAAGCCGGCTGGAAATCTGGAAAAATCTGGTTATGCTAGAAATGTTATTGATCATGCCCCGCCTCTGCAATGGGGCAAAAAGAATACTTAAGTGGCACATGATTATCTATCTAATACTCATCATTCTTCACACAGTAGCCCAAAAGATTAATTATAAATATAAACCAGATTGTGCCAATTTCCTTCTTAAAAGTCTTCAATTGCTTAGCTTATTCCTGTCGGGGCAAAAGGAATATCAACTTCTTTCATACTGCATGATTCCTTTTATAAGAAATTGTAGAACAGGGGAAAAAAGCTATGGTGATGAAAATCAGAATAAAAGTTCAGGGAGATGACTGTATCAAGAGAGGGGGGAACACACAGGGTCCTATCTTTTGGACTGGTGGTTAAGTGAATGTATATATTTATCAAAATTTATTGAACTATAAACTAAAAATGTGTGCATTCCAAAGTTTATAGAACACTTTAATACTCACCCAACTCTAGAAACAACCCTAAGATCCTTCCATGGGGCAATGGAAGGAGAAACAGTGAGGCATCCATGCCGTGGAATAACCAATAAACGTAAGCAAACTGCAGATTTGCAAACACAAGACTCAAATGTATGACGCTAAGCGACTCAGAATATAGTCTATCATTGTAAATGTCCCATGTGCTCTTGAAAAAATGTGCATTCAACTGTGTTGAGTGGTGTGTTCACAGATGTCATTTGGTAGTGTTGATTGTATTCTTCAAGTCTTCTTTATTTTTGCTTTTTTTCCTATTTATTAATCAATTACTGGTATACGGGAAGTGAAATTTTTTACTACAACTGGGGATAAATCTTTTCCTCATTTCATTTCTATTTTTCTTAGTCCCTTCATCATTACTAAATGACTTTCATTATACCTTGTGATATACTTTGCTCTCTAATCTAGTCTTTCAATTATTGACAGAATTCAACTTTTTTTCATTAGTGTTAACATAGTCTGCTTTTTCCACACTTTTATTTTAACCTCTTTGTCTTTATATTTAAATACATTTCTTGTAAGTAGCATACAGTTGAGTCTTACTCTCAGTATGGCAAATCTCTTCCTTTTATTTATGTTGTGTAGATCATTTACATCTGATATCATTACTAATATTAGGCTTTAAGTACATAATCTTGCTATTAATTTTATATTTTCTACTGTAATTTGATTCCCTTTTCCTTTTTTAATTAATCCTTCTAATTTAATTCAGAAATTCTTGATTCCATCATGTCTTCTTTGCTGACTCAGCTATTACTCTGTTATGGTAGTGATTGCTTTAGGGGTTTTGTATGCATATTTGAATATTCCTAGTCTCAGCTGTTGTCACACCATTTTTGCATTGTTTAAAAGGACCTTACAGCCCGGTGTGGTAGTGCACGCCTATAATCCCAGCAGCTCAGGAAGCTGATGCAGGAGGATCCAAAGTTCAAAGCCAACTTCAGCAACAGTGAGGTGCTAAGCAACTCAGGGAGACCCTGTCTCTAAATAAAATAGAAAAAAAAAAAAAGATCTGGGGATGTGGCTCAGTGGTTGAATGCCCCTGTTTTCAATCCCTAGTGTCCCTCTTCTCTCAAGAAAAAAGCACCTTACAAAGTATATTTCCATTTATTCTTTCCTGCCTGAACTTTAAGCCCTATTTAGAGATCTTTCCAGGTACTCTATCCAATGCTTCATGAATCATGAGTTTCAATCTGGCTGGTGAGAATCGTCACTGTTCTTGGTTCTGGATGACAAGCACTTTGCCCTCTGATCTCTTCAGACACTTGTTTCTCCAGCCTATGTTTTTTCACAGATTTATGTATACACAGGCTGTAAAACCCACAACACAATGTTACTATCTTTTCTAAGATCAATTATCTTTTAAAGAAATTTAAATAATAGTTAAAATAAATAAAATAAATTAAAATAATAGTTACTCTTTCTGGTCTTCTCATGCCATAGAGGTAATCCACATATTCCTTTGTGTCACTTTCCTTTTGCTTGACAGACTTTCATTAACATTTCCTGTAGTGCATATGTGATGATTATGAATTATTTCTGCTTGGATATCATTGCTAGGTATAGAATTATAGATAGAAAATTTTTTTTCCTTTAAGTACTTTTAAAATATGATTCTATTTTCTTGTTGCTTGCATTGCTTCCAAGGAAAAATCTTCTATCATAGCTTCCTTTGTTCCTTTATAAAATGCTTTAATCTGGACTGCTTTTAAGACTTTCTTTATCACAAGTTGAAATCAATTTGCATTTTTTTTTTTTTTTGCTTCTTTGCATGTCTGATAATCTCTGTTTGGATGATAGGCATTGTAAATGTTATCCCTTTTTGCACCTGATTTTTTTTGCATTCATATAAATATTCTTGAGCTTTGTTATAAGATGTAGTTAAATACCTTTGAAGCAATTTGATATTTTTTATCTTGTTTTTAAGGTTTCTTAGGTAGGAACAGAGTAGCATTCAATCTAATTCTTCCCAATTTCTGAGGGAAGACCTTTCCAGATACTCTATCCAATGCTTCATGAATCTTAAGTTTCAATCTGGCTGGTGGGAACCGTCACTGGTCTTGGTTCTGGATGACAGACAGTCTCCAGCCTCTGTTTTTTCACATATGTAATGATTACTATTCTGCTGAATACTCCATGGGAGATCTTGTGGAGTTCTCTGGAGTTTTCCCTCTTGATGACTCTCTTCCTTCTGTTGTTCTGTCTCCATTTTCTCAACCTTTCAGCTTCATCTCTTTAATTCAGAGCATCACTGGGCTCTGCCTAGGCTCCTTCTTCTTGCACCCTGGCCTGGATACTTTCTCAAGGCAGTAAGTTGTTGCAGTCATAAGCTTTTCTCATCTGTTTCCTCTGTCAATGGGATCACTGTCCTTTGTGTCCACTTAAAAACCATTATTTCATATATTTTGCCCCTTTTTTTTCTTTTTTGCAAAAGCAGATCTTTTATCACAAGGCCTCTCCATCCTTGGCACTGCTATGAATGGTTAACGTTTGTTTTTTTTTTTGTTTGTTACTCTGATAGGAATGTAAATCTAGTCTCTGTTATTCCCTCTTTGCTAGAAACAAGTGGTATGCTAAAATCTGTACTATTTTAAACCAAGATTTAGACAACATAAATTGGCTTAGTAGATCATAATGTAAGTAAAATCTCCTCGATGAACAGTTTCAAGTCAGTAAATTGGAATAAGCTTTCAGGATAACATGTTCTTATAGCCTGTTCAACAAATGGCTATGATAATCATAAAGGCAATTTTCTTACCTGAACATAACTTTTAAACCTCAGCAAATAAACGTGAGTTGAGATGATGAATCAGCTTAAATTAAGAGCAAAGTGTTTGCACTCAGATCCATTAAATACACACAAAATATCCTTTTAAATGTAACAGTAAATGAGAAGGGCTATGGAACTCTAGGTTTTCCATTTTTGTAGAAGAGCCATTAAAATGGTCCATATATTAGAAAGTGGTGTGCATCTGGATGTTAGTGTTATAAAACTGATGTGCATGACAGTGATACTGCTTATAATTAGTTAGTAAGTGTATGCCTGAAAAGAATATTATGGGATCAACCATGGTTCTACAGAATGAATGGCTAAAGATGACTACTGAATAGTGGTCAATACCATAGCTGCAACATCTTATGTTTTATTTTGACTCTTAGTTTTCAGTTAGCTTTAAAACTTGTAAGAGTCAGGGGCTGGGGTGGTGGCTCAGTGGTAGAGCGCTTGCCTAGCATGTGTGAGGCACTGGGTTCGATCCTCAGCACCACATATAAATAAATAAGAAATAAAGGTCCATCAACAACTAAAAAAAATATTAAAAAAAAACTTGTAAGAGTCAAACAAACTTATGATTGCTGCTGGTGTTAAGACAGTAGATTTCACCACCGCTTCATTCATTCCCACCCAATCGGGATTTTGGAGATTTCCTTTTTAGTTTACCCTTAGTGTTTTATGTGGTATCTTCTTTCTTGTTAAGTGCCCTGTGATAGTACAAGGGGTCTTTGCCATCTGTGGTGGCTGGATGGAACCAAGCAAAGTCTAATGATAGAGGTGATCATCACTTAGGCTAGGACGTCCAGGAAACATGGAAGTTGCTTTTGAAGACACATCATCCCCTGATGCTGATGGGTGGGACAGCAAGGTGCGAGCTATGAATAGTGCTTGCTTGGATATGGACTTCTCTGCACATGGGCTATTCCCCCACACCTTTGAGTTTATGCCCCAAACTCCTAGCTCCCCCTGCCATTTCAGGACCTTCTTCTGTGTCACACCAGATTCCCAATCATAAAACTTTTATTTTGGAGGACTGAGCTTGTTTATGATATGTTCTTCAATGGCTTATGCCTTGATTCTTTGGTGAGAGCAGAGCTGGCTTCGTGGGTTTGTGACTTGAGCAATCTCACAGGGCCCTGTAAATATTTGAGGAAAAATAGGTATTTTCCTGACACATGGAAATAATCTGTCTGCTGTTGCTGTTTCATTGTGGTATGAGTTTACAAGGTATTGGCAAATGATAACTTCTGACTCTTCTGTTTGAAATACCACTGCTTTTAACCACCCAAGCAGTTTCTTTTCTTTATATATATATATATTTTTGGTACCAAGGATTGAACCCCCAGGGCACTTAACCACTGAACCACATCCCTAGCCCATATCCATATATATATATTATATAAATATAGATATATATTTTATATAAATATAGATATATATATTTTTTAAAGACAGGGTTTCACTGAGTTGCTTAGGGCCTTGCTAAATTGCTGAGGCTAGCTTTGAACCTGTGATCCTCCTTGCTAAATTGCTGAGGCTAGCTTTGAACCTGTGATCCTCCTTGCTAAATTGCTGAGGCTGACTTTGACCTTTCGATCCTCCTGCCTCAGCCTCCTGAGCCACTGGGATTACAGGCATGCACCACTGTGCCCGGTAGCAGTTTCTTACATGACAGCTGTGTCCCCTTCTCCATACTTACCCATTCAGAAAGAGTTGAGTTACAATGATGATGTCACTACTTTCTGACTAGCTCCATTTCAGAAACTCTATTTTTATTTTATTTTTGCAGTGCTGGGAATTGAACCCAGAGCATTGCACCCGATAGCCAAGCACTCTACCACTGAACATCCCAGTTCCCTAGAACCTTCTACTGATTAACCCTTTCCAGGTGTTTAATGTTTGATGTGGCTCAGGAAGCTAGATGTGGAATTACTACCTTGGATCTTGGAGTGGATGGCTTCACTTGTGTAATCTTAGTGAGGGGTCTTTGGATTTTAAACAACAAAACTTAAGCTTCGAAAGGGAAATCATCACAATCTGTAAGCTATATTCTTTCTTCTAAACATCCAGAACAAAATCAAGTCCTCATGTTTATGGAACTGACACAGTAGGGCATCATAGTATATAGGTCCAATAACATACACTGAGTGCTTACTGTGAGCACTGGCTGCATGCTTCACACACTTTATTTTATCCCCCAATCAATTCTGCTCATGAGATATCATTCTTATTCACATTTGGCAAAAGGAGAAATGAAGGCACAGATTAAGTCAATTGATCAAGGTCAAATAGATAATAGGTATTACAGCTAAGATTTGAATCTAAGTGGTCTGGGCCCAAAATCTGAGCATTTAACCACCTCCAGCTTCCTCTAGGCAATCATGGAACACAAGTATTTAAAGAAGCACAGTTTACTTTTGCTGCTTTACTCATCTCTCTTTCTCCCTTTCCCCTCCCTCCCTTCCCTCTCTTTCTCTCTCTCTCTGCAGATTAGCTTTTCCAGCTGCTTCTTGAACATAGATAAAGATGGCCACGTCACTATGACAGGCTCAGCTCTTACCTGTACATCAAGACTATTCAGGCAATAAATTGGAAACTTGATCCAATGTTAAATTCTCAAAGCATAAAGAGCCTGATAGGCCCAAATTATTTCAGGTGTGTCTTATCAGCCACCAGCACAGAGGTAGGAGTTATTTATAATATAAAAAGGAGTTTTAGGGCTGGGGTTGTGGCTCAGTGGTTGAGCACTTGCCTAGTATGTGTGAGGCACTGGGTTTGATTCTCAGCACCACATATAAATAAAAAAAATAAAAGATCCATTGACAACTAAAAAATATTTAAAAACGAAAAGGGTTTTGAGGGCCCCATGCTCTGGTAGGATCATTTCCATTTAAAGGGGCAATGTGGGCATATAAAAATATCTGCCACATCTACTTCTATTAAGGTACTGTATAGTTGGAGGGTCATTTATGACACTAATCCTGAATAGATACCATTTGGGCAAAGTCATGTGGACTACATTTTGTCTCCCTAAAATTCATTTGTTGAAACTTCGATATGTCTGAATTTAGAGATAGGCCCTTTAAGAAGGTAATTAAGGATAAATGAACTTATAAGAGTGGGGCTCTAATTAAATATAACTGGTGTTCTTATAAGACCAGGTCCATGCTCAAAGAAACTGTCATTTGAGGACACAGAGAAGACTGATGTCTGCAAGCCAAGGAGAGAGGCCTCAGGAGAACTTTTACCCACTGACACTTTGATCTTGAATTTGCAGATTATACATATGGTTTCTTTGTTCTTTTAAATTTGTTGTTTAAGCCACCCTTCTGTGATATTTTGTTATGGCTGTCCCAGTAAACTAATACATCATATAACCCTTGTGTGCTCCTGTTTATATGGTTTGAAAAGGAGGAACACTGCAAATGGTTAATTGTTGTGGGGTTTTTCAACTCTAAATTCAGGTGACTCAGCTTGAGTGTGGTGTTGGGGATGGATAAACATATGTCTGCCATATCAATTAAAATTAATTAATATCCTATGGGGGCTACAAGACAATTTTGGGTAAAATCTATTTTGTTAAGGAAAGGAGAGATATTCTCTGATCTGGCTTCACTGGGTTTTCTTCTAGATGTCACATTTGTCAACTGAGAACGTGCCATACGACAAACAGCTGCTATGAATTTAATGATGTCTTTAATGTCTACTTATTATGATGAACTCAAATCTGATTTTCTACTCTTTGGTACCTGTTGTGTCCTGTGACTTTTGCTTTATTCAGCTAATACCATTTTCAAATGGGGTCCTCAGAATTGAATCCAGTTCTCTGAACATGGTTGGACCAGTGAAGAGAAGTTATTGACAGTTTTTATTACTGCAGCTCAAGTTTACATTAGCTTCTTTGGTACTCATTTTTCTGGGAGTCAATCAAAATTTCCAGAAAACTTTCTATAGAAACAGAGGCAGTGTTCTATTTCCTAGCTTTGTAATTTGTATAGTAGTATACTGTTTCCCTTACTTGGCTCAGCAACTCAAGAGAAAGAACTGTGTTGTTTACCTCCTCATTATCCCTGTATCTTCAATAGCTAATACATCTAGATGCTAGAAAGACCCAATATAAATAAACATAATTGTTTTGAAGAATTAATATGTTAAGAAAACTTGTGCCTCTGAAGGTGTATGGGTCTATTTTATAGCCTTTCTGAATTATCTTAATTTCTGTGACAGGTGGAGTGTATTCTAGAGCAACAATTTTGAACAAGCATGATGAAGACAGAAGAAAAAACATATATAGGTAGGTCTTTAGAAGAATTTTATGTTCAAACTGAGTATGAAATATAAAATATTCTTTTTCATTACTTATTTATTCTACTTAGGTATACATGATAGCAGAATGCATTTTGATTCATTGCATACAGATGGAGCACAACTTTTCATTTCTCTGGTTGTACCTGATATAGAATCACATCATATATGCAGTCATACATGAAGCTAGGGCAATGATGTCTATCTCATTACACCATCTTTCCTGCTCCCATGCCCCCTTCTCCCCTCCTCCCCCCTTTGACCAAATTTCCTCCATTCTTCCTGTGACCCCTCCTGCATTATGGATCAGCATCCACTTATCAGAGAGAACATTTGGCATTTAGTTTTTTGGGATTGGCTTAGTTCCCCTAGCATGATATTCTCCAACTCCATCCATTTACCTGCAAATGCCATAATTTTATTCTCTTTTATTGCTGAGTAATATTCCATTGCGTATATATACCACAGTTTCTTTATCCATTCATCTATCGAAGGGCATCTAGGTTGGTTCCATAGTTTAGCTATTGTGAATTGAGCTGCTATAAACATTGAAGTGGCTGCGTCACTGTACTATGCTGTTTTTAAGTCTTCTGGGTATAGACCAAGGAGTGGGATAGCTGGGTCAAATGGTGGTTCCATTCCAAGTTTTCTAAGGAATCTGCATATTGCTTTCCAGATTGGAAATTTGTAGTCCCACCAGCAATGTATGAGTGTGCCTTTTTCCCCACAACCTCTCCAACAGTTATTGTTGTTTGTATTCTTGGTAATTGCTATTCTGACTGGCGTGAGATGAAATCTTAAGAGTAGTTTTGGTTTGCATTTCTCTAATTGCTAGAGATGTTGAACATTTTTTCATATGTCTGTTGATTGATTGTACATCTTCTGAGAAGTGTCTGTTCAGCTCCTTAGCCCATTTATTGATTGGGTTGTTCCCCTATCTCTCACCATGCACAAAATTCAACTCAAAGTGGATCAAGGATGGATTCAAACTAAAAAGCTGCTTCTCAGCAAAAGAAACAATTAAGTGAACAGAGAGCCTACATTCTGGGAACAAATTTTTGCCACACGGACATCAGATAGAGCACTAATCTCCAGTATATATAAAGAACTCAAAAAACTTAACACCAAAAAAAAAAACAACCCAATCAATAAATGAAGTATTCTTTATATCTTAGTGTTGCCAGAAAAAATTTGCACATTTTTTCTTGTATCAAATTTGAGTACTAACTATTTAAGATTCTGGGTGTGGTGGGGAATGGGGAAGGGAGAAGGAGAAGTGAGAAAAGGGTGAGAAGCCATAAAGATCCCTTTGTTTGAAAGGCTAATGGAGGAGACCAATTGAGAAATGATCATTACAGTACAAAATTGTTAGAATAGGGAACTGGTATCATTTAAGGTGATCTTGCTCTTCTTTAGGTAATTAGGAAAACTTCAACGGATAAAGTAAAATTTATCCTCTTGTCCCTCTAGAAGGGGACAGGTCAGTGCTCTTTTTTGGCAGAGTAGAAGGAAAAGACCAATCATGTGACTAACTTGATTTTTACTATTTTCCTTTTCCAAAGCTATTTGTTTTGTTGCTGTTGAGATCCCTCCCTCCTCTCATGACTGGTACTGACTCCCTGAGTGTAAAGCATTTCTTTCATGATTTAGAATGACTGAGGACATGACATCTCAGATCTGAAGGTCGCAGCACTAATGAACCGTCTCACAACTCTTGGTTTGCTATGATCTTAGGTGAGTCACCTCTTTCAAGGCCTAAAGGGTTTGACTAGATAATCTCTGTTCCCTCCAGTTCTAAGAATTTGTGAGCCTTTGGAACAAGACACAGGGCCTTGGTATTAAGGGATGTTTATATTTCACTGTTGGAAATTATCCTTCCCTGTTCCCCAAGGAGTAAAATTACAGTGAGAGCCAAAGCAGCCGCCTACACGAGCTTCTGGCCTTTAAAAAAAAAAAAAGAACAGGGCAACAGGGCGCGGCTGAAGGGCTCGGAAGCCTGCTAATCCTGGTTCTTCCGGAAAGTCTCGGAAGGCTTGTCGCTTGGCATCCTGGGACTTGCAGTTCTTCTGGGGTCACTCTCCCTTGATATCTCCCTGCTCTTGAGAAGAGATGGACTACAACTCCCAGAGGGCCAAGCGACAGCCCCTCGTCCTAGACTCTCGCTGCGGCTGGGCGGCTAGTTCAAGTTGCCATAGCTGCGAGTCTGGGGAGAGCCGAGTCAGTTGCGCCGCAGCGTTTGGTCAGTTACACCTTCTGGGTCACTGGTAGCCGCGGGAGCCGGGTGGGTCCTCGGCGATGATCCGGCATTAAGGACCTGGAATCATCTTCTGTCTCAGGTACCTGCTCCCACCGCCCCCTTGTCCTTTCTCTTCCACTTCCCTATCTTATCCTAGACGTTTTAGGGCCCACTTCCCCTCGTTCCAGAGATGGGGCAACCAGGGCTGCGCGGAGATCTGGAGTGAGGCCGTGGGTGTGTGAAGTGTGCGGCCAGATGCGGGGAGATAGCTGTCCTCAACCCTTCCTAGGCATGGGTGACCAGAGTCAGGTCCTGACCAAGTTACCCAGTGACCCCGGGCTATGTTGTCCTTTCGGAAGCAGCTTGCCCTGCCACTGAAGCCTTAGCTGCGTAGGAGTTTGGACTCCGAGTGTCGGTCTTCCAGAGAATCGTCTGGCATTTGCTGGCCTGTGCTAGGATATAACCTAGTGGTTTTTTTTTTTTTTTTGGTACGTTTTCTGTAGTCACAGAAAGTTTGCTACACTCGGGAACACTGTATCAGTCATCTATTTTTTTTTTTTTCCTATGCCAACGTAGGAGTTGCCCCAACCTCAGCTGTTAGCAGTCCCTTATTTGAATTGTTTCCTAGGAATATCGGAAACAATCGGATTGTTACTCAATCGGACGTTGAGTAACAACTGCATCTTTTATTGGTTTGATGGGCCTAACCTCGCACGCAGACGTCCAGTAAAACTGGACAATTAGTTGGCAGCGTTGATCTAAGCATTAAGTATCTGGCATGGTGCAAGTGCTCAGTATTTATTACTTATTTTTATTAATTATGCAGAACAATGTCTAATAGAAATAAAACGTGAGCCACACAGGTAATTTAAAATTTTGTAGTAATAAAGTACAAGAAACTGTTGAAATTAATTTTAATAATTTATTTTGCAAAGTATATAAAAATGTATCCAATATATAGTAAATATAAAACCAACTGAGATATTTTACAGTTTTTAAAAAAGTATTAAGTCTCTAAAATATGGTGTGTATTTTACATTTATAGCACATGTCAATTTGAACTGGCCAGATTTCTAGATCTCAGTAACCACATTGGTGGCTAGTGATTGCTGTATTGGACAGCAAAGAGAAGATTAAAACTGACAGTTTCACACTGGCCCAGAGAAATTTTGTTGTGCTTATTACTCATCTCATGGA
Source organism: Xerus rutilus (assembly GCA_028644305.1). Lineage (NCBI taxonomy): Eukaryota > Metazoa > Chordata > Mammalia > Rodentia > Sciuridae > Xerus > Xerus rutilus. The sequence continues at coordinate 19,480,291 of CM053401.1, forward strand.
ATGAAAGTTGTTTTCTTGTTAGAAGAGTGAAGTGTGCACTGCACCTGTGTCCTCTTCAGCATATCTTTCTACCATCGCATAATGAAGTATCTCTCAACAGTTTTTTTTTAATTAACTTTTTTTTTAAAGAAACTAGTGTTTATTTTCTGTAACCTTATTTCCATTTTGCTTATTAGTAAGTGTCTCCAGAACAGCTCAAGAACACTTTTAAAGCTGCTGTTCCCTCACATGACTATCTGTGGATTCTAGAGACTATTTCCAAAACAGTAACAAATAATTGAAAATATTTCTGTCTGTAACTCTTTCCTACAGCCAAAGACATTTTACTTTTATTTACTTATGTGCAATACTATGTGTGAAAAGAACTGGGCAACGTATAAAATATTTTTTTAAAGAGGCTTAGACTAGCTTAGAAATACAATTGGGTCATCAGTTCAGAAATAACATGTTAACTTCTTAACCTGATTGACTTTACCAACAATAGACATGCTCAGGGACTTTGGGCTACACTTGGGCTACAGTTTACACTGCAGCATGATCTAGTAAGCTCAAGGGGTGACTAGGTCCAGGTAGAAGCCATCTGTAAATAGTATGCTGGCAGGGCACTTGCATGTGAAGGATTCCAGTGAGGTCATTTGGGCATTTGGATGAACCTACGAGCATTTTCTCTGTTCTATGATATGCTATAATCTGCACTTAGGGAAGTTGATCTACTTTTCACGTTTTTTTTTTTTTTAAATTAAAAAAATTAAAGTTGTATGTGTTATCCCCTTGTTTCATTTATCTGTAGGTGGTTTGGGGAAAATACAGGGGCACCCAAAGATCATCTACTTGACTAAACCTTTTGCCCTGAACTTCATGAAGAAATGATAGGAGGCAGGCATATGTGCCTTAGAAGAGCACTGAGCTCAGAGGAGAGCAACACGGAGTTTTGGGGGTGTGCTTTGTAAGTATGCATTCTCCCTGAGTTTCATTTCTGAGATAACAAATTATTGCAGATTGAATGAAAAAGACAATGCCAACAAGTAGACTTTTGGGGGGCAAGAAGCTTCTTTTCTAATATGTGGTGTAAAAATAAAATAGAATGGTTTGCCAGCAAGTAGACTTTTGGGGGGCAAGAAGCTCCTTTTCTAATATGTGGTGTAAAAATAAAATAGAATGGTTTGCATACAGAGTTACAAAAATTTAGGTGAGCAAAACATGTGAATATACCTTTACAACTCTAACAAAGCAACACTATTGCAACTATTTCTATTAGACAAGTATTTGATAACTTATTTTATCCAAGGCACTGTGTTACGCATCTTTTTCAGGCATATTATGTATAAGTCTTTCATTACACTTATCTTTACTTTGGAAAAATGTCAGTTGAGGCTCAGATAGGTTATTGTTTTGCTTGGGATTCTGGAGCCTAAAGAGTGGTCTTTATTCCCAGATCTTCTGACTCTAAATCCCAGTCCTGCCGACTGCATAGGTGCTCCATTGCTCTTTATCATTGCCCTCTAATAGGATTTGATTTGTACTCAGCATTTTTGGGTTAATGCTGAGCACAGTTTACTGTTAAAATTTGTCTCTTTAAATGTTCAAAGCCTTCTATTATTTTTTTCTAATTTTTTTCAAATTATAATGACTCTTACATTATTATTGAGGTAAGAGTTATAATTTGTGGTTTACATAAAATGAGCATATTCAACATGAATTGCCATTGACAATCAAGGGTATAATGTTAAAAACTTAAAATTTGCAACAGATTTAAAATTATAGACATTTTTAGGATTTCATGTTGCATATCGATAAGAGGCACTTAAGCATATAGGGGAGGCACAAAGATCTCTGGTGTTCAAACTTCTTAGGATTAAATAATTTTAGAACTGGAGGGCCTGATAGGATAATGTGATCTGGAAATCCTCAACTGTATAGTCTCGACACATTTGGAAATAATCTAAAAATACCTTAGTGGATTCACTATTATCTCTAATAATTTCACTTAGTTGATTCTTATATGAAATGATTTTAATATAGTCATACCATTTTACAGCATTTTTAAAATTTCTTGTAACAATGTATTATTACATATCAACACATAAAATCCTACCTTTTCTCTTTTAGTGGCTACATAGCAGTCCAGTGATTACATATATTTAATGTGTCCTTTATCAGCTAGTTTGTATTTTTTCTTATAAGTATAAATAATTCTGCAGTGAAATTCTTATACATACATCTACACTTAAGATGTATAAATACAACTCCTTTTGTTTTCCTAGGATGACATTTATAGAAGTAGAATTTGTGAGTCAAAACATATGCATATTACTTATTTTTACTTATATTGCCAAGCTGTTGTACAGAAGAGCTGTTCTAATTTTTATAGCTAATACTCATACAAGTATGCCCTTAGGAACCCTGAGGTTGAGAACTTTTTTCATCTGTGTAAGACCGATAAAAAAGAATGTAATTATATTATTTTAATTATATTATTTAATTTGCAATTCTTTAGTGAAACAAAGTATGTTTATACACTTGTTAGGGCCATTTCTATTCTGCGAATTGCCTGTGTATGCTTTGGGTCTGTTCTTTTTGCTCTTTTAAAAAGCTGATTAATCTTTTGGTTCCCACATGTGAATATTTTTCTGAAATCTTACTTTAGTTTTAAAACCTTGTTTCTGGTGTCTTGTTATCAGTAATGGATGATTTTAAGAGACTTATCAGGCCATTATCAGATGTATACCTCTGGTAAAGGCCTGATAAATTCATATAACTTTAACATAGATCTTATATAATGCTGATGAGTGGAGTGTTTGGGAAATGGAAATATTTGAGGTTACATGAATCCATTTAGCTAATGAACATTTAAAATCGTCTCTTTGCTTAAGGTTTGTCATGAAACAGGTCTTGGTGAATGAATGAGCCCATGGGGGAATGGATGAGTGAATTAATGATAAGCCTGATGCTACATACCCTTAATTTTCCACACCCTACATCATAGAGAACAAGGACTTTGGGTTACCTCATCCTCTTTCAGCAGGAAGCAGTTTGGAGATGTCATTGCCCATTTTTCCATAGAAATGGAATGTAGACATTGACAGTGGGGCAATGTAACAGTGGTCTGTTTACATTGTCTATTTACAATGCATTATGCTTTGAATATATCCCTTGCTGCTCTGCCAGTGCAACTTATTTTTTAAATGGACATGTTGCTTTCTCTTTCTTTCTGCCTGCTGCTCCCTAATCTCTCCTCCACAATCTCTGGGGAAACAGGATTACCTTTCTTCCCTATTTTAGGCAGATTTATCTGTCCTTGACATCATAGGAATGAAGTAATCTAGACTTTGGGGATGGTACCAGAAGATCTCAAAAATGACTGTCTCCCAAATTAACAAGTGAATTACAACTCTAGAGAACATGTGGAATGTAGCCTTTTAATCACCTCTTTAAAAGCCCCCTGTTCCTGCTGATGAGCAGAATCATAGTCTCTGTCACAGGAGTCTCTTGTGTTTCTCCTTTGCTAGCAAGGCAAAAAATACCTAATTTTTCCTTTTTCTAAAACAAACAAACAAAAACATAGTACCTGGCATATAGTTAGAATGCTTTTTACTGAATTTACAATTAAAATTTTTTATTACATTTTTTTATTATCATGTCTGATTAATCCAGAAATAAATTTTAAACTACCAGGCTTTATAAATAGCAAGTACTAATTAAAAGAATAAAGAAATTCTTTTGGCAAATGGCCTAGATTAATTATCTTAAGTCCTCAAACAATACAGACTGAGTTGTAAAATAGCATAAACATGAATACTGAACAATGACTATTATAAGATAAATGAGGTAAACATTTCAAATTCATTTTAACATATACTAAAACTTATTAATAACTGCATCAAACCTAAAGTTTACATGAGTAATTGTTAATAATTTTAACTTATAATAGTCATTTTCAGCTACTTGCATTCCTCAGTTATTCTTTATCTGTACTCTAAAGCTCTAAACTCAAATTACCTAGGCTCTTCACCATCTGGATCCATTCTCTGCTGTTTCCATGTACCAATTGCCACTCACAGACAAACCTATTTTAGCCATTTTAGAGTGTTCACTCTCCCATCATCAAGCTCTTGTTTCTTTCTGTCATCTATAAAATTGGCTATTCATCCTTTAAAATAATAATCACAGGGACTGGGGATATTTGCCTAGCATGCATGAGGCCCTGGTTTCAATCCCTATCATCACAGGAAAAAAAAAATAGAAAAAAGAAAGAAAATAGTTATAATAATTCACTTCTTCCATAATATTTCTCTTTATTCAGAAAAACAGCTCAGGCTAAACCATTCAAACGCCAGCTTGTGTTCGAGTAAAACATCTTTCTGTTAGACAGGTTTATACCTATAGATATCAGCCAAGATATCTCTTCTCAAGAAACTACTGGTGAGATCAGCGCAGCATGGTCCATGTCCTGGAGAGCCAGTGGCAAATACAACAAACAAACACACAAAAAAACCACAGAAAGACAACCAGAGAGGATCCCTGGAACTATGGCTGACAGATGGAAACCTTTAAAACAGACCCACACATACAAATTTCTTCCGCTTACTTTACCTCTTACAGACCAACTCCAACTGCTAGATTGCACAATATTTCAGAAAGCTATTCAAAAAGCTAGATCGTTACAGTAAAACATTATCTTAGACAGACTTATACCTATAGGTGGCCCTTTCTTCAACTTTACCTCTGACTGACCAACTACAATTGTAAGATTGTACAAAAGAGAAAAGACAGATGACCAGAGAGGAGCCCCAAAACCATGGCTGACAGATGTGAACTTTTAAAACAAACTAGCCAAGATGTTTCCCAAAAGACTACCTATAGTATCAATGCAGTATTGTCCATGTCTTAAAAGGGCCAGTAATAGATAAAAATAAAAATACAGACAACCGGAGGAAATTCCCAAACCTAAGGCCAACAAACAGATGAGAACTTAGAACAGACCAGAAGGGCGTAATATCCCTATGTTCTCAAGTCCTGCTTAACCATAACTCCTACACCAGTGGCACCACAGATGTCCCCACAAAGAGGGACCAGGTATGTGCAATCAAGAGTCTTGCATGCACACGGGGGGCATTTACTAGACGGCCAAGGGTGTTGCGACTTTACTGAGTTCAGTTTCCTTTTTGTACAAGTAGACCACCATGGACCAATCTTTACTATTCGAGGAGAGAAGGCAGGAGTTCCCTGAAGCAAAAGGAGCTTGGCAGCCCTGGGGTGGTTCCTCAGGTCCCTTTGCTCACTATAATAACTCCTCTGGTTTGACCTGAGGCAAATGCGTGTCTCCTTACTCTCCTGCAGTTGGCTCTCCAGTTAGTTCGCTAGCCACCCTGCATCCTCAGCTTGGAAGTGAGGTTGCCTAGAGAGCCAAGCCTGCCCAAGAAAGCTGGAGCAGGGGCTGCTCTCGGGTCTCATCTGGGTGTGATGCCAAATTTGTTACCAAAATCTCAGTCTTTGTCCCCGATGCCAATCCAGTAAGGAGGACACAGTTTTGAGAAAAAAGGAAAAAAAATTTTTTGCTTTGCTAGCAAAGGAGAAACAGGGGACTTCTGTCCCAGAGGCTGTGATTCTTGCTGTTGTTTTGCTGTAACAGAATATCTGAGACTGGGTGATTTATAAATGAAATAATTTTATTTAGGTCACAATTCTTGTGTCTAGATGGTCCAAACAGCACCATGCCATTGTCTGGGGAGACCCCCCTGGCTGTATGGTCAATGAGAGGGGCAAGGATGGTCACATGGCTAGAGAAGCAGCAAAGGAGCTAGCTGAGAAAGTTAAACTTCTTTTAACAACCCACTCTTTTGATAGCCAATTAAATCCTGGAAGACCTAATCCACTTCCCAGCATCCAGCTGTTAATCCCTTCTGAGAGCCATGTCCCCAGTGACTGAATCACCTTCCATCTGATTAGTCCCCACCTCTTGAAGGTTCCACCATCTCTCAAGATCCTTGTACTGTGAACAAGCATCCAGCACATAAATCTTTGGAGGACAAACCATTGGAAACCATGAACAAATAGTCTGATGAAATTTAGAGTCTACCAGGTAGACAGGCAAACAGTTAGCAACCCGTGGGATGTGATGAGGTCCTGCCATAGTGGGAATGCAGCAGAGGGCACTTGGCGCAGAGTTAGCATGCCCAGTGAAGGAAGTCATTCTAGGGAGTTTCCTCTGAACTGAGACTTGAAGGAAAAGTTGGAGTTAGTCAAAGGAAAAGAAGGGATTTAATGTTCTAGGTGGTAAGTGCAGGGTAGGCCTGAAGGTGTGACAAATGTGACATATTTGAGAAAATTAAAACTTCTGTGGCACCAATAATTATATTTCCTGTAGTATTTAGTGTCTTGCTACAGTTGTGGAACTGTGAGAATGCAGAGGGAGGAAAGATCACTTCTGGCTGGAGAGAGGAAACTTCACTGAGATTGTGTTATTTAAGCTAGGCTGGAAGGATGAGAATTTATGTAGGTGGGAACAGTAATAGGAGAAGGTATTCCAGTACTAATGAGGGGTGGGAACATACGGGGACACCTGGTGTAACAGCAAAATGTAGGCCTTAGATTTTTCTGTGGTTCTTTTTTGAAGAGAAAGGTGACCAACTGGGGTCTTGAATTCCTGACTCCTAGATCCAGTAGGCAGTGGTGAATCACTGAAGTTTGGAAAGGATAGGAAAATGCTCAGAGTTAGGAAGCTATTTTGATGGCTTTGTACAAGTGAAGAAAAGTCCTGAATTGTGAGTGGTGCCCAGGGCAATGACGAAGGATGGCTTGTTAGGACACTGGGCCTTCCAGAAAGATTCAAGAGTTAGTGCTACCACTTGGCAGCTATATAACCGTGAGTACCTTAGTTTCTCTAAGCCTTTTTTTCTCAGGCATATATTGTGATGGACATGACACCTACTTGTAGAGTTATTGTCATGCAGTAATCTTTGATGTTAAAGCTTTAGCTATTGTTATCTTTGAAGGTTTTTGGATTTGGAATTCTTAACTGGGGTCCACTCCATGTACCCCAGAATTCAGTTTTATAATATAATTGGTTTTAAATGATATCAATTCCTTTCTGATCGCTTCTAATTTTTTTCTAATCCTATGTATCTTAAATTTTAATTTATCAATTTAAAACATTTGGGAAGGATCCTCATGTAGTGAAGGATAAGTCCTTTTTAATTTAGAAGTTTGTATTATATTTTGTAAAGAAAATATATATTTTCCTATTTATGTACTTTTAAAATTAAGGGTAAGAAACATAGAACTTTTCAATAAATATATTAAGTACAGTAAAATGTTTTCCAGGTCTTTATAATAGAAGAGTTAAGGGAAAGATGCAAAAGTATAAAGTAAAAGAATGGTGGGCAAGAAAGAAATATAGGAATCTATTTATTTCTTTATTTATTTAAAAATAAGGTGTTAGGATATGGCTTCTGAAAATATAGGAACATTTTCCCTGTCTGAAAGAGGTTGTAATTATTCTTAACAAGAAAAAGGATTATTTTAAAGACATCCTAAAATAGCTATGGAAAGATGGATTTATAGCAGATTTACATATTTAATACTTTACCATCTTATCTTAACATATGAACCTCTATTTCCAAGTAAATAAGTATTTAAAGAATACTCTGGCTTTAAGTGCATTTCTGGAGAGGATGAGCGGGATGAATCATGAGAAATAAGGAAAAAAGGACAAAGGAAACGTTTCAGTGATGTATTTGGAACTTGAACAATGCTTTTGCATGTATGAATGCAGTGGGAAAAAGCATGTGGCTTAGAAATACAAGATTTGGGTTCTAGTTCTGTTTTTGTAATTTTTTAGCAAAGCAGTTATGGGTAAGTACTGTATTCAAACCTTCATTTTATTTTAGTAGCAAAAGTAAAGTTGAAGTTATATCAACTTTATAGGATCAAAATAAAAACCATGAGAAAATGCTAATGAAAAGACTGTAAGCTGTAAAGCAGTATGCAAATTTAAGGTATAAATGGCAATAAGAAATATTTCCCTTTGTTAAAATTGTCATTGTTGTTTGGTTCACTAGGAAAGTCAAGAATAGTTTCTCTTTAACAAGTATGCTTTATGAAATGCTTAAGAAACAACTTGTTTTTCATGAAAAACTGAAATTATTATGGGAAACAAACACGTACTCCCAACTGCTACTTATAATTGCTTTGCATTTTTTTCTCAAAAACTGCTAGCCTGTCATGTATTATATCAACTGCTTATGCTTATGTTTTGCATCCTAACTTGGATTTGTCTTTTTTCTTGCTGTCATTATAAGAATACTGTCACATACATCTGTAGTCTGAAACCAGTCTGTCTTCTGAAGGAGAGTAGGATCGAGAGGAAACTTCAGCCAATTAATTATTTTTCTGAACCAAAGCAAATGATTTATTAGTTAAAAAAAATATGTATATATGTGTATATACATATAAATATATGTGTACACATATACATATGTATGTACATACATATGCATATGATATATATCTATATCTTAGCATTTCTGTATAACCAATAAAACATTGAATGCATATAACAATAAATGTTTAATACTTGGGCAATGAGTAAGCTAGGTTGTCTGTTTATTGTGGTTAGACTTGTTCACTTGTCTGGGATGAGCTGGCTGGTCTGCTGCGCTAACCTGGAAGACACTGGGGCATGTCCTTTTACTTAGAGTTTTAGGAGAGCAAGATGAAAAGATAGAAGACCTGCTAGAGAGCATGTGCCACTGCATACTCCCATTTCAAGCCTCTGCGTGTACCACAGCAACTAAAATCCTATTGACCAAGCAAGTCAGGTAGCAGAGTCCAGAGTCAGGGTCCTGGGCAGGTGACTACTTATGGTGAGAGGGCAGTGCATAAAGGGAGGGGTGAAGAATTTGGGCCACATTATGCGATGTATTACACTGTTGTCTTCCTCTCCCACTTAGTTTCTGGTAAACACAATAATGGGAAGACTTTCTAAGTAGTTTGCTTAAAGTCAAAACCTTTTGCTCAGTAACAATATTTCTTCCTCATTTTATAGTTTATAGGCATAGTGTTATGATTTTGATATGAGGCTTCTTCCCCCAGAGCTCTTGTGTTTATGCAGGAATGTTCAGAGGTGAAATGTTTGGATTGTAAAAAGCTGTAACCTAATGAGTCTATCCTACTTTGAATGGACTGAATGGTAACTGTAGGCAGATAGGGTGTGGCTGGAGGAGGTGGATCATTGGGGGCTTGAAAGATGCACCCTTCTAGGTACATCGTCCCTGTCCACCCCAGCTCCCCTTCTTGACCACTTCCTTGCTGCCATGAGGGGAGCAGTTCCCTCCTCCATGCCCTTTCCCCACGATGTTCTGCTTCACCTTGGTACCACAGCAATGGATTTGATTGTCTGTGGACTGAGATCTGTGATACCATGAGCCAAAATAAACTTTTTCTCCTTTAAGTTTTTCTTGTTGAGGATTTTGGTCATAGTGACACAAAACCTGACTACAACAGAAAAATTGCCACTGGGAGTAGGGTCATTGCTTTGACTGACCTGACCAGGCTGTTCAGAAGCTGTTGGAAATGGTTTGTGGGAAGAATTTGAAAAAGTTTGAAAATGCAGGGTGGAGACGCCTTAGAATTTTGTAAGCAGAGCTTACTGGGTGATTCTGGTGGGGACTCAGAAGACTAAATGCCAATAGGAATGACTGTGCTAATGAGGTTTCAGAGGGAAATGAGGACTCCATTGGGAATTGGAGTAGCGGTCACTCCTGTTACATTCTAGTAAAGAATTTGTCTACATTTTGCCCATGTCCTGAGTCTGTGTGAGGCTGAATTTAAAAGCGATGGACCAATTATTCTGGTGGAGGAATTTCAAGGCAGCATAGCATTTAGTTAGTGGCATGGATATTGCTGGCAGTTTTTAGCTAGGTTTATTGTAAGAATTTGGAGCAGAAAACAGAACTAAAGGATTTTAAAAACTTGCAATTTGGGGAGAAAAGAGCATGTAAAGCTGATGCCAAGGAAGGTATGCTTCTTGTGGAGATTACAGCCTCCAAAGAGATGCAGAGACAATAGAAAAGATGGCTCGAGGGCATCTCAGGAATTTGCAAGACTACACCAATTGCAGGCTCAAGGCTGCAAAAGGCAACATTCGTATGAGAAGATATCATGGGGCACCCCGCTTGCACAGGGGTCCTAGGAAGTTGTTTCATCAAACTGAGTCACTGAGGCACTTAGAGGCTGTTGCAGCCGTGATCCCAGGAAGCTCAGCTGCTGCAAGAGCTGGCAACAGTCCTTAGCATCATCCACTTGGTGCTGGTTCTGAAGGAATGCAGGATGCTTAATTTAAGGGATCAGGATGCTTTCACCAGGAACTCAAAGAAAGTTTGAACCGGTACACTTTGAACAGGCAAAGTATAGCAGGGTTGGAGTCCCTGTGGGCTGCCCCTGTTGGGGAGATGCATGAAATTGTGAAGTGAAGCCAGAACTGGAAAGCCAGTTATATACACTGTTTGCAGAGAAAAGCTACTGGATGTGGAAGGAGCCAGGATAAAAGAGAGGCCATGTGCACTGCAATGGAAAGGCCAAAGGGAGTGAGGCTGCCTAAGATCTTTGGAGAGCACATCTTGCAAATATTTGTCCTGGGTGCTGTACTATGGGACTAAACAAGTCCCAGCTGGATTTTGGTTTTGCTTTGGCCCCATCCTTTCTTTCTTTGGCCCTATTTCTCCCTTTTGGTGTGGGAATGTTTACTCTGCCACTATATATTGGATATATGTAACTCTCTTGAGTTTTACAAGGGCTTACAGCCAAGAGTTTGCCTTGAGTCAGATGAGACTTTGGACGTGGACTTTTGGGCAAAGCTGAAACTGTTAAGATCATGAGAGATAAGTGTTACAGTTTGCATGTGAGATGTCTCTCCAAAGCTCCTTTGTTTCTGCAGAAATACTTAGAGGTGAAATGATTGTGAGAGCTATAACCTAACATTCATCCTAGTTTGAATAGACTGGGTGGTAACTGTAGGTAACTGTAGGCAGGTGGGGTGTGTCTGGAGAAGTGGGTCACTGAAAGCATGTCCTGGAGGGGTGCATCTTCCCTGTGTCCATATCCCCCCATCCTGGAGGGGTACATCCCTATACTCCCCCTGCCCCTGCTTTCTTGCTGCCATGAGGGTAGCAGTTTCCCTCCACTCTGCTCTTCTCCAAGATGTTCTGCCTCACCTTTGGCCAGTAGCAATGGAGTCTGCTATCCATGGACTGAGACCTCTGATACCATTAAGCAAAATAAACTTATCCTCCTCTTAAGTTGTTCTTGTCAAGTATTTTGGTCACAGTAATGCAAAACCTGACTAAACACCATGGCTAACGTAGGAGCTCTGTCAGAGCAGCAGTCTTTCTATTGTCTTCCCTTGTCTTCTGGTCTGTAGAGGAGAGTATATCAGATATTTAATCCTGATTAATTCTTCCCAATTGAACTGCTCATTCTCACTTGGGCATTAACTCTTGCAAACTTTATTTCCTTCTTCTTTAGCAAAAATAGGATTGCAAAATCAGCTGCTAAGAGGGACCAATGTAGTAACGCATTCTTTGAAGCAGGCCTGGTGGGGATTGGGGCAAATGGGAAGGTGCTTGCCTAAACTATAGAGTAGACACTGTTTACATTCATGTTGCCATGAGAACATTTATTCCCAGCATTGCCAGATCTTTGAATTTTTCAAGAGAAGCTGAAATTAGAGTTGTTTTCAAATTCAAGTTTTAAAGTAGTGTTGTTGTTAAATACACAGTGGTAGATTGAGTTTGTCTAGGCCCTTCGATTTTCATTGTCTGATTTAAACAAAATGGTCAGAAACTCAGGGCGCCAACTCCGTCTTTGTTCATACTGATCTCTTGTTCAATCTCTGGCGATTTGGACAATTAGTAGAGGTTTGGACAATTAATAGAAAACTTAATGCTTGTCTATTTTGGAAATATTGTATTATTTTTAACATTATATTTGTAAATGCAAGAGTGTATATAATTTCAGTGCTCAACTAATATATTCATCTCAATAATTTGGTAGCAATCATTTCTCTGAAGTTTTTTTATTTTCCCTTGAGTGTTTTTTTTTAATCTTGACCTGTTTTCTTTTTAAAAATTTTTTCAACTGCCTCATTTATTTTAGAAGGGTTGTGGGTATATGAGTCTAAAATATCTATGTAATTCTGTTGGAGAGAGAGAGGGGCTATTAAGGAACTTAATTTTCTTTTGGAATTTCCTGGTTTTTGATAACAGGTACCTATGTAGTCACTTGAGCAGCTACTGGTTTTTCTCCATGTCTGCCGCATGGCCTTTCCTAGAAAATGTGTCTTTGCACTTCTTGCTGCATGGGCATTAGTCCTTGTGATTCTTCTCTTGTACTCTGTGGTTCTGGACCAGGGTGGACTCCTCATGAATGGGGAACAAAAATACAGCCTGGGAGTTGAGGTTGCCAGATTTCTCTTGCAGAATACAGGGGTGTGTGTGTGTGTGTGTGTGTGTGTGCGCGCGCAAGAAAGCATTATTTCTTCCTTCCAAGTTAACTTTCTGAAACTCAATTTTCTGACATATAAAATGGGTTATAGCAGTATTTACTTTGTAGGGCTGATGTTAGGATTAAATTAGCTAATATGTGCAAAGTGCTTAGAAAAAAGCTTGGCACACAGTGAAGGCCACGTAAGCTCTGGTTATCAACATTGTTGTTTACTTCAGCTTCTGCCATGATGACCACTGTTACCATTCATTTTTTTTTTTCTTCTTTCTCTTTCACTTATATAGCTCAAGTGTGTTCTGGGATTTTTGGGAACTCAGAATGTTGATTACAACAAAAAATATTCTGTTCTTACCAGATTATTATTTTTTTTTAGAGAAGAGTTCCTTTTCTCATTATTTGACATTCCCCCATCCCACTTTCTCTTGACTGACATTCATATAAAATAGCATAGTAGTTAAAAGGTTGGGCTTTGGAGATAAGACTCTTTGGATTTGAATTCAGACTCTGCCAGTTACTAAGTTATTTTACTTCTATATGTTTTAGTTTTCTTTTTTTATTTTTTTGGGGGGTTACCGGGGATTGAACTCAGGGGTACTCAACTACCGAGTTGCATCCCCAGCCCTATTTTGTGTTTTATGTAGAGACAGGGTCTCACTGAGTTGCTTAGAGCCTTGCTGTTGCTGAGACTGGCTTTGAACTCGTGATTCTCCTGTCTCAGCCTCCCACCATCATGCCCAGCTTTAATTTAGTTTTCTATAAAATGCGGATGATAATAATATAAGGATTAAATGAGAATACATAGGAAGTAGATAGTGCAGAGATTAGTCCATAGAAAACTACAAATATATAGCAATTATTTTAATAAAGTTGAACGTTATTGCACCTTTCTGTAAGTGTAAGCAGGTAGTATTGTACCATTTGTATTTTCATGATTTTATAAAAGAGCAAGTTAAAATGAAAAAAATTGACTTGATTTATATGTTGTATGCTCAAGTTGTGAGATGTCCTATGTACTTAAAAGGCATCTACAAGATTATCATTTGAATTCAGTCTCTTCTAGCTGTTTAACCACTGGGACCCTCTGTTTCTTCATTTGCAAAAAAGATAATACTTTTCATTTGAGAAATGAGTATTGAATATGTCAGATGGTGTTCTGAGGCAGGGAATAGAGAGGTGAAAGATATAATCTCTGCCCTTAGAGATTACAAACCCTGTCTTGCAAAGTTGATCTGAGGATAAGCTAACCTTTACTGAGACACTTTGCTATTTGCAAGGTCCCTGTCACACCTAGGTGCTCAGTAAGTGGTGGCTCTATATTTGTACCTCTGATATTCTTATTTCCAACTATGTGTTCCTGTTATAAAATCTAGTTATGTGTCTGCTTTATCAATGCTTTTTTAAAAAAATCTTTCATTTTGCCTTTACTTTTCATGTTTGCTTATTAAACTTTTATCTTCAAATTCTTAGGCAAGAACATCATTATTTTCTCCTTGACCCTTATAATTGGCTATGCCACAGTTTGCTGCATCATCTGGTACTGCAGTTTGAGTAGTTTTAGAGTGAAGTCCATTATTTGTGTAACATGTTAAGGCAGGAGGCTTGAAAGCTGGGAACTAACTACAGAGGGTGGGGAAAATATCTCACAGTGCTTGCAAGAAAGTCCTCAGATGGTGTTGTACACACAGACTCTAGACAATAAGTGCTTGCTTACATGGACCCTATTAGTAGTAGTTCTTGTCTGAAGTCTGCTATCTTCTTGTATCTTGGACCTGTGTTATATTAGAATCCCCTATATTTTCCAATTGGAGGCTTATATCCCATGAGTAAATATCCTTTTCTGGCTACGCATTCATTTCTTTCTGTCTTCACATACACAGACTTCTTCAAAGAGTGATTTATACGTAGTGCTGCTGCTCCTTTACTACCCGTTTACTGTACAACTGGGCACCTTCCTCACTTACACTGCTTTACTGAGATTGCTTTTGATATGTTCATCAACAATTTCAAAGGATGCTTTCTAGTCCTTTTCCTATGTGACCTGTTATATTAGTGTGTCAGAGTTTAATCAGTTTCCCTCTAAATAGAGGAGACAGACACCCCACAGAAATGTGAAAAGGAAAAGTTAAACATAAAGTAGGGGTGGGCAAGCTATTTCCCATGGGCCAAATTCAGCCCAGTGTAGGCCAAATCAGATGACCTCATTCATTTACACATTGCCATGCTTTTATGCTATAGTTGCAGAGTCAAATAGTTGTGACAGAGACTGTATGTAATAGGATTGTCTCTAAGGACTAGAGAGAACTCAGAATTCCCAGGGAAGAAAAGTATACAAGGTAGGTATAAACTTGGAGGGAAGCCCCGCTGGAGGCTGGGTTTCAAAACTTGGTGGAGAAGGTGTGACTGTAGCCCATTGGATGGTGGCGAGACTTGCTGGATATCTTAGATCAGAGCTGGACAACTAGTGAATATGTTCTAGGAGAAGGCAAATATGGCTGGAGGGCAGGGAGCTGCAACCAGGACTGATGTCAGGAAACACATCTCTGGGATGGCTGTAGGCTGAAGTTGGGGGATTGACTGCAAAGGTACCTGTTGCCATTCACTGGGAATCTGAGCAGGGGGTGGTGCTATTAAAACTTGATGGGGATTGAGTGACCTTCAGCACAGTGCTGAAGTGGAAATGTAGCAAATGGAAATGGAACCCCTTCCTTCTGCAGTGTCCCTCCCGCATCCTCTATGGCAAAACTTAATGTTACACCAGCTACAAAGAAGTGTTTAAAGCTTCTGTTTACAAAGAGCAGGAAATGGAGAGTACATTTGGAGTTGAGAGACAATAAATTAGCTGGCAAAATTTTTACTAGTTGTTTTCTCACTTCCTTCAAACCTTCCTTTCCATAATTTTTGTTATACCATTTCACCTGATTTCCTACTTAGTTCTCATGGTTGAGTCTTGCTTGCTGGCTCTTTTTGTCTGCCTTTTGTATGTTGGAGTTCTTCAGGGATTTTCCCTTGCTGTTCTTCTTTTCTCTGTATGTGTTATTTTTTTTTCTTTGTGGTCTCATTCATTCTCATACTGTCATCTCCCTGACATATCCTTAAGCCCAAATATCCAGTTGCATGTTAGACATCTTTACTTTAATTCCATCCATGATATACAAATTGACTCTTCCTTCCTACCTGAAATTTGAACAAGTTCAATTTATGTTTTCCCACAATAATTTTCTCTTCAGTGATTTCCTTGCTCATTTTAGTAGTCAATAATCCAGCCAGCTACCAGAATCAGAAACCTGTATTTCATCTTTCATTCTTTGTCTCACCTCATATTTCATTCATCTCTCCAACTCTTTGTCTTGATTGCCATTGCCTTACATATCACTTAATGAATTGCTGTAGTGTCTAAACTCACCTCCTTAGGATGTCCTTATTACCATGTCACTCCCTGCTCAAGATTATTTTTCCCCCTTTTTAGTAGTAGCTTTCAAATGTTTTTATTTTCTTTTCACAGTAGAATTATTTTAAAAGTCTACCCATACATGGCAAGCCACAGCATGAAAATCACATAAAGGTAGCAAAGCTTGCGGGAAAGGTAAAAGAGCTCTACTTATTCAGGCCCTCTCTAGTGTCTCTGAGACAGTCTTTAATTGGACCCTATTTCTTGATCTTGACACTCTATCAAACTTGTACTCATCTTTCAAGATGGGTGGAAGGATCCTGACCTGACTCTTGCAGAATTTGTCTTATTTCTTAGCTCATCATATGAAATAACTCTCATACTTTTTTTTTCTCCCATTAAGGATGTGACTTACATATTTACTTTGATCTGTAATTTCTAATGTAGTAATAGTTCAGTAACAGGCTGATAGACTGGACGGTTGATTTTGATCTTATATGAATTTTTCAAAAGAGTTTGAGGAGATGAAGTTCCAGAAGACCATTGATATAAAGACAGGCATAGCTGATAATTGTACCTGGTAATGTTTGTTGGCTTGTTGACTTGTTTACTTGAAGGGTGAGGCAGAGCTCTCAAGCCCTGTAGCTATTGAATCATTGAGAAAGGCATTCTGAAGTTCAAATTTAGTTTATGATTAAGCTTAAAATACTCTTCCCATTTCCCTTCTAAATATCACCATCATTACCTTGAACATCTTTGAGGACAGTGTCTTGGATAGGGACTGCTGAGGCACATGGAGACTATAGAAGCAATCACCTACTTAACATGCAGTAGTCAGTCTTTGTGAAATATCATCCCTGATGTTGGGTGCTTATCTTTTATGGAACAGCTTGCAAATCCTAATTGTTTTAAACAGACTCTGAGGAAAAGAGATTTGAGAATCAATAAATTAACAGCTCTCATACATACAAATGTGCATCATTATAATGAAGACAATCTGATGGCTCTTTAGGTCAAATAACAAAAGAGGAGGACTTGTTTATAAAGGCTCTCTGCCAATCCTCTTATTACAAGGTTTGAATATGGTTTTACTCTCTCTGGTCACTGTGTTCAGGTTTGCTTATGGGCATTTGTGTTAGATCCTCAGTGGGAATGAATTGATGGATGGGGGGTTTGTTACTTGCTTTGGTGGCTGTATGCCTTCTTTATAAGCTTCATTAAGGCAGAAACCACAATATTTATATCTTTAAATATTGATGTATTGGGAGCAGCTGAATAACTGTTCTAAGAATTGTACCATCTGCTCTCTAGACCCTGTGCTTTCTCTAAGATTTTAGAGACTTTTACCCAAGGTCACCCATCTGAGTCCTAGTCTTCTTAAAAGTCTTGGAAGGTCTGAAAAGCAGGTAGCAGAAATATTGTTTTCTTGTCAGTGAGAAGGTTTGTAGTATCAATAGGTGATAGTAAGCTGTAGAAGAGCAATTACTGCTTTCTTTAATTGAAAGACAGACCTTTTCATCTGAAACCACAATTTAAGTAATTCAGTTTAGTTAAATTTTTCTTCAAGAGTACAATCATTCTTAATGTTTAATAATTCTTTTCTATAATCATGCAACATGCTGAAATTTCTTATATTGAGAATGAATTTCTCAATTTGAACTTTTTCTTTTAAAATTTTAAAAATAATGATGAGGGGACTGGAGATATATCAGTTAGTAGAGTGCTTGCCTTGTGGGCACAGGCCCTGGGTTGAATCCCCAGCACCACACACACACACACACACAAACACAGATGAAAATTTTCCTTGAGTATACATAGATGCTTTTATATTTAATAATTTTTCTTTTGGGCTTCAAATTGCAATACTGATTATATGTCACTCATGAACCATTTTAAATTTCATTTTCAAAGTGAAATTTGATTACATAAGCAATATAAGTATGTATTAACATGTTTTCACATACTCCTTCAATTTTATAAGTTCTTTCTGGCCTTCGAAATGTTTCTTTGAGTCAGCTTTTTTTTTTTTTTTTTTTTTTAAATATTTTTTTTTTTAGTTGTAAATGGATACAATATCTTTATTTATTTTTATGTGGTGCTGAGGATCGAACCCAGTGCCTCACACATGCAAGGCGAGCACGCTACCACTGAGCCACAACCCCAGCCCCTCTTTGAGTCAGCTTTTTAATCTAGTAACTGTCCTTTAGCATAACTACAAAGAGAGAATAATACACAATTTGAAAGAAATTCTTCTGGCTCATAAACTCATGATAAATGGTTCCTGTGGCCAGCCAGTGCCCTTTAGTATGAACGGTAGAGACTGGCATTGTGATCCCATTTTTGTCAAATCAGTTAGAACTAGAGACATAGTCCTACCTTGATACATGTCAGAAGACTAGAACATAAGGTCAAGAAGTTGCCTGGGAGGAAAATGAAATATGTACCAAGGAAAAGGGAGTTCTAAATATAGAACTTTAATTTTAACTCATCGTTTGGGTTGCCAGTTTGTTAATCTGCTGTTAACCTATTAACCTGTGCTCTTTGAAGATGATCTTTATACTTGTTTTTCTTTCTTTTGAATATACATATTTTTCCTTCTGATTATAGAATAATAATACAAATTCATGAAAGACAGGAATGTTTAAAACAATAGAAATTAGCTATAGACACTGGATGATTAATACACTTTTGGAGTGTTTTTCTCCTCTTTATCCCTACCCTTTCCTATGCCTCTAAATTTACATAAAGAAAATTAATATGTACATACTGATAACATATAGTATTTGTTACAAAACTGAAATTCATACTTTATCCCTTGTTTTGCCATTAAATATTCTCTAGGAACACAAATTTTAAGGTCTTTGTACTCTTAAAAATGTATGGATGCTCTGTATTTTTAATCATTCTCTTATATTTTGAAATTTTGAAGTTATTCTTATTTTCCCTTTAGTATAACTTTAGAGTACATATCCTTATATATAAATTTTTGTATGTATTACAGATGTTTTTTTTTTTTTTGGTACCAGGGATTGAACTCAGGGGTACTCCACCACTGAGCCACATCCCCAGCCCTATTTTGTGTTTTATGTAGAGACAGGATCTCACTGAGTTGCTTAGCACCTCGCCGTTGCTGAGGCTGGCTTTGAACTCGCAATTCTCCTGTCTCAGCCTCCCAAAGTGCTGGGATTACAAGCGTGAGCCACTGTGCCTGGCTTACAGATGCTTTTTTATGAGTTGTTTTTAGAAGTATTATTAGATCAATGGTAATTATCTTGATAGGTAGTTGCCTGCTGATATCCAGGCATTATATCAATTGAGACATTCTTTCTTTTAAAAATATTTTTTAGTTATACATGGACACAGTGTCTTTATTTTGTTTACTTATTTTTATGTGGTGCTGAGGATCGAACCTAGTGCCTCCCACTTGAGAGGTAAGCGCTCTGCCACTGAACCACAACCTCAGCCCCAATTGAGACATTCTTAGACAAGTAGAAGAGTGCTTTTCCCCTACAACCTCACTATCCATAGACGTTATTATTTAAAAGAAAATAGGTTAGAAAGTTATGTCACTGTTTAATTTAATTTCTTATTAAGATACTTATTATTTCATAGTTACACTGTTTTCTGATGTGACCATTCTCAGTATGCTTTTGTTGATGAATGAGAAAATGTAATGAATCTAATACATTAGGTATAGTTTTACTGGGTAGTATGTTTTATGAGGTCAGCTGTCTTTATTGCCTGTGATATTAGACTGTACCATATTTTTATTTGTAGTATAAATAATACATTGTTAATGATGAATGAGGAGTTTATAAACAACTGCTTTGTGCTTTTCTTTTTGAGTTAGTTATATTAAGGGGTTCTCAGGAATTATTTTCGTGACCTTCCATACTTCTACTTCTACCTAGGTTTTGATTGTTTGGTGTGAACCTCTTGCCAACCTCATTGGCAACTCCACACTTATTTATTTTTCTCTCTCCATCAACACCATGTACAACAGCTATTGACAGTCATGTTGTTGGCTGATGATGGATTGGCATCTTTTGGTAGGGATATAGTTCACACTGTGGCTTTCTGTGTTATGGCTCTGAGGGGTAGGTGTCCACTTAAGTTAGCTATAAGAGTGTGTTTGACCTTTTGCATTGTTACTAATAGTTAAAGAAAATACCAAATTTTTATCAACCATGAAAATAATCTGTTTTTATTATAATCTTTAATTTTCCTTAGTTTAACATTTATGAAACTTATGTAATTTAAAATCCTTACATGGTTGCTTAAAAAAAAAGCCATATAAATTTCTTAGTTGTATCTCATCTTAATTCTTGGTATCTCTGCAGGACTTTCATCAGATGCAGGACTTTGAACATCTTTTATGGCTCAAAGTGATTGAAATTAATAGCGGAAGACTTTGTGTGTGTTTACTAGTGAAACTCATGCTAAAAGTGTGATTCTATCTTGTTAAAAGTATGTAATCCTAGTTGGGGTAAGTGAGAGAACTTTTTTCCCTATGTTATGTAACATTTAGAGATAATTAGTATTGTTTTTAATTTTATTTAATGCTTTTAAGGTTTTTCTGTTTTAGAGTTAATTTTAGGTGCTCCATATCTTCACTTGTTAATATTCATAATATGTGTTCTATTATAAAGACTTTGAGGTATCTATGCCTGTGATAAAAATATAAAATGTGGTGTGAGGGGTGTACATGAAATCATATTAGTAGTTTTTCCTTGGAGAGGTGGGACAGGAAGAGTAGTGAGTAGGAGTATACTGAGACTTTATTTATAATGTAAACATTTTATTTAAAAAATTAGAAGCATGCATGTCAGAATGATATTTATTGTTAATGTTAATTAATTCTAGATGATAATGTATATACCTTCTTATTAGTGTCTGCACTTTTCCCTATTTTAACATTTTTCCATATTAAAAAAAATAACAATTTCACTTTTAACTATTTTTAGTCAAGTTGAAACTCAAAATTGTCTACTCATGGAAGAGTCTGATAGACCTTTTATATTCAGTGAAGTTCTCTGCAGATAAATGATTATTCAGATTTTGGTGCTTTTAGAAAAATCAGGTTGTCCCCAAGAATGTTTATTTTGTTGTCCTTACCAACAACCATTATAGTAAACACGTTGTTTGTATTCAGTTTCACCTTTCTGTTCTGCTTGCTGATTTCTTCAGTTTAGTTTTCCACATTACAACTTGTTAAAATGAAAATTATTATACTATATAAATATTACAATTTTGATTTATCCCAGGCATAATTATTCTTTTCTGTTATGTAAGAGATAGAACCAGGAAACATAAACCCTTTGCTCAGAGGCCAGTGGTTTGATTTTTTGTTAGTAGTCTTTATTAAATATAGCATAGATATGCCACTTAAATTTTTTTCCTGGTGTCTAGTTAAGATTTCATATTGCTACTTGATGTTTCCTTATTAATATTCTTATGCTGATATGGAATAAGAGGGAGCTGAGGAGACTAGAGATACTTGTAAACTGTGGCCTGTTACTGTCTTTATTAATTTTCATTAACCATTAGGATTGTTCAGTCTTGGTGTATAACAGATAGCAGAATATAGTCCGATGAAGGTGGTAAGATACAGAAAGCTGGCTGAGTCCTGGATCTGCATCTTGGGTCTGCTACATATCACTGTATGAAGTTAGACATGCTACTCAATATCTCTTGGCCTTAGGATCCTATATAAATTAGGAGTTAATAGTATTTATAAAGTTGTTATGAGAATTAAATTAGTTTGTCTATATAGGTATCCACATAGTACTTGCATAATAGCAGGTGCTCAGAAATGTTGGTTCTTCCTGCTTTCACTAATGGAAAATGTTGGAAAGGAGTTAGAATAAAAGATTATATAGCAGAGATTCATGAGATATACTCAGAAGTGATTTCTTACATTTTAAAGACAAACTTTACATTTAAGATTTTGTAAAGTTTTGTATTAAATTTCACTGTAATCTGAGAAAAGCAAAGCCAAGCTTCAGCCTTAGGTTTTTCTTTTTCTTTTCATTTTTAATGTTCCTGATGTGGGAGGGAGCAGCATCGTGAGCACTATGCCTTTATATTCTTTATATTTATACATAGGAGGGAAACAAGTATCAGAGGAGATAGTTGCATAAGGAAGTTGAAAGGCCTGGGCAGAGGAGAAGCATGAGTTTTTGATTGCATTTTCTCTAACCTGTCTTCACTAGTGTAAAGAAGTTGTATATTCCAGTGATTCTGATTAGATCTTGAAAAACCTAAACTCCTAGCAAGGGTCCTTGCTTGTTTATTTATATAATTTTATTTTATCTAATATCTTAAAAACTTATTGCTTTCATTAAATGTTCTAGTATCTATACATATTTAGCATATTTTTCCTGTCTTCTCTTGAGATACATGGTCATGTACTTCCAAGATACATACATTCAGAATAAAGATCTAAAATGTCCAGAATATTTCATCATTAAAGAAAAGTTTTATCATACTGTACTTAATAAGCCAGAAAGAAATGATCGTTTAGATATTAGAAAGATTATAACAATTAATGTTAAAATAAAGATTGAGTTAACTTTCCACTATGCAGAGAATGATATTATTGGAATATTCAATAAACTTTCACTTTTGATCAATTGAGTTTTCTACACTGGTTCTTTGTCCTAAATGTATTTAGTTTTTCCAACTTCTATTAAAAGATTTTCTGAAATTTGAGATTTTCTTGAATAAAATAGTTTTCTTATGCATTAAATAGGTAATAGAAGTAAAGAGAGGAGAAGGCATGCTTAAAGAATTTTCTATTGATGAAATTTTACTGTGACTGTTGCACTTTCTACTTTGGTGGAGATGTTGACGATGCCATTTTATGTATTCATTAGTATAAAATTTGTATCTTTTTTACATCATTCTATATTTCAAACTAAAGTGTATCATTTTTGTTGTACACCAAATGGGCTTCTTTTATTGTAGGACATGCTATGTATCTGTAGTATTTTTATGTTTAAAGAGACATATGTTCTTATAGTAAGCTATAAACAGACGTCAGCCTAATATTAAGACAATTGCAGGTCCTAATTTCAGAGAATAGCTCTGTACTTCATATAGTTGTGGTAGATTATGTGAGAAAAGGACTCTTAAAATTTGGAAGCACTGAACATATCTATGGAATTATTTGGAGTGGTAAACATTACTAAAATCACATTTGAGTCATTGTTCTCTTAAAGCACAGAAAACAAAGAAGGGACAATTACGTGGGGAAGTGACTTGTATTTTCAAGCTATTGTATAGTAATTTAATATGCTAAAGGACTAATGTAATAAATATCTAAAATTATTAAAAAGTGAATCATTACATTAATCTCATATTCCCCTGATTTTTACTGTTTGACTTTGACTTGGATTTGTTTTTTAGCATTTGTGTACATCAATGGCAGAATCATCCAGTGATTCCGAACACTTCCGCTTTCATGACCGATTGAGTCAATGGGCTACCAGGTCAACTCATAGGGAAACTCGAAGTCATCCTACAGTTACTGAGAAGGTCAACACTATAACAAGTACTTTACAGGTTAGTTTAGTAGTGGTTGTATTTCATAGATTTTAAATAGTTTGAGCTGAGTAATAGTTTCAGTGTATTGATTTTCTTACTACTGTAAAAAATTACTGCAAAACTGAAGTCTTGAAAAAACAAAACTTGTTTTCTTAACAGTTTTGTAGGTCAGAAGTCTGAAAAAATTTGTTCCTTTGCCTTTTCCAGCCCCCCACATTTCTTGTTTGTGGTTCCCTCCCTTTACTTCAAAGCCAACAAGGATGATAAGGTTAAATCACATTATTCAGACCACCTTTCCTGCCTTCTTAAATCACATTATTCAGACCACCTTTCCTGCCTCTCTTTTCCTTTTCTTTTCAGTCTTGGGGAATAAACCCAAGGTTTTGAGCATGTTACACAGGTGCTCTACCACTGAGCTATATCCCCTGCACCCACTTTCCCTCTTAAGGATGCTTGTGATTTCATTTTGTGCAATGAATAATTCAGAAGAATTAGCCGGGCGCGGTGGCTCAAGCCTGTAATCCCAGCACTTAGGGAGGCTGAGACAGGAGAATCACGAGTTCAAAGCCAGCCTCAGCAACGGCGAGGCGCTAAGCAACTCAGTGAGACCTTGTCTCTACATAAAACACAAAATAGGGCTGGGGGTGTGGCTCAGTGGTTGAGTACCCCTGAGTTCAATCCCCAGTACCAAAAAAAAAAAAAAATTCAGAAGAATTGGTACACCTCATGGTCTTTTTTAAAAATATTTTTTAGTTGTCAATGGACTTTTATTTTTATTTATTTATATGTGGTGCTGAGAATCGAACCCAGTGCCTCACACATGCTAGGCAAGCGCTCTACCACTGAGGTACAATCCCAGCTCCTCAAGGTCTTTAATTACATCGGCAAAATCTCCTTTGCCATGTAAGATAAAGTTTATATTTACAGGTTCTGAGGAGTAGGGCTTAAAAATTGATGAGGACCATTATCATATGTGATAAGTTGTTAAGAATGTTTTGATTGAACCCAAGGGTGCTTAACCATCAAGCCACATCCCCAGTCCTCTTTATTTTTTATTTTGAGATAAGGCCTTGCTAAATTGCTGAGGCTGGCCTCAAACTTATGATCATCCTGCTTCAGACTCCTGAGCCACTGGGATCACAGGCATGTGCTGCCATGCCTGGCCTTATAGTGTATCTTCTTGTGTACATATGCCTTTAGAGAGGTTTTGTTGAAGTAGGTTTTATGGATGAGTAGTATACATAGAGATACCATTTTGATCTAGAGACTCACTCCAGACAGTGTTTGAAAGTTTGAGTGAGGCAGTAAGTTTTCTTTCCATATAAAGAGTTTGGGAAAAGGGTGAGGGAAGGGTAACATAGTCATGTTAGGAAAAACAACACTCAGAAATAGATTTTTCCCCCTACTCATGAATCCCTTACTTTTGCCTTAGCCTGGATAAGCATGGATTTTGGCATTGTTTTGGGTTAGTAGGCTTAAATAAGAAGAGAATAATTTCTCTGGAAAAGCTACAGTTTGATTTAAGATAAGAAGGCCTATTCTTTTTAAACTTATTTAAACTGAGACAATAATGGAAGTTTAGGGCATGAATCCTTGTACTTTCCCATCAAAAAGACATATTAGGTGAGTAGGTATTTTTGAAAGAGATGCCTTCATTAATGTCTTAGGGAAAATCTAGCATATTTAGGTGGAAACTATGTTTTTCTTATGATTAGAACTAAATTTATTGTTAATAGCTAAAAGTTAAAGAATACTTTCTTTTCTCCTAATCAAGTTCTGAGGTGAAGTAATAATTTAAATAACATTGATCCTAATATTTTGTATCTCTTGTACATATTATGTTAGATCTGTTTTTATCCACAATCCCTTTTCTATGAAAAGGAGGTGAATTGAATGTGCACAGATTTGATAATTAGAATTCTTTTCAATTTGTGGTTTTGTTGCCAACTTATGGACTCTTGGATAAGGGTTTAAATCATATGCTGTAGATTTCACACACATAAGTCGAAGATGGATTTGAGTTTTTTCTCTCAATGGGGTTAATTAAGACTTATTTGGTACTTATTAAATATATTGACAGCTGATTTAATTGTGATATAAATTATACCCTTTACAAACTGTTGGCTTAGTTGTTTTAAACACTACTCAGATTGATTAGGAAAAACAGTGTTTGGAACAATTAATAGGGTCTATTTTCTTTCTCAAGGACACCAGTCGGAATCTGCGACAGGTGGACCAGATGCTCGGGCGATATCGAGAATATAGTAATGGACAGGCGGGTGCTATAGAACAGGTGAGAATGTTCCCAATATGTTTTCATTTTTGCTTACCTACCTCTTTGGGAGTAGTTTTTGCAGAGTGGAGATGTAAGCCAAAGTTGATAACTGATGTGAATAGCTCTAATTTTTAAGCTGCTTTACTATTTTATAGTTAGGTTATCTTATCAGATTGCCAGCTAGCTTATATAGATTAGATTCTATTGAATTTGAAAGCTTTAGGTCAGACAAGGGAGAATTTAGGACATGAATTAAATAGAATGTTGCTAAAATTGGGTCACAGATATTACTTATGGGGAGATACCAGTTTTTAAGGGTGGCTTATTTTAAAGTAATGCATGTTCATTGTTTTAAAAAATAAAACTCAAAGTCTCTTCCAGTCCCACTCCAAAGAGGTAAAAATTTGGTAGTTTCTCATATATCTTTCAGAACATTTTCTATGCATGTTACAAGTATGCATATGATGGTTTTAAAAACTAGAATAGTATAAAATATAATGTTATGCAGCTTTTTTCATTAAGTTATACTGTCACTGTTTCTATAATTTTATGGAGTTCTACCTCCTTCATTTGAAGTTACGTAATATTCCAAAATATAGATGTATCCAGTAAACAATGTAGCAGTGACCATTATTTCACACACATTTTGTGTAATCCTATAGGATACCTGGAGATAGAATTGCTAGGTTAAAGGATATATACATTTGAAAGTTTCCTGGATGTTCCCAAAGTGCCCTTTCAAAGATGTGCCAGTTTATACTTTACATGGGGATGTAAGAAGGAAAGATACTCCAGAATTTTGGAATTGAGTGAATAAATTTTTAATACTAATTAACATTTATTTTTCTGTCTGTTTTTTCTTTCTTTGGAATTTGCTTACTCATCTGTATACTCTTGCTAAACTAATTAAATTTATCTCTTCATGTTTCTAATGAGTATACACTGCAATAATATAATGATTATTTTTTATGTATCTGTTAAATTAACTCTTAAGTTATAATTGACTTGTTTTTCTCTTACAAAAGTATAGTCATCCTTATTTGCTTGTAATTGGAAACTAATTGCTCACACAAAAGGAAACATGTCTCTGATAAATGCTTCTACTACTTTTATTTAGAAAATAAACTTGAGCTTGCCTCACATGCACAAGGCCTTAAGTTCAATACCCAGTACTGCAAAAGCACAAAAACAAAAAACAAAATAAACTTGGACATTTTTGTGCTTAGAAAATTTTTATGATTTAAGATGTAGTTGATGCATGGAACTACAGACTTTATATATTCAGGTAGCTCATGAACCGATTTAGGTTAATTACCTTATTAATAATCTTTGCCTTTTTATTTATTTGTGAAAAATTACAAACATATATTGTTAACTAGTAATAGAAGAATCCTACTTTTTCAAGTTGAATATGAGAGTCTTACTTATGATAGAAAATTTCTTTTGAATTGTGCAATTGGGAAATTAAATTATGTATTAGAGAAATTTCTGTACAGGTAAGCATTTAAAGCACAAAATGTGTTCTCCTGTGGCTTTAAGTCTGTGGTAGGCCTAAAGTTGACTAATGGTGAACTCTCCGGGGAGTGGTTTTATTCATGGGAAGTAATCTCAGCAAGTATTTATTTCTATCTGAGTTGTAAGTACATTGACTGCAAAGATACTCATACAAAAAATAAGACTCAGGAGAGCCAGAGTCTTTGTTTTTGCTTCAGGCTGTTTCTTAGTCTGGTCTTGTTTTTCCTCCTTAGTTTCTCCAAATTCTTGTTCTGTTAAAACAGTTGATTTTCAATGAGTTTTCCTTCCAGTGTATCCAAGGACTATGTTTGCTTCATATCATGTTCACTCAAGGTAGCAATGCTTTTCATCTTGCCACTTAGAAGTTATATATACTGTTCATTGAAAGTGCATATAAAGATGTTTAATATGAAGAATGTAATCTGCTTATAATTTTGTGCAAAGTTAGAAAAATTATGATTGTAACAATTTTTTTCTATTTGCCTCAACAAATGTTTTCAGTGAATAATGTGTACAGCTTCTGATAATTTGTTTTTTTCTGTTATGTTTGCCAACATGTATTAA
>CM053401.1:19508178-19688009 GCA_028644305.1 Xerus rutilus
AAAAAAAAAAAAAAAGAAGTTACTTTCGGGGAAGGGAAAACACCTGCCATAACCTATGGGGAAACATACAACTGAGAGTATTTCTTACAAGTGATTCTGATGGACCTCTCATTGAAAATTGCTTTCACAACATTATATTTATTGTTATGAAATATATCATGCCTGAAAATGTTACATGTAACATGCGAACTATCATATGATTTATGAGTCTTTATAGTCTTCAAGTCTTTAAAGTACCTGGTACAATTGTCCATCTTTTTCCTTTCTTTTTTTAAATCAGTGTGTGTTGTGTTTAGGGAGGAACCATGGAGAATGACTATGCTGCAACTCAAACAAATCCTCTTGCTGTGGAACATGCTTTTTTTTTTTTTTTTAAATATCCTGTAGTAGGTTAAACTTAGCCAGTGCTCAATCATTAAAAAAAGTCACCATGCTAAATGTCCATTGACTAGTTGAAATTAGTATTTCTCTTTTAAAATATAAAAAGATTTTCTTAGAAAATGAAATCAATTCTTTTTGCCCTGGGGAAGATAAGAGCTTTTATTATTAACTTAGATTTTATTGCTAAACCTCAGGAAATGGAAATAGTGATATATGCATTTAAATATTAATTTTCTTGGGGTTTCATTTTGTGAGCATTATTTATCAATGTGTGAGGGGAAGAGTTTAGAAATATAAATATTTTGTGCAATGCTTTTCTTCTGAGATGATCTCCCATCAAGGTAACTGTACGAAATATTCCTTTTTATTTTGTAAAGCCTAATCACCATGATCATGTTAGGTCAATTTTTAGACTACTTCTCCTTAAAATATTTATGATTTCACTATCATTTCCTGGAGTCTTTATAACCTTGAATCCTAAGTTTAATTCTTTGCTTATAATATGTGAAAGTTCTTCTATGACAATACTAGAATACCTAACTTATCAGTCTCTTTGGAAATTTCTCCCAAATATTGAAAGTGTCCTTTGAGAACAATGTAGTCTCCCAAATAGTGTATCCCATACACCTTTTTATGTTAACTATTCTGTTAGCAAGGCCGTAAGAGATATAGATATTCTCATTTTCAAGATAAGAAAACTGGTACAGTGAATGGTCACTGATTTGCCCATGGTCTCCTGAGCTTAAGTGTAGCAAAGGTAGGAGTTTGTTTCAGACCCCAGCATCAGTAATTCATTTACTTCATCAAGTCATGGTTACTTGAATCTTCATGATTCATATTTATAGAAGTTGAGGTTTTATATTTAAAGTTTGAAGGGCTATATAATTATACATTGAGAAACTAGATATTGGAAATCATCTCATTACAAAGCAGAAAAAGCCCTTGTCACACAGGTCATTATTATAGCTGGTACAATGTCTAGAATGAAAGTTAGATGGAAGAAGTAAGAAGATGAAGAATTGGAGTCAGGTGCTGAGCGAAGATTGGCATTGAGGTATTGTCACAGGTGGTGTGTCTAGTTACAACTTCAAGTAATGTGGTGGATTCTGAGTTGTCTGTACCAGCACTGACTTTCCCCCTTCTTCCTAGGGAACAAGTACTGATTTTTCACTAACCTTTCTTGTGGTTGTTCTCGTCAATGAACCATAGTTAGTTAGGTAGTGTGACTTAGGTTCTTGTGGCAACAAGAACTTTGTGACCTTAAGGAAGTGTCATCCTGAATTTTTTCTTTCTTTCTTTCTTTTTTGTCACTAAATCTGAGTAGTTTATTGCACGGCAATAGATACCAACTGGAAAGAACAAGATGTAGTCATTAGAAGATTCAATTTAAAAGACTGTATAGAAACATAGATTCTGTTTCATACTATTCAGCAAAAAAAGAAAGAAAAGACAAAAAAGGTTACATATATTTTGATTGTAACTTAACAAATCCAAATTAAAAAGGAGTAACCACAACAGTAAGAGCTATGTTAGGTTGGTAACCTGATTGGTGGAATTATTTTCCTAATATCTAAACTTATAAAATGTAGTTCTAATGATTGTGCAATTAATTAATGAGATTTATCTGTCCCTCAAAGAAGAAAACCTAAGCAACAGAATTCCATTTAAAAATAGTACATGAGTAAAAATTTTTTAAATATAATAGAAGCACCAAATTACTGTCAAAATCCACCCTTGTCCCTAAGGTGATTAACCAGAGATCAAAACCCTAAGGTTTGTATGTAAAAGTGGTTTCTTGCATGTTTCCAGATTTTAAAGGAAGCCCATAAATGTTGCCCATGGCCAAAAATGCACTGCAGAAGTTCTTTTCATCTTACGGCCTTTTTTTTTTATGAATAAAGATAATTATTATTATTATTATTATTCTTTTTTACACAGATGGAGGATAACATTTCATTTCTCTGGTTGTAAGTGATATAGAATCACAATACACATGCAGTCTTTCATAAAGCTAGGGCTATGATGACCATCATATTCCACCACCTTTACTGTCCCCGTGCCCCCACCCCCTTACACCTCTGTGAACAGAGTTCCTCCATTGTTCCCGTGTCCTTCCCCCCATTATGGATCAGTATCCACTTATCAACAAGTACATTTGGCATTTGATTTTCTGAGATTGGCTTACTTCACTTAGCATGATATTCTCCAACTCCATCCATACCTGCAAATGCCATAATTTTATTCTCTTTTATTGCTGAGTAATATTCCATTGTGTATATATACCAGTTTTTTTTTTAAAGATTTTTTTTTAATTTGTAGATGAACACAATGTCTTTATTTTATTGCTTTGTATGTGGTGCTGAGGATCGAACCCAGGGCCTCAGGCATGCAAGGCAAGCGCTCTACCGCTGAGCTACAATCCCAGCCCCTATACCACAGTTTCTTTATCCATTCATCTATCGAAGGGCATCTAGGTTGGTTCCACAGTTGAACTGCTATAAACATTGAAGTGGCTGCGTCACTGTACCTGAATTTTTCCTTATGTTGTGAATTTGTTAGAGATCTGAGAACATTTGGACCAAAGAGGATAAAGAAGACTTTATTTTAAAACGTACTGTGAAGATTTGTAATGAATTATGCTTCTTAGTGTTAGACTACTGCTACTTCTAGTACTGTGTGTTCCTATTCATGAGAAAACAGGGTAAATCCTTGTGTTAATGTTATAAAAATGGAATGCCCTAAAGAAAGAATATTCAACATAAAAAGTTAATATCTCCTGTGGTAGAAATTTGTGCTGAAGTTGATGAAGTTAAAGTAGTTAATACTGAGTGTAAAAGAAAAATACAGTCCTCTTGATTCAAAGCAGCAAATTAACTAAGTTCATTTTTAAGGTACATATCGACTTAAAAATAATATCAAATTAGAGTTTAGGGACTTGTATTAATAGGCGTTTTTTCCCTCTAATTAAGTACTCTGCTTAAAATTTCACTTTGGAGTAGGAGAATGTTACCATCTGGTATGTGAACTTTGTAAGAATGTTGAACATAATAAAGTCCAGGTTTTTCCTCTTATTTAATGGGCTTCATTTGTCAGATGTGCTTATTGACACAGATACTTCCCATTTATCATATTGCAAAGTTATCTGCTGCTTCTTTGTCACTAATTCACTAATTGTCTGAAGATAATAACTGTTCACAATCTTCAATAACTTTAATACTTAGTAATAAGAGTCTATGGCTAAGAAATTTTTGTAAAGACTAGATGACCAGTAGGAGATGAATTAAAGCCGCTCGGCAAGGCTTTATTAAAAATACACACTCTCCAGCCGAATCTTCCCATCCATCAGAGTGTGTCTGGGAGAAATGGTGCTGGGGCTCCAGTGTAGAGAGAATTCGAAAAACCCGGTCAGGAAGAGGAGGGCTTGGGGGCAGGAAGAGAAGGCCAGAGTCCTTCCTGGATAGGCCAGGAAAACCCACTGATTGACAGGAGGCATGTCTACTGGTGACTGTCAGAGTCAGGCTAGCCCCTCCTTTTTGCAGCTGCTGACTGCAACTGCCCTGACCGGTCCCTTTAATTGGATATCTTGGACCCTGATCCGATCTAACATCCCGGCCTTTTTGATGACATAGGACAGCAGATTCAGTCTGGCTACTTCATGCGGGATTGGGGGCGTTGAGAGGGGGAGATGGCTCGGGTGTCAGTCAGGCAGGAAGGCAGACGCAGGGGTGTGGGAGCCTCTGGTTGTCAGTCATGTTGCTTGAATGTAGAAACATCATCTGTGGGTAGGAACAGAAGCTTGGGAGAGATTACTGATTAGCAGAAAAAGAAGGGGGCTGTCGAGAAATTTTTAGTTTGGTGGGAGTCCAACGTGATGGGAGTCCAAGGCTGGTCTATTCTGTAATGAAATTTGTTTAAGTTTTTAAGTAGCAATTACTGCATAATCAAGTCCTCCTGCCCCAGCCCAGAGGCAGTGAATGGGGGCCAAAGAGAGCCCTTTTTGCCCTAGAAAGGGAGGTGGTAACAAGTCATGGTAATTTAGCCTTACTGTACAGTTAATTGAGGAACATCAGTGAGAATTACAATTATGATTTAAATATACACAGAAGAAACAGTCTGAAATGTAGGAAGTATAAGGGTTGAGAATTTGTCTCCATAACAAGGCTGGAGAGGACAAGGTATGTAAACGTAGTATTTTGTTTTTAATGTCATAGATGTCTATCTTTAAACTATTTTAAATGCCCAGGAACGGTTGTGTTCTTGGTTTTGCTAGGTGTTTAAGATGAAGCAAGTCAAATTGACTTTTGTTCTTACCTATTGTTAAGAGTCACCTTTTGATCTCCTGGGAGGCATCCTTGAGGAACTTGAGAGCAGCTTGTTAGCTCTGCTAGTGCCATCTGCGTTAGGATAGGTCGAGGTCTGGCGCTGACCATGTGGCTTCCCCGGGAAGCCTGAGAGAAGGTTCCCTCTCTCTTCGACCTTCCTGTTCATTGTATGGCATTTGATTGGCTCTTTAATTCTCTAATGGTCTCAGAAATCTCCCTGATCAGGAAGTCCTGCAGCCCAGAGGTGCAGAGAGCCTCAGAGAAGTTTCCTCATTTCTTGGATTCAGGTTGACTCAAAGGGCAAGAGCCAAATACTAGTTTTCTTGGCCCTTTAATTTAATTTTAGTTTTTAAGTCTTGATCTTAAACACTCAGCAAGCCAATCTCACCAGTTACAAAGTAAGAGTATTGGGCTTTAACTTTAAGGTCTATCCTATAGGTGGTGGCAGATTTATCTTAAAATAATCTGGGTTGGTTGTTCTTGAAGTAGTACCTCTGCAAAACATTAACAGGCAATAGTCAGAGTTTAAGGAAAATACAAAATAAAATTAACAACAGTAAAAACATATGTAGTTTGTGTAACAGCTTTTTTTTTTTTTTTTTTTAAATATTTTTTTAGTTGTAGATGGACACAATGTCTTTATTTTATTGCCTTGTATGTGGTGCTGAGGATCGAACCCAGGGCCTCACGCATGTGAGGCAAGCACTCTGCCGCTGAGCTACAATCCCAGCCCTGTGTAACAGCTTTTTAAAATTTTGGCTGAGTTACATATTATATCCCTGTTTGAGATCCTAATGATCTTTACAATAAAATTAATCCTTTGAACATATCTTTAAATGAACTGGAGTCCCACTTATTTTGAAGCCATTGTAGTAAGCTGAGAGACAGGACTATTTCAGGTAGGACAGGGCTCTTTGCAAAATCTGAAAGAAATGAACACATTTAATATAAAAATAGAACTGGTAGCACCATAATTGCATTGATATTGTTTAACCATAGTTATATAAACCTTAATTTTTGAAAGTTAGTTTTTCCAAGTGATAAAACCTGACAGATGTAAGAAAGTTATCTTATTAAGAGCAGAACACTGCTTTAGATTTTAACTTTTTGTTTAATCACAGTTGTAAACTTTTTGATTAGAAATAGTCCCTTTCCTTCCAATAAATACCATATTTAGAATCTTTAATTCCTTCTGTTCATATCCCAAAGCAATCCTTGTAAGTTTTTTGAACTTAGGCAACAGTAGAAACCTTTAAAACTTCATATGGGAATCTATAAACCTTTGTGTTTACTCAATTTAAGTTGAACCTTTTAAATCATGTGAATCAAAAATATTTGGATCCATTTTTTAGGTTTAATTGATGAGTGCTCATTATCTGTGCCTATCCTGTTACCATGTACATAGAAGTTAAGAAAAGAAAGAGTCTTAGAAAAAAAATGATGCGGCTGATAAAAATAAAAAATGCAGGGTGGTTGGTCTGGCAGCCCATAGACGAATGAGAGAGAGCTCCGCTGGTTTGTGGCAGCCGTGCCAGTCCACCCTAGTGGCACGTGGACGGAGCAAGAGACGCAGGAATGCAGGGTGGGCGGGCCCTGCCTAACGCTCTGTCTCTGCCCTCCGGCGCTGAGACCGAGGCCAGCTCTGCCTCCCGGGAAGACAGCGCTGCAGCTTGGGGGGAGAGCCGAGAGTGAGGGGAGGCGGGGGAGCTGCTGCATGGCAGGCAGCCCACAAATGCCCAGCGGCAAGCCTGGGGGGAGGGACTGCCGCAAGCCAGGCAGCTTAGCGTTTGTGAGCGGCAGCTGCACGAGGAAGGAGATAGAGGAGCAAATGGGAAAGGGGGCTTTTAGCGAGAAGAACTTGAGAGGACAGAACAGATGGGAAAGAAGGGAGGGGCGAGAGCGAATTTTCCAACAAAGCCTTGATGAAAGGAATTTCTGTCATTTCCCTGGCCAATGACAATTAGCCAAATCAGTGAGGATTTGAAAATCAAAAGTTCCCCCTGGAGGCCATTTTGATCTGTTATCTAAGCCACAGTACAATGGAGTTTTGAGGTCTAGAGAAGAGTTGGGGTTCCTTGTGACTTCTCAGCGGTCCCGGGGAGTGGGCGGGAACATAAAAAGGCGTCCCAAAAAATGTTCACGTCCACGGGAGAACGGGGGGGGGGGGCAGGCAGAAAATTGAGGCATCCCTCTGAACTTTCGGGGGCCCCAGATGGCGGCGGAATGGCTAACACGAGGGTTGGGAACATCTTCCCAGTCCACGTGGCCTCGAGCGGGCAGAGACCTCTCCACACGTGGGACTTACGAGTAGGCCTCAGGAGCGGATGGTGGGGGGGGCAAGCTGAGAAGTCAGAGGAAGGGACGGGGCGGCCTACCTCACTCTTGTCGGTCCGGGTGAGGAAGACAGAGAGTGGCTCCCAGTCTGGTTCGGAGAGTTTGCCTCTACCCCAGTGCAGGGGAAGGTTCAAGAACTCTCCTGGGTTTCGTGCATCATTATGTAAAGACTAGACGACCAGAAGAAGATGAATTAAAGCCGCTCGGCAAGGCTTTATTGAAAATACACGCTCTCGGGCCGAATCCTCTTGTCCATCAGAGTGTGTCCGGGAGAAATGGAGCGGGGTCTCTGGTGTAGGGAGAATAAGAAAAACCCGGTCAGGAAGGGGAGGGCTTGGGGGCAGGAAGAGAAGGCCAGAGTCCTTCCTGGATAGGTCAGGAAAACCTGCTGATTGACAGGAGGCATGTCTACTGGTGACTGTCAGAGTCTGGCTAGCCCCTCCTTTTCACAGCTGCTGACTGCAATTGCCCTGACTGGTCCCTTTAATTGGACATCTTGGACCCTGATCCAACCTAACAATTTTAACCAAACAAATTCTTTTAAAAACCTTCCTTTTATAAACATATTTCAGATTTTTAGAATTAGGTTCTTAAGTTCGCTTGTTTAAAATTTCATTCCCAAGTCTTTCATGAATCTACTGGACAGGAAAATAATTTTTACAAAATTTTGCCTTGAGGCTAGTCTGGAAAAAAATGTAGTATTTGGAGTCAGAATTGAAATTGAATCCAATTTTTCCTGTAGAAACTATCTCAGTGATTCTGGGCAAGTTACTAAACGTTTTTGAGACTGAGTTTCTTCATTCAAAATATGAAATATAATCATATATACTTCATTATAACTCACATTTACTTAAGAGCTCATACTGTTTTGGCTACTTGCTAAGCATTTATCTTGTAATTTCTTTAATTTGTCTGATGATCTCTACCATCAAGCATTTACTAGTTTTTAACTTGAGATCCTTGGTACTTTCTAGGTACTCAATACATGTTACTTTTCTTTCCTTGAACTCACTGGGTGTGACTTCAGTTCATGTGTGAATCCCTATAGCTGGGAATAACATGTGAAAGGTAACTATTTTGACTTAAAACTTTATGCTCAATTAGCATACCTAGTAATGCTTCCCGTCTTTATGTTTGTGAGTACAGTATATTTATCCTCTTAAAATAGAATAATATACTTTCACTAAGGGCTTCTTCCACTTTCCATGAGTGATCACTTATTGACATTTAAATATTTTATGTAAGTTAATAAAATTTCTTTAAAAATTATATTTAGAGTGAGTAACATGTAGGGCTTTGAATATATGGGATTTCATTTTAAAATAAAGTACTTAAAATAGTGTATCATTTGAAAGGGAGTTTCTAAATTTCAGAAAAAATATTATGAGCTTATATTTCTGTATACCAGTGTATTTAGAGAGGTTATATACAAGAATTGGAACTAGTGATCTTTTGGTAAATAAAAAATATGATATTAGCAATCTTAAAAATACATGTTAGCATGGTGGGACCAGAAAGGTAGGCAAATAATATATTGCACTCATTTGGTTTTATGAAATTTTCTTTTCTACCTCCTTTTTCTCCTAACTTTACCAGTGAAAGATAACTGTTGTAAGGAATGAAAATAGTATTGATAAAATTAACTGGTTACTACAAACAATTTATTTTGCAGTCTGTTACCAGATTGACCTTGCTGTTCTGAAGAAATAGGCAGTGAAGGAAAGCCAAGTATAAAACATTTAATAACCAAAGTACCTAATAATGACATTATTATTTCTTGACAAAATTCTTAAGATGACCCCTTTTCCACCTCCAATTTTGCCCTGATTTTGTCACTTACCCTTAAAAAGTTATATATGTTATGCTTACATTTTTTTATGCCAACATTATAGATCTAAACTTAGAACACAAACTGCCTCCATGGTCACTTGTGCCATATGCATTGTGAATGTTTGCAGACTACTGTCTCTGTATTGGCAGATGAATGCAAAACTGAACAGTCAGACAAACTGTTTAGGTTTTCCAGTTCATGCTTGACTCTGCAGCTAAGTGAATGTAGTTATTTATACATGACCAAATTTTCATGCCTTACTGTGTTGTATTAGGGGATGTATTTTCTTACTATGAAAATAAAGGACAATTTGTGGTAACAGATATTTGAAGAAACTAGGTAGAATCACTAAATGATTTCTGAAATCCAAGCCTACTTTAAATTATAACATTTAGTTTTTATCAAGGTTCTGTTTTTTAATTTCTTTTTTAAATATGTGTAGAAGCTAATTTGATATCTATTTGTTAGCTAGTATATGTTAATTGATACTTTTTAGTATATTGTTATTATGGTCTCTTTGTGAAAATAATAAATGACTGTTTCTTCTTTATTTATTTATTTTTGGGATATTGGGGATGGAACCCAGGAATGCACTACAACTGAGCTACATTCTCAGCTGCTTTATTTATTTATTTATTTTTAAATTTTGAGACAAATTCTTGTTAAGTTGCTGAATCTGGCCTTGAGCTTGAGATCTTCCTGCTGAATTCAGCCTCCCAAGTTGCTGGGATCATAGGCATGTGCCACCATGCTGGCCTGATGATTTTTTTTTTTAATATTTTTTTAGTTGTAGATGGACACAATATCTTTATTTTATTTATTTATTTTTATGTGGTGCTGAGGATCGAACCCAGTGCCTCGTGCATGCAAGGCAAGCGCTCTACCACTAAGCTACAATCTTGGCCCCTGATGATTTTTTAATATTGATTTTTTTTTGTTTTTCCCAAATGAACCTAATTAGTTAAGGATGTTTTTGTTGAGAATGTAAATATGTGAGATGCACTAGTTATTAATGAAATGGTTATTGATATTGATGAGGGAAGTTTATATATGTGGTTCTTTGCCATTTCTCATCTTGTCTTATTGAATATAAATTTTACTGATTTTTTTTTTTTAGGCATTCTTGATATTTTTTCCTAGGGACTTTTCAAGTAGCTTGCTATTATATTTTCTGGAAAGGAATTTTTTTTTTAACTTTAAAAGCTAGATATTTGTTAAATATACTTCGTTGAGGGAAAAACAAAAACAAGATTTTCACTCCCAGGTAAGATAGAATTAGCACTCTTCCATTTCATGGGACTACAAACCTCTATTGAATGCTTGGAGCAACTGCTTGAGGATTCTGAGAAGTACATACAGGCAGGCCTTATTTGAATGGTTTTAGTGTACACGAGTGTCATTATTCTATGGTTAAATAACACCAGTCGTCAAACAACACAATTCAAATTTCAGTTACCATAGTATATTAACTGTAAGTAACTGCTTGCAGACTTTGGTGCGTTCTCTTTAATCTACACATTACTGTGTAAATAACAGATCACTTCTTTTGCAGTTGGTTGAGGATTAGTCACCAACTATGAAACGTGTAGTTTGTTACCTCCTTATCTTCCAATGATTAACTCAGTTTTACAAAAATAATAAAAAAAAATTGGCAGCAAAGATGAAAGTGCAGCAAAGAAATGAGAAGTGATAATGCTGGAAAGTGAAATGTGAATCATATTATGGAGGAATTTTATGTGGACTTCTGAAGAAATGGCTGATAGTGGGAATATTAACTACCCTGTTCAAGAATCTGTAGATATGCAGCCAGAGGAATTTAGTGAAATCATTTTTTGGGAATGACAGACTCTTCTAAATAGCTTCTCCAGATAAAAGCATCC
The DNA here is from genome assembly GCA_028644305.1 of Xerus rutilus. Classification (NCBI taxonomy): domain Eukaryota; kingdom Metazoa; phylum Chordata; class Mammalia; order Rodentia; family Sciuridae; genus Xerus; species Xerus rutilus. The sequence goes on from CM053401.1 coordinate 19,518,927, forward strand.
CATTTTTTCATTTCTTTTTTTATAGTCATTATGTTTAATCATCATAATAAAAACTACCATTTACTAAATAACCTCATCTGCTCCTGGCATTGTTCTAACTATTTTCCATACATTGTCTGATTTTATTCTCAAAATAAGGTATGTGAAAAGTTGTTATCTGATGGAATGTGAAAGGTGTGGACAGAAGAAGCAAAAGTACTATAGCTGAGGAACACACTGCCAAGCTTCCCTTTGGACCTTCTGAGTCATGATGTTTTTAATGTTTTCATCTCTTATTTGGAGTTCCCATTCTTGCCCAGATGACCTTCTGTCATAGATTTTGTTTATACTGTAGTAAATCCTTTGAGTTTTATATACCATTTTCCCCTTAGTTCATTAACATTGGCTTATTTTTTTTTTTTTGGTATTGGGGATTGAACCCAAGGTTGCACTACCACTGAGCTTCACACCCAGCCGTTTTAAGTTCTATTTTGGAAACAGGGTTTCCATAAGTTGGCTAGACTGGCCTTGAATTTGCAATTGTCCTGCCTCAGGCTCCTGAGTAGCTGGGATTATAGGTGTGCACCATTGTGCCTAGCTTACATTTTGTTTTGAATTAATTTTTTTTCAGATAGATACATTATATGGGTTTCAGTGATCTCAATAAGAATTTAAAAATAGATATTTTAATTTTAGTTTTAATTTAAAAGCTTTATTTTGTTTTAAACATTTTATTTATTTACTAGTTTTTATCATAATGACAGGTTCTCTAGTATCTTCTAGTGGTGACCAATGACTTTTCCCCTTTTAAATATTATTATCAACTTACAATGATATGCATATTTTAAATGTTGTAATGCATTGCAGTTAATATGATTCATTAAATCATATTACTATTACTATTGTTACTATTTCAAATTGTCTCATCATTGTATAGCAGGGAGTACACAACTTCTAAATGTAAACACATGTCTTGATGATTTTGATGAGCTGCTTTATCAACAAGTATTCCATTCAACTTCAGTGTCCAGGTTTTACTTGTATTCATATACTGGTATATAGTACTAACGCTTCATTTGTTTTAGTCTAATGTCAAAAGAACAGAGGTGAAAGAATAGATCTAATTTGTAAATGATGCTTTCATGTCAAGATGAAGTGACAACATTCCATAGCATGTTGTGTGATTCCTATTTTGCAGTATTTCAGAAAGGGGACAAGTGGGGGACAAAGGAACCATCACTTGTTATATAGAGAGGTAGTCATGTAAGACTCCAAAGAGTCTTTACTGTTAAAGCCAGTTGCAGTCTTGGGTGAGAATTGATTTTAGTGTCAGCAAAATAGCATTATCTATCATAGAAAATTAGTGTTAAATTGAGTTTTATTAGCATTACTATTTTCGTTTAATTTTAAATTTGGTTTGGCTTTGTACCTAGTTAGGAGTTATAATCCTAAGAAGTTTAAAACAATTTTTTAATGCCTTTATATCTTATCCCTTTATTTCTTTGCTTATGTGTTTTAGTAGTTAACAGATTGGTTTCTTTTTTTAAAAATGTTATTGTATTTTTATACCTTTATTTGTTTATATTTATGTGGTGCTGACGATTGAACCCAGTGCCTCACGCATACTAGGCAAGCGCTCTACCTCTGAGCTACAGCCCCAGCTCCACAGATTGGTTTCTTACATCATAATTAGATTTTGTACAGTGTTGTATTGTTACTATTTCAAGTGTGGATTTTAATTCTGCTATATTTTTAGTTTTATGTTTTAGGTGGGGGACCTATTTTTGCCATGAGACTTGTTGGAGTACCTTAAAGCAGTCTTTATTTCACTCCTCTAACTTTTACATTTTACATTTCATTTTTTGGGGGGCTTTATATATTCGACTGTACATCTCCAATGCCTTAGTATAGATTTTTTTGTAGTTTTAAAATTAAGTTGTCAATTAGTTTTCCTAATTTTTTATCTTGTTTCTGAAATAATTTTCTAAGATTAGAACTAATCTGTAAATGTACCATTTACAGATTTTTCTCCTAGATTTTGGTGTAATTTTTCATTTTCTTTTGTTCTATAATAGTTTTCTGTATGTTCTGTAGTATGTGTGTATAAATGAAAATTTATTTTATTCATCAACTTTTAGTTATAGTTTAGGATTTATTAGCAAATAAACCCACATAAAAAGGATGCTGGCAAGTTCTATTCTTGGCATTCGTACATAAGATTATATTGGATCATTTTTTTTTGGTAAGAACAACCAGAAAGGTTAAAAAACAAAAGTAAAAAGAAAATATTATGAATCCCTCAGAGAACTGCCAAGGCAGTGAGGAATTTTGCAGCCAGGATCTGGTGAGAAAAGGAATTCCAGAAGGATAAGTCCTATTGTTGGAACTCTTCTCCTTCAAGGTGATGGATGAAGAGGTGGCTTAGAAGCAGAGAGCCTAGGATCAGAAAACTTTGTAGTTCTGACGGGTTCATATTATTATTATTATTATTTTATTCTTACCTCCTCCCCATCTTTGTAGTTGTACTCAGCAGGAAAATTGGTCCAAAATAATCTTATCAACCAGTGCCACTGTTAATCTACTTGAGAGTTAACACCTGAACTAGAGTTTAGGAGCCCTCCAGCTTTTATCTGAGACCCCAAAGGCTGATAAGTTAGGAGAAATTCGAATTGAAAATAAGAGAAGTAATAAGCTAAAAATAGATAAGCCCTCATGGGGACAGAAGTCCATTTGAATAAACTCAGTTTCTGTCTGGATTAAGGTGATTTGACATTGGTAGTGGGACTCTAGCCTGACTTCTTGCTAGAAGCAAAATCAAGTCCCTTTTAAAAGATGTCATTCTTCAAAGATGTAATTATCTTTACAGTTTTACATGTATTTTCTACCCATGACAAAATGTGACTGAAAACCATAGGAAATAACACATAGAAATGTAATGGGATTATAAAGTAACTATGATTAATATGTTCCAGAAATTAAAAGACAAGATAGAGAATTTTGGCAGAGAATTGAAAGCTAAATGAAAATTCCTGAAACAAAAAAATAAAATGAATAAATAATCTATCAATCTTCAATAGATGGATTTAATAGCAGCTTTTATACAGCTGGAAAGAGAGTTAACACATTGAAAGGTAGGCCAGCATAAGATATCTGAAGAGAAGAATGGAAGAACGAATGGATGAAAAGTACAGAGAGAGTAGAAGACAAGAGATTTGATAAAAATGTTTCACTTAAAATATAATGAGATTCCCAGAGGAGAGGAGAGAGAGAATGCAGCAAAACAATATGTGAAGAGACAACAGCTGAGAATTCACACGTGAAAGATGTCAAGCTATAGGTTCTGTGATGTCTATGGGCCCAAAATGGGATAAATATAAATGAAAGTGATATAGTCATATCATGGGAAAGCCACTGACAAAGTTAAGGGGAAAATCTTAAAAACAGCCAAAAATAAAAAAAGTCAGCTTACTTTGAAAAAGAAACAGTAGTAAGAAACAACAGGCTATTTTGCTTCCAGAAGTATACTGAAATAAGGCTCAGTTTTAAAGATGAGAATGATAAAGATAAACACAGAAAAAGTTAAGAGAACTGAGTTTACATTGTTCTATCACTAATTTGAATGATCTAAAGTCACTTTACATTTCTAGCCCTTTTCTCATGTTATAGATTGGATTTAAAATTTTCAGCTTACCTTTGTTTTATTCTCATAGATACTGATGTACTACTTGTGTTTACTATGGAAACTGTCTGATCTACTTATGTGTTATTTTACTTATGTGTGCATCAGTCACATAGTAGACCCGATTCTCCTGTACCTCATCTGTATATTTCTGTGGATTGGTAGGTGGGTCCTATGGCTGAAGAACATTAAGGCAGGATGGTTTTGCACATAGTACAACTGAGAAGCAGGGTCAGAGGAATGTGAAACACAACCTTTTGTTTTATTTTATGTTTTTCCAGAAATGAGAGAGATGAGAGAGAGATTCCTGAGATTCTAACTCCACCTTTTATTTTTTTATTTTATTTTTTTTTTATTTTTTATTTTTTTGGTACCGCGGATTGAACTCAGGGGCACTCGACCTCTGAGCCACATCCCCAGCCCTATTTTGTGTTTTATGTAGAGACAGGGTCTCACTGAGTTGCTTAGCGCCTCGCCGTTGCTGAGGTTGGCTTTGAACTCGCGATTCTCCTGTCTCAGCCTCCCTAAGTGCTGGGATTACAGGCGTGAGCCACCGCGCCCGGCTTCTAACTCCACCTTTTAATCTAGATTGTTTTAACCTTAATTTTCCAGAAGAGTAATCCAAACAGCTAAAATGAAAAAGGATTTACTTCATTTGTGTCTCCTTCTGTTTCATCTGTCCTTTCCCTTCAATGAAGGCTACTTTTTTCCTGCATATTTCCTCAAGTTAGCCAACTTATTCTCTCCATAAATGGTGTTGTACCTTTTAACCCTGGCCAAATTTAGGAAATCTTGTTGTCTTAATCATTTATTTTGTTATGGCATTCTATTTAAAGAGTTATAGATGACTTGTTTTATGAATCCATGCATCATTTTTAAGTTTTTATTATTTTTTATTTATCCTTGGATAAGATTGTGACCTCAAGTTTTCCAGCGATTCTGCGTTTGTGGATTTTCCTCAGATTTACTCTTCGTTTCTATTTCTTTGGGTGTTAGTCAAATCTTCTTCTCGGATCTGTTGCTGTGTACAACTCTAGCCATTATTCTCAACGTTTAGCATACTTTTATTTACTGTAGCTCTTTAGGCCTAAAAAGATGTTTTCTTGTGTCCACTGCTGGCTGATTCCCTAATCATCTGAAGAGAACATTTGGACAACAATGGTCTCTAGTGTGTGCTGATTGACAGTCCTGTGTCTGTCTCCATAGTTTCCTGGAATTTATGATATTTGAATGCATAGAAGTGGTGCTCTGATATAGTTGGGCAGTGTCCATTGTTTCAGTAGCAGTATCATTGTGACAACTGTTGAGTTTCTGCTTTGTTACAACTCTGTGGATTCTGAAAGGATGTTTAGAAGGAAGAAAGGCTTCCTCTTGTTCAGAAGTGTTGGCCTTTTATGGGTATACATCAATTAGACACTTCAGTCTGGTTAGTAAGCCCTGATAGTACACATCTCATCCACATTCTGGCATTAGAAAGATGGAATAGGTAGTGGCAGATTCCATTTAAAACCAGATGACTGCGTTGGTTCTTAAAATATTAGGTTCACTATTTTTATATTTCCTAACATAACTTAGTTCAAAATTTCTCTGATACTGATTTTCTTTGTGAAGCCAGATATTTCAGAAATAGCTTTTAAAATCTGTAGCTGTTTGTATTTGGGAGATGTTTAAAAAGACTAACTCTTCATTATGTTCTTTAATTTAGTTAAAAGAAAACTTGGAACAGTCAGTAGGCCAACTACGAAGTCAGCGTTTGTTGAGAAACTCAGGAGGGAGAAGTGTTTCTGTTACAAGTCTGAGTGCAAGTGACGTTGATGGTGGCACTGTGACAGGTAACTTGTAAAATGTTCTGAAGACCCTTTTTTACATAAGAAATATTTCTGAAGTACAGGTTGAATACATTCAGTCTTTGGAGAAATACGGCACATACACAGTGTCATGCTGATTAGGTGTTAGAACATGCAGTCCTCAAGAATTTTATATTACCTATTTAGGAATTTATTAAAGGATCTTTGTTATTCTATTAGTTTTGTTTTTCTCAGATTGTAGACCACCTGGAGCTTTACCTGACAAAGCTTGTATTTAATTGTCTGCTACCAAAGAATCAAAACAAAGACACAAATAAGATTTACTATGTGGTATGCTCTCTGGGTTAATAATCTTATCCTAGCATAGTAGTTTTTCAAACATCTGATTGTGAACCTGTTATATGATACCTGTTGGAAGCAAGTGAATTTTAGCCTTGGTGTGTAGCTAGATGACAATTCCTAGGTTAAAAGTTATAGAATACTTAGTTTCCTTGTAAGTAATCTTACTTATACTTTCCCATAGTACCAAGATTCATGTTGCAGTGAAGGGAGGTGGTTTAGATGGATTGAACACCAGTGCCTTGCATTACTTATGTTGCTGACGATCACCAGAATAATGATTAAAAATGGAATATTATCATTTTTATCAACTTGGTTTTAATTTATTTTTATGCACTATTCAGATGTTAGATTATTATTTTCAAAATACTGTTTGATTAGGATTAAATTATACTTTAGGGAGTCATAAAAACTTTTTATTTAGAAACTATTTTTATGTAAGAAAATACTAATGTTGCTTCTTTGGGAGTATGAAAACCTTGGAACTTTTGGCATGTTCTATTACTGGGTTGGTTCTCTTGTTCATTTTATCTGCTTTAAGAGAGAGATTACTGTCAATATTGTGTAACTTTATGGATACAGCATGGCACTTGGAAATAGTCTAGGTTATGGTCACGTGTATATATCTGCATCTGATTTACTTGTATAATGTAAAATTTTAGATTGTTTGTTCTCATGCAGTGTTTTAATCCTCTTCCTTTTCTTTCATTTGCAAAGAGAGCCACCGTTTTCCACCTACCTCGCCTCTCAAGGACTATGATTCACAGGGTATTAAGCGAATTAGGTCCAGAACTGGTGTCCGGTTTGTTCGGGAGACTGATGACATGGTTCAGGTACTTTGTGCCATTGTGTAATTTGTGTGTGGCATTTCCTTACATTTTTATATAAGTCACTAACATTTGAACTTTATAGCTAAATTTTAAGAATTTGTTTATCAGCAACTTTGTACTTTTTTCTTTTAAACTATATAAATTGCTTTATTTTCAGTGCGTGAATCATTATCACACATTTACTTTGAATTTTGTTATGAAAGATTAGATTTTATAGAAGATTTAAAAGTGAGTTTATTTGGACATATTTTGTTTCCTTCCCTGTACAGGCGACTCATTCTTTTGAAAGCCCTACTAAGTCAGTGACTTTTTATTTTTCTCAGTTTGAACAAATATGAGCAAGTTAGTCCTTGTGTGATTGACCTATTGATTTTTTTTTCACCATTGGTGTTTTTCTTGTTATTGAATCATTAATGGAGCTACTTTCTATTAAGTAAGACATTCCATACTTGAGGTATTCATCGGAGTATTAGTTTTATAAATATATTTCTTTTGCTGCTTCTCTAAAGTTCTTTGCAGAGCTGTAATTATTTATTTTGTTGTCTTGTGTATAGAAAATGGCTAGGGGAAGTTTCTGTTTTTGATATCTTTGTATTGGTGGTTTTAGGATTAGGTGCTTGAAGTTTGTCTTAGGATACTCATCTGTAGCTGTTGTTGGCTACAGTGTGAGATAAAGGTACAGTAGAACCAGATGCATTAGAAAATAATATTAGAAAATATTTCCTTGAGCATATTCTTTTCCTTTTCTTTGTCTTTTTCTTTTGGTACTGGGGATTGAATTCAGGGGCACTCGACCACTGAGCCACATTCCCAGCCCTATTTTGTGTTTTTTGTAGAGACAGGGTCTCACTGAGTTGCTTAGTGCCTCACCGTTGCTGAGGCTGGCTTTGAACTCGCGATTCTCCTGTCTCAGCCTCCCTAAGTGCTGGGATTATAGGCTTGTGCCACTGCGCCTGGCTTCTTTTTCTTTTCTTTTTTTCTTTTTGGTACTGAGGATTGAACCAAGGAGTGCTTAACCACTGAGCCACATCCTCAGCCCTTTTTAATATTTTATTTAGCAATAGGATCTTGCTGAGTTGCTAAGTGCCTTGCTGGGTTGCTGAAGCTGGCTTTGAAATTGCATTCCTCCTGCCTCAGCCTCCGAGCCACTGGTTTTACAGGCATGTGCCACCCAGCCTGGTGTGTATTCTTTTTTGATAGGTGCAACTTACTGGCATATACTATATAATCAAACCCACAGTACAGAACAACATCTTAACATTACTTATTTACTGTATTACTTCTCTCATTTGTGACAGTGATAAGTAAAAAGTCTTTTCATCAAATTTATAATCTGTATGGGGAGTTAGATGTTAATTGAACAAGTATATTAGTAGACCCATAAATATGAAATGAGATTCATGCCGTAATGGAAAGTATAGAAGGCATTGGGAGTGTGTAGTAGATGGATCTGCCTTAATTGGTGAAGGCTTTCTGAAGCAAGGCTGGTTGAGCCGAGATCTGAGAATTGATGGAGTCATTCAAGGTAGAACAAATAGCTTGGTGGCAGGAAGATGTTCCTCTGAGCAGTTTAAAGAAGGTAATGTGGCTAAAGCAATATGAAGAGCTGTAAACACAGAGGACTTTGTAAGGGACTGACAGAATATTTTGAAAAGATCACTCTACCCCTAGTAGGGAAAATGGAGTCAATATGGGCACACCAGTTAGGAGGATTTGTCTGTGCTCTGTGTGTGAAGTGATGGTCACTTGGATTAGGATAAGAGGGAGTTGGAGAAAAGGGGGTAGATTTAAAAGCTATTAAATAGATAAAACTGAAAGGTCTTGAAGTCAGATAGCCTTGTGGGGCAGGTAGGAATAAGTGGAAAGGAGGTGTCCAGGGTGAGTCTGAGGATGCTGCTGTGTGAAATTGTAAAGTCATGAAGTTGTGATGACAAACCAAGAGGATGTGTGTTGCTCGTTCACTGTACTACATCTACGCCTTTCTTTTTATTATTCGTCCTTATTTTAAGTCAATTTTCTTAAGAAGATCCTTAACTCCACTTAACTGTGTACGTCTTAATGCCCCAGTAAAGCTTGTAGTTTGTTTACATCTGTTTCCTTTGTTAGATTGCAAGTCACTCATTTTCCAGCAGGTAGGTGGCATTTAGTTGCTTAATGTGCATTTGTTTAAATGAATCAATTTGTTGTTTCTGTAAGTCTGTATAATTAAAAAAATTTATTATTAATTATAGCATACACAGACATATGAATTTTTAGGTGGCATATTCATTTCTAGATAAAGGTACAACAATGAGCCTGTACACCATGTAGGAAACAGCATTATCACACCCCAAGCCGTTGTTATGTTCCTCCTTTTCTCTGAGCACTATCCGGACTTTTATATTTATTATGTTTCCTTTTTGAAGAAAATCATTTTTACTATACCTTATTATTAGTGTTGCCTATCTTTAAGCCCTGTACAGATCGAATATTATGGTATGTCTTCTTTTTATAATTTTTTTCATTTGATATTATATTTCTGATGTTCAGCCTTACTAATGTGTGGTTAGCTTTGATTATTTCATTTTCACTGATACATAATACTCCATTGGAGGAATATACTTCAGTTTATCTGTATTTTACTCCTTTTTTTGGGGGGATACTGAGGATTGAACTCAGGGGCACTCAACCACTGAGATATTCCCAGCCCTTTTTATGTTTTACTAAGAGACAGGGTCTTTCTGTATTGCTTCGGGCCTCACTAAGTTACTGAGGCTGGCTTTGAACTTGTGATTCTCCTGTCTCAGCCTCCTGAGCCACTAGGATTTTAGGCATGCACCATCACACCTGGCTCTATTCTACTCTTTTGGGCTATGTTTAGTGTTTTCATTTTGAATAATGCTCTATACTTTCTTGCACATGGGTAATTTATTTGCATCAGAGGTTGGCAAACTAGGGCACATGAGCTGATAAAATGAAGCATTATTGTAATATAGCCATGCTCATTTGTTTATGGCTAGTTTTATACTAGAGTAGCAGAGTTGAATAATTGTGACAGAGACAGAGTTTGCCGACCTCTTCTCTAGGGTATGCATAAGTAGTAGAATTGATATACTATAAAGGATGTGATGGGTAATGATTTATGTAGCTTTTAAATTGCTTTTCTTTGTCAAAAACCCTGTATTTAGAATAGGCATTTATTTTTTTCTATATTAATAACATTTAGAATTTGGTCATTATTGTAAAGAAGAATAATGTGAATCTTTCATGAATCTTCATGGAAGAATTTGAAAGAATCCTGAATGGGTACTGCATTTGCCTTTGCTAGCTTCATGCTTTTCATCAGTCCCTCCGAGACCTCAGCAGTGAACAAGTTCGCCTTGGGGAAGATTTCAACAGGGAGCTTTCCAGAAGAAGCCGGTAAAAGAATATGGTTTTTATGGGAGGCATGAATTACTAGAACAATAAATTAATTTCCATAATTGACATGTTTACATAGATTTAAGAAACGGTGCTGTTTTTATGTATTTTACAATTTATTAATAGGCTAGTTTAAAGCCCTTTGAATTTAGACTATATCATGACTCAGTGTTAGACAAGTTAATTTCATATTTCTAAAAACACTTTAACTTAGTATAGTGGAATGCTGACATTATGAAGAGATACATTGTGAAATCTTAACAAAGAGGTTGATTTGGAAATACATTGGTACCAGAGAGAGACAGACAGACAGACACACACACACATGGGCCAAGACTGACTGGCTGGCTGGCTCTGCATTGCAGGAAAAAAAGCATCATATGGAATCTGTCAATGGATATGAGCCATTGTAGAATCTAATATCTTAGTTTTTAGTCAAAAATCTTTGGCAGCCAGTGGCATCAGCCTGTCTTTGTAATCTTTGTCAGTTCTGGACAGTTCCCAAGAACTGTCACTTAATTTAAAACTTTCTCACTATTGTTTCATTTTCCTTGTGGTACTTGGGACTGAATCCAGGGGCACTCTACCATTGAACTACATCCTCAGCCTTTTTTTTTTTTTTTTGAGCTAAGGTCTCATTAAATTGCCAAGACTAGTCTCAAACTTGGGATCCTTCTGTCTCAGCCTTGAAAGTAGCTGAGATCATAGGAGTGTGCCAACATGCCCAGCTTATTATTATTATTTTTTTAATCAACAGTGGCAAGTGGCTTTATTTTGGAGGCCATATTTTTCTAAGCAACAAAACTTTGTATTTAAGAGTTACAGTCTGCCTACATCAAAGATTAGGGGTGACAGTGCTGAACAGAAACTGGTTTACTATGTGCACTTGCTAATTCTACTACCTAAATTGTATCCCATGCCAGTTCTGCATTGCTGCAACATAGATTCTGAAATGTAACTATTAAATTTATCAAGTGTAGTCTGCATTACTTACCTGCTTTTAGATGAGGAAGCCAGAAAATTTAGTAATAAAAACTATGCTCTGCTATTGCTAGTATTATTAGCCAATATCATTGAGCATTTATTTCAGGATAGGTTCTGGGAGGTAGCCATTTATTATTTTCTCCATTTTATGAATGAGAAAATAGAAGCACAGAGAGATGAAATAACTGTTTGCTTAAGATGGAACATGAGGTAAAAATAAACACATTTTCAGAGATTTGCAACTTAGAAAACTTTGCCCAACCCTGCCAATAACAAAACGAAGTCAAAAACAACAACTTAGAAAATTTGCTTGTTTAAAAATAACTTCTTTAAGATCTTAGGCAATTATGTAAGGTCATATAAACAAAATAAGATTTTAACCAAGAAGGAGAAAGATACAGATTATAAGAAATAGTAAAACTAGCCTAGGAATTAAGTGGAAGCAACCTCAGAATAACAGCCATTGAGCAGGCCCACAAAACATTCACTTCAAATTAGAGCAGGAAAGTGTCCTTTGAGAACAATGTAGTCTAGGAGAATGGAGTAGATTTTCTTCATAGAAGGATGAGTCAGTAAGCAATGGGAGGAAACTGTCAATGGATGATAACTAATGCCAAAGGATAATGAGAAACTCTAGAAAAAAACATAGTATAAAAAAATTATGATCCAAGTATGAAGCTAACCAAAATGTGAACATGATAGAATGTGAACAAAAAGGCATCAATTTGGACTAATGCATAAGGTATGTAAAACCACACAGGTATCGAGTAGCACCAAAAAATAGTAGTCACTTCATTCTGTATTTGAGAGGAGTGGGAGTGAGCTACTTCAAAACAGGGAGTCAAGTGAAAATGTTTAGAGTTGAAAGTGATGAAGGTAACAAGCATTAAGAATAGAAGAGGTAGCCAGGTGCAGTGGCGCAAGCCTGTAATCCCAGCACTTAGAGAGGCTGAGACAGGAGATTCGTGAGTTCAAAGTCAGCCTCAGCAGCGGTGAGGTGCGACGCAACTCAGTGAGCCCCTGTCTCTACATAAAACACAAAATAGGACTGGAGATGTGGCTCAGTGGTCGAGTGCCCCTGAGTTCAATCTCCAGTACCAAAAACAAAACAAAACAAAAGAACGGAAGAGGTTACGCATGGTTGCCAGTAGGAGAGTGGGTCCAGAGCTATGGAAATGTAGTCTTTCCATATTGTTTGGTTTATAATGTATGCTTTTCATTTGAGGAGGAAATGATGATAGAGTTAGTATAGCACACTCTTAGGTTATTTGATTGTAAATTGCCAGAGACAGGGTATGAGATCAAGAGCTTTGTCTCCCGCTTCTTTCTCTTTCCTCCCTTCCTTTTTTCTTAATTACAAATGAGAGCTATTATAGCATGTTTGTTTATTGAAAGTGATATTCTAGTGTACAAGTAGTTCTCAAAGTTGGGTGCCCAGGGGCACAGTATCAGCCTCACTTAGGAATTTGCAGAAATGCACATTCTTGGGCTCCAGTCCAGATTTACTGGTTCAGAAAGTTTGGGAGTAGAGTCTAGCAATCTGTGTTTTAACAAGCACTCCTGGCATTTTATATGCTTACTAATGTTTGAGAACCACTGCAGTAGAATATTATGTAATAACTGTAATCATATTGTAGATTTCCCTAATACTGCATATTTTCTCAGATATCCCACTTAAAATCATTTTTTTTTTTTTTTTTTAGGTCGGATGCCGAAACAAAAAGAGTTTTGGAACAATTGACTGAAAAACTTAATGAAGCCCAGAAGCAAGAAGTGGTGAGGACTCTATTTGTAAGAAGTTTTATTTCAGGTGGAGATGAAAAGAGGTGGCCAGTCTGGTTGAATCATAATGAGGCTTAGCAGAACTTAATCTTTAGTGTGGTGTATGCCATTTTATCTAAAACTATGTTTTTGTACCTTTTATAAAATGGTCATGAATTTTAAGAATTTAAGGTTAAAATATCTCATAGTAGTATTTTAGAGAATTAATTTTTAATATTTAGTTTTATGAATATTTGAAAGAGATTTTAAATGTTTTGGATCAGTGATTTTTTTTCATAGCTTTCATTAAGTGATATTTCAGAATTGGAGAATGCTGTCTGTAACAGGCTTTGGAGCATTCTCCATTAATTGTTTTTAAATCAGTAAGTATATAATAATGCTTGCTATGAAAACCTCTTTGCTATTTTTGTTTGGTATGGTGTTAGTTGAAAATGCCTTAATTCTCAAGTGTTCTTACAAACAGAGATTGTTGATACTCATTATTCATTTATTTATTTTTACCAGCCACTATCATTGGTAGAATTAAGGTAAAAATAAAGTGCATATAGTGTTCATTTTTTTCCATATCATTGATATGTTTTTTCTTAAGAAGAGTATCAATAGAAATTGCCACTAAACTTAACAAATTTGTCAACTTCAGGAGCAATGTGTATCATGTGCATTCCCACAATACTTGCTGTTTTTCAAAGTAAGGAAAATTAGAAATTTTTTTCTCTTCACTTCTTTTATTAAAATTGGAAGTTTTCTTGTCAAAGCAGATCATTTTTCTCCAGTTAATTGTGTTTACAGTTTCTTACAATTATAGGTTGTTTTCATTTTTAGAGTTTGTTTTGGCTTCAAGTGCTAAGAGAGATGCTCTATTTTCAAAAATTGATTCAGTTACTGCTCTTGCAGTGAAATTTGCCCATTTCAAAGATACGGAACAATGCCCATCTCCATAAAATCACCTTTCTTCTGTATTTTTTGTACTAATTTCTCTGCGAAGAGATGCAGGAGGGTGAAGATATAGTGCCTATCTTCTGCTGAAATAGACATATCTTTGCAGTTGATATGGGAGCATGTGGCTGCCATCTGCTGTGTGATTGTGGCACACCTTTTTTTTTTTTACATAAAAGCCTAGTTTTTTCCCCCCAGATATTCCAAGAGCATCTTCAGTTTAAATTATACCCATTTAAAATATCTAAAACATCACATACTTAAAAAGGTCATCTCTCACATCAACATATTGGTGCCTTTCTTAGTTCATTGCAGTGGTTCAAAGTAAGAAAATCCATGATGTTGTCTGATTCATATACCATCTAGATAGAAGCTGAATGTACACATTTAAGAATGTAGTTCTGAGGTCCTCTAACTTCCTGAATGACATTCTGGTTCTTCTCACAAATTCTAGTGTGGTATCTGTCACATGATGGCAAAACTGCTGAAGCTTTGTCATCTTTTCAATTTTTAAAAATTGTAGCACAATGTACATAAGCTACAGGTAACTGTACAGCTCAATGAATTATAAGAAGGTGAATATTCACGTGTAACCACCACATTTAGAAGTAGACCATTACTCAAGAAACCTTCTTATTGTTCTCTTCAATCCCTAACTCTTCTTTTTATACGTAGCCACTATTTGAACTTTTAACCCTATAAATTAATTTGTTTGGATTTTGAACTTTTTAGACAAATGGAATCTTATTGTCCATTTGTGTGTGTGTGTGTGTATGTCTGAATTTTAATATTTATTATGATGGTGCTGTTCATGGTTATTGTTTTGGGTTCTTCAGGTTCTTGCAGTTCATTTTTTTCTTTGGTTCCTTAGTATTTTTTTTTGTATGTGTATACTGCAATATATTTTACAGTCTGTGATAGCCCATTTAAATTTGAATTTTGGGCTGTTAAGTGTAACTGTTTTGACTAATCTTATTCAGTATTTCAGTGCCCAGGTACATGCATTTCTGTTGGAGTGCATGGAAGGTGCCTTCAAATTCAGTAGATACCAATAGATTTAAGGTGCTTGCACTGATTTATTCTATTACTACCAATGTATGAGAATTCATGTTACTCTTCATCCTAATACTTGGTATTACTAGTCTTTTCAGTAGCCATTTTGACAGGTGTTGATGTTCTTATTACTCATTATGGTTTACCTTTGCATTTTCATGATTTCTAATGATAATGAACATCTTGTCGTATGTTTTGGGCTGTTCCTTATTTTCTTGTTTTGAAATGCCAGTTTACATCTTTCGCTCACTTTTTTATTGAGTTGCTTGTTTTTTGTGGGAGGTTCTTATATGTTTTTACATCAGCACTTGGTCAGTTATGTGTATTACAGATGTTGTCTACCACTCTTCAAGTTATTTCTTTTCATTTAAAAGACTTTCTCAATGGGTCTTGTGTGGACTTTTAATCTAGTTCAATATTCAATCTCTTCTTTTGTGATTAGTCCTCTCTTGACCTGTTTAAGATTATTAACATAATCTTATTTTAAGATTATTAACATCATCTCTCATGTAATCTTCTAGAAGCTTATTGTCTTAACATTTCACATTTAGATCTAATGCTTATTGGAATTGACAGTGTGAAGTAGGGGGAATACATTTTATATGGCTTTCCAGTTGATGCAGTTCCATTTATGGAAAGGATCATGCTCGCCTCATTACTTTACAGTCCTATCTTTGTCATAAATCAAATGCTCGTATATACAAGAGTCTGTTTCTGGAGTCTTTGACCCCTGGTTTACTTCTCTGTCACAGTGCCAATTTCTCATTGTCTTGGTTGCTGTTGCTTTATGGCAAAAGTTGTGATATAAGTATATGAGTTGTTTCTAAAGGTTAGTTTGGAGAGAACTGAAATCTTTACAATATTGAATTTTATAGTTCATGAGCACAGCATATCTTTCAAATGTTTTATAGCTTTCTTTTTTTTTTTTTTTTGATACTGGAGATTGAACTCAGGGGTACTGGACCACTGAGCCACATCCCCAGCCCAATTTTGTGTTTTATGTAGAGAC
The DNA here is from genome assembly GCA_028644305.1 of Xerus rutilus. Lineage (NCBI taxonomy): Eukaryota > Metazoa > Chordata > Mammalia > Rodentia > Sciuridae > Xerus > Xerus rutilus. Next base: position 19,534,725 of record CM053401.1, read on the forward strand.
AGGGTCTCACTGAGTTGCTTAGTGCCCCGCCGTTGCTGAGGCTGGCTTTGCTTTCTTTTTTTTAACAACTTTACTGATGTATTATGGATGTGGGACAAATGGTCCGTTGTTAAAGTATACAATTTGATAAATTTTGACATAAGTCTATGCCTGTGAAACCACCACCACAATCAAAATAATGACATTCATCACCCCTAAAATTTCTGCCTCTGTTCTTCCCTACCCTTCTCCAACCCCAAACAACTCAAATTTAATGTAAGCATTTTTTAGTTTTGAAACTGTCATTGCATGTATTTAAGATATATAACATGATATTATTGGATATATGTACTTAGCAAAATATTACTAGAGTAAAATGAATTGATACATCCATTATATCTCATAGTGGCTCTTTTTTTTTTGTAGCAGAAAGTGGTGAATTTCATATACAGAACAATTTTATTACCTTAAACCCTCATGTACATTACATCTCTAAGCTTACTCATCCTACATATTTACTATTTTGGATTCTTTGCCTTACGTCTCCCCATTTTCTTTACCTTCCTCCCAACCACTGCTTTGTCTTCTATCTCTGTATATTTGAAACATTTCCACATGCAAATGAGATCATACAATATTTTCCTTTCTGTGTGTGGCTTTTTTCACTTTGTATAATGTTCCAAAGTCTCATCCATGTTGTGGCAAATGGCAATATCTTGTCATTTTTAAGGACTGAATAATATTCCATTGCGTGTATGCAGCAGTTTCTTTATCCACTTGTCTATCCATGGACCTTTACGCTGTTACCATATTTTGTTTATTCTGAGTATTGTTGCAATAAATATGCCCCAAGTGCAGCTATCTTTACAAGATGAGGGTTTTCATTTTCTAAGGGGTGTATGACTAGAAGAGTCATATGGTACTTGTATGGTAGTTGCATTTTCAGTTTCTTTAAAACCTTTATACTGTTTTCCATAATGGCTGTGCCAAGCTTCATTCTCTTCAACTGTGTACAAGAGTTCTTTTTCCTCTATTCTACACACACCAACTTTTGTTCTTTTTGGTCTTTTTGATAATATCCATCCTAATGGATGCAACAAGTATCTCAGTACTTTTGATTTTTATTTCCCTAATGATTGAGGTTGAACACTTTGTTATATACCTGTTGGTTATTTTTATGTCTTCTTTGGAGAAATGTTTATTCAGGTTTTTTGCTGATTTATAAACTAGATTATTTGTTTTCCACCATTCAGTTCAATGAGTTCCTTACATATTTTGACTATTTACCCCTTATCAGATATATGGTTTGCAGATACCATCTGTAGGTTGCCATTTCATTTTGTTGGCTGTTTTTCCTTTTGGTTTGATATAGTCCTATTTATTTTTGCTTTTGTAGCCTGAGCTTTTGATGTGATTAACCAGGAACCTTTTCCTTTGGAGGCTCTTAACTCTAGTTTTTTACCCCTTTCAAGATTTACACAAATCTTTTGAAAAATTTGTGCAGCTTTACTGTCTTAGCTGCCTTTTCTGAAATGGTTTGGTGTTTCAGAGGGGAAGTGTGATCCTAAAAGATGAACTGAGCTCTCTGGGTTTCTTTCTTCTCTTGCATTTTGCCTCATATGTTCTTATTTTTACCTCTCCAGTGCTTAAAAATATTTCTTACTTAAAATATTCTTTCTAATTTTCTAGTTATTTTTAGTAGGATGGATCATCAAAATTATCTAGTAAGTTGTTTTTGGAAGTGAAACTCCCTAAATCTTTTTCTTTTTTTTTTGGTAATTCTTGTATCAGATTCCATTACTTTATGTGCTCTTTCTAATGCACAAATTTTACTGTTTTTCAGCTGTTGGCATGAGGTTTCTTTCACTTGCTATGTAAGTAAATAACTTGTGAACATGCTTGTAAAAGGCTCTATGATATCTTTCATATTTTGCTGAGGTCTTTGGAGAGTTTAGTGAGCTACTGTCATGTCTGGTTGTAGCGTCTCTTTTTAAAAAAAAAGTTAGGTAGTTGAAATTTGAATTTGGGATTTGATAATGCTAATTTACAGAGCACACATTATTAAGTTTTACCATTCATCACATGACGAGAAACCCAAATGAACAAAGTTATTTCATTTCAATTTCTTTCACATAGTGAATAAAACTAGTCAATATTATCTTACATGTATTACTTATTATCTTACATGTCTTACTGTGAGTGTAATGTGTAGCAATTGAGTAAAACATAGATTTTGTGACTTATTCCAATTGAAGCCAGAATTTGCATTTTATAACTCTGACATATATTTGTGAATTCATGATAGCATGCTGTCAGAGAAGATGCAGTTTTCTTATTTGAGTGTGAAGTTCTCCAGGGGCTGCTACTCTTTTCCCCCTTCCAGATTTAAGTTTAAATAATATTAACAAAGCGATGCACATTCAGTTCACTGTGGAAAACTTTTAAATATTGCACAAAAAATAAAGTGGAAATAAATGACTTCTTTTTAAAAAAATATTTATTTTTTAGTTGTAGGTGGACAGAATATCTTTATTTTATTTATGTGGTGCTGAGGATTGAACCCAGTGCTTCATGCGTGCTAGGCGAACACGCTACCACTGCGCCATAACCCTGGCCCATAAATGACTTCTTCTATCAATTTCGCTTTCTACTGATATTCACTGGTTTTCTTTTTTTTAATTTTTTAAGCTTTAGCTCAATTCTTTAGCCTTCCTTTTTTTTTTTTTTTTTTTTTGTATACCAGGAGTTGAAACCAGTGGCACTTAATCACTGAGCCACATCCCCAGTTGTTGTTATTTTTTTTTCCTTGAGACAGGATCTTGCTAAGTTGCTTAGGGCCTTGCTGAGTTGTTGAGGTTGGCTTTGAACTTGTGATCCTCCTGCCTCAGTCTCTGGAGCCCTGGTATTACAGGCGTGCCCAGCTATGCACTGTTAATCACATTTATTGTATATTATTCTGAGGCTCTAATTGTTTGTCATTCATTATCTTGATAAGTAAAATATAACTTGAAAGTTTATGTGAAACATTTTTCTTCAAGAGCCAAAAAAGAGAAAAGAAAAAAAAAAAAAAAGAATAAATATTAGTTGCTGTCACACTTGCCAGAATCTGATTTGTCAATATTTGTGAATCATAGTTTGTCCTTTTTTCATTTGCTTGTTTCAAACTGCCCATTAGAAAGGAATAGTTGTTAGTTTTAGATGATGTTATTATAAATATTTTCTGTTAACACTTTTTTTTTCAAATTTTTTTTTTTTAGTTTTTTTGAGTTATAGATGAACACAATACCTTTATTTATTTTATGTGGTGGTGAGGATCGAACCCAGTGCCTCACACATGTGAGGCAAGCGCTCAACCGCTGAGCCACAACCCCCAGCCTCTGTTAACACTTTTATGATAATAGCTAACCAATATTGCACAGCCCCTTATATCATAGAGGAAATTTTGATTCATTTTTTGTCTAGATTCTACTCAGTTGAGTATGAGATGGGTGCCTATTAAGTTTGATTATTTATGTAGAAGAAAGTCAATTTTGATTTTGTGTTAATAGAGTCACTGTTAAAAAAGTAAACAGATCCAGTTGTTTCTGAATGGGTTGATCATTAATAAAATTCTGTAAACACTGCATTTAGGATAGTATGGGTATTGTGTAGATGACAACAGAAGGATATGCAACAAATATTTATTTAAGTGGATTTCACACTGTCAAGTATTGTCAAAGATTGGAAGAATGTAACTGGGCTAGTGATGCATGCCTGTAATCCCAGTGGCTAGGGAGGCTGAGGCAGGAGGATCGCAAATTCAAAGTCAGCCTCAGCAAAAGTGAGACTCTAAGCAACTCAGTGAGACCCTGTCTTTAAATAAAATACAAAAAAGGGCTGGGGATGTAGCTCAGTGGGTGAATGCTCCTGAGTTCAATCCCTGGTACCAAAAAAAAAAAAAAATTAGAATACAATACCATGAACAGAATGCTTTTGCTTTTGTTTCACTTCCTTTTATTAAATGCTAACTTTAAAAATTTGAGCCAATTTTCATTTTTGTTACTTGCTATTTTTAGAAGTAAATATGAAAATATAGGATTTTTTGATGACTTAGTGGTATATTTAATTGATACAGGCCTCTGATAAAAATTCTTTTTAGTATTAGATGACATTACTAGCATTTTTTCCTTTGGTCTCAGGGATATAAAAATGAAATAGTATTAAATGCTTTCTTTAAAATAAGAGTTATTAGGAATTATCTCTTTACTCAAAAGTTATAGACATCATTAGGTATCAGAATCCTCACCTTTCTATTTAGGGCTGTTTTTACTTGCTTCTACTTTAGTCTTGTCTCAGGAAATGGCATGACATTTCATTCATTGACTCAAGCTGGTCACCTAAGATCACCAAATCTGGGCTTTTATTTGTTGGAAAAATTTTTATAACTGAATCAAGGTCCTTTATTCATTATTGGTCTGTTCTATTTCTTCATAATGCATTCTTTTTTAAAAAATATTTTTGTTGTAGATGAACATAATACCTTTATTTTATTTATTTTTTTATTTTATGTGGTGTTGAGGTTTGAACCCAATGCCTCACTTGTGCTAGGCAAGTATTCTACCACTGAGCTACATACAACTCCAGCCCTTCCATGATGTATTATTGATAGATTGTGTGTTTCTAGGAATTTATCCATTTCTCCAAGGTTATACAGTTTGTTGGTATTTACATTAGTCTTTTATGATCTATTGTATTTCTGTGGTATCTCTTGTAATACCTCCTCCTTTTATTTCTAATTTTATTTATCTGAATATTCACTCTTTTTTAAAATTAAGTCGGGCTAATATTTTGTCAGTTTGGTTTATCTTTTTTAAAAAACAACTTCCAGTTTAATTGATCCTTTCTATTTTTTTCTCATCTCTATTTCACTTATTTCTGCTCTGATCTTTATTATTTTCTTCTTTTTGCTGACATGAAATTATTTGGCTTTTTTCCTAGTTCTTCAAGCAGTTCCTTATCATCTGTTAGGGACTTTTTTTTTTTTAAATCATGGCCTCTTCCAACATGGCAGTTTGCTTTATCTGATTAAGCAAGTGAGAAAAGGACCAGTGAGAGAGAAAAAGCACGTTGAAAGCCATTTTTTTTTTTTGTAAACTAATCATCAAATCACATTCAGATGTTTTTGTGGTATTCTCATAATTAGAAAGAAGCAAGTTCCTTGGGCCAGCCTACAATTAGGAGAGAGAATTACACAACTGCATGAATATCTGGAAGTAGGGATCTTTGGGACCCATGCCAGAAACTGCTTAACACAATTGAAAATAGAATTATGATCAAATGGTCCTACTTCTGGGTTTATGCGTTTCCAAAAGAGATGAAATCAGGATTTTCAAGAGCAATCTACACATCTGTGTTCATTATTAACAGTAGCCAAAATGTGGAAACATGGAAACAACCTGTATTCACTAGCAAACAGATAAAGAAATGGTGACACACACACACACACACACACAAACATTATTTAGCCTTAAAGAAGGAAATCCTGTCAACAGGATTTTTGCAACAACATGGATGAACCTAGAGAACATTATAATATTGTGTGATCTCCCTTATATATAGAATCGCAAAATTCTCGTTCATAGAATCAGAGGGTGGAATGATGGTTGCAAAGGCATAATAGGGGAAATGGGGAGATACAAGTCATAAGGTATGAAGTTTCAGCTCTTCAGGATGAATAAGTTCTAGACGTCTAATGTGCAGCCTAGTGACTATAATAAATAACACTGTGTTGTATGCCTGAAATTCGCTAGTAGTAGATCTTAAGTGTTCTTCTCACCACAGCACACACACAAATGGTAACTAAGAGAAATGATGGGTATGTTTATTAACTTGACTGTGGTAATTATGTCACAATATATATGTATTTAAAAACATCTAATTATGTTTTATTAGAATTGTTACTAAAAATAAAGTGAGAATTCTCCATGTAGAATAACTGTGTACAACATGTGCTAGCTATGGTGAAATTGCTAATGTTGGCATGATTTTGTATTTTCATTTAGTATGTTGTGACCTGAACAGCTTTTATTTTGATTATAAACACTGCCTTCTTGTCTGAGAGATAGAAGCCATTCACCTCATGGAATTTATTTTTATTTAATTTCTTTTATTAGAGCATTATGGTTGTACATACTAGTTAGGTTCATTTTGACACAATCATACATGCATGGAATTAGATCTAATCCATTTCAGTCTCTTGTGCCATCTTTCTTTTCCTTACTTCTGTTCCCCATTTTTCCCTCTACTCTAGTGATATTCCTTTCACTAATGTATTTATTCATTTTTTTTAATATCTTTATTTTATTTTATTTTATGTGGTGCTGAGGATCGAACCCAGTGCCTCCCGCATGCTAGGCCAGCATGCTACCACTGCGCCATGACCCCAGCCCTGTATTTATTCATTTTTGATATGTACTTTATAAATATGCATAAAGGTAAAATCACTGTGGTATATTTTATATATGTGCATACTTTGATTTTGCTAAATTCATTCCACATTTCCTCCCTTTCCCATCTCTCTACTGTCATTTTTGATCTCCTTCTTCTCTATATATCTGTATCTTTATAATATCTGACCCTCTCTCCCCTGCTTTTTTCCCCTTATTTTGCTCTATTTCTACATATGAGAGAAAACACTGCCCTTGATTTTCTGAGTCTGGCTTATTTCATGATGTTCTCCAGTTCTATTAATTTATTGGCAAATGCCATAATTTCATTCCTCTTGATGACTGAGTAAAATTCCATTATATATATGTATACCACATTTTCTTTATCCATTCATCTATTAACAAGCATCTGGGATGGTTCCATAATTAGGCTACTGTGAATTGTGCTGCTATAAATATCAATATAGTATACAGATTTTAATTCTTTTGGATAAATACCAAGGAGTGGGATAGCTGGGTCATATGGTGGTTCCCCAGTTTTTTTGAAGATCTCCTAAGTGTTTTCTAGAGCAGTTGCACTAATTTGTAGTCTCACCAATATGTATGCCAACTTATTGAATTTATTTTTTAAATAATTTTTTAATGTGGTGCTGAGGACTGACCTCAGTGCCTCACATGTGCTAGATAAGTGCTCTACCACTGAGCCACAATCTCAGCCCAATTTATTGAATATAATTAGAAAAATTCTAATTACTTATTCAATGTCAGTCTTTAATCAAGGCAAACTATTTGAAGGCAGGTTCTGTGGATACAACTGTTTATTGTTGTATCTCTAACCTCCTACCTAGTGTAGTAACTGAAGAAAATAAGTGTTCCTGCACACCTCTTGAATGAATGAATGAAAATGTACCCAGAGCTGAGTGGGGTTGTGCATGCCTATAATTCCAGTGATTCAGAATGCTGAGGCAAAAGGATTGTAAATTCGAAGCCAGCCTCAGCAATTTTTCGTTTGGTACTAGAGATTGAACTTGGGCACTCGACCACTGAGCCACATCCCCAGCCCTATTTTTTTGTGTTTTATGTAGAGACAGGGTCTCACTGAGTTGCTTAGCGCCTCACCATTGCTGAGGCTGGCTTTGAACTCATGATTCTCCTGCCTCAGCCTCCCTAAGTGCTGGGATTACAGGCTTGCGCCACCGTGCCCAGCTAAGCCTCAGCAATTTAGTAAGGCCCTAAGCAATATAGTGAGATCCTGTTTCAAAATAAAATGGGCTGAGGATATAGATCAGTGGTAAAGTGCCCCTGGCTTTGATCCCCAGTACTAAAACAAACAAACTCAGAGATTACAAGATATTGCTGGAAATGGAGAACTGTTGTGGCCCGTGGCCCATTTCTTTTACTAGTAGTTGAGTGATTAATCAGTTGATTAATACTTCCATCATCTCCTCATTTCTTTAAGAATGAAAGATTTGGGTAAAATTTCAAATTTCCTGCATCTAACTCTATGTATTATTTTAAATAAGCAATGCATAATTGTTGATTGAAGAATTCCACTTTGAAGATTTTATTAAAATCAAAAAAGATCTTACACAAGAGCACATAAAATAGTAAAAGTAAATAATTGTTTTCCCAATTATGTTTCAATCTTTAGTCAATTATGGTAACTATGCCATTGTTAAAAACAGGATATAGATTTATTTATTGTCACAGAAAGTTGTCTGTGGTGTGAACTCCAAACATAGTAGAAAACACTATATATAATACCTGTTTATTATTTGGGAAAAGAAATGACATGCAAATGTATTTACATAATGCATGTATACATAGTTTTCTAGGTGTATACAACAAAGTAAGTGTTGTTCTTGATGGATTGTATTAATAAATTATTTTTTACTTTTAATCATTCTGTATTTTTAAATTTTATTATAGGAAAATATACATAACATAAAATTTACCATCTTAACCCTTTTAAATTGTGTAGTTAACAATGTTAAATACATTCACAGTTTTCTGTAATTAATCTTTAGAACTCTTTTCATTTTGCAGAACTGAAACTATATAATGATTAAGTTACAGGTCTCCATTGCTCTTTCTAGTCCCTGGCAGCCACCATTTTAGTTCTTGTCTTTATGAATTTAACTATGCTAAATATGGTATTTGTCTTTTTGTGACTGGCTTATTTCTCTTAGCATAATGTCTTCAAGTTTCATTCTTGTGGCATTTGATAACACTTTTTTTATTGCTGAATACTATTTTATTGAATTATATACTACATTTTATTCATTGATTGATGGAACACTAGGTTTTTAAAAAATCTTTTCAGAATTAAATAATTACCAGTATTGTCAATAATGCTGCTACGAATTTGGTTGTTTGAATGTCCCTTTTAGACCCTGCTTTAATTTTTTTGAGGGGTAATCATTACTGTTTTTCATAGTAACTCCACCAGTTTTCATTCTCATCAGTAGTGTTCCAGTTTCTCCATATCCTCTTTAATAGTTTTCTTTGAGATAGCCATTCTGATGTATGTGAGGTGGTTTTGTATTTTTCTGTTGCTATAAGTTTTATATTTAGAATAAAAAATAAAATGTTTTCATTATGTAAAACCAGAATGAATGCACTTTTTTTTTCTGCTCTCTTCAATATTGTTTTCTATTATAGCAGGTTGTACATTTATTTTGGATGCAACAGTAACTTGTGGTATTAGGGTTGATTACTAGGATAAATTAGGAGCTCATTGCTAAAGAATATTTACAGTTTTTAGTAAAGCATTCTGACTGTCATAGTAAATATCTGAATTATTTTGAAGCACTAGAAATTGTATGCAAGACTTATCAGTCTTAGTAAATCTACAATGCTAATTTTTGGATATACTTTTCCTCGGCATTTATTGATCAAATAAACTTATGTTTACCTATATTTTAAAAAAACAAGTTGATATAATTTACCATAAAAGTAATCTGCTTTAGACGTGCAATTTAGTCATTTCTTTTTTGTTAGTAAATTTACCGAACCATACAACCATGATAAAATCCAGTTTAGAAAATTTTCACCGTCCCAATGAAGTTCCTTATGACCAGTCTTTTCTTGACTCTTTGTCAAAGACTTGGTGGCAAAGTTTTTCTTGTTTTTAAAAAGTTGGGCCATATTTATTTCTTCCTTTAAATGAATACAGAATGTGTTTTATTCATTGTTTCCTCCTGTACAAACATGTATTGGCAAAATAGTGTGAATTTCATTTAGGGGCTATATAATAATGAATGTGAAATGTGTTTCAATTTGACCAACTTTTAGTAAGGAAAATATTGTGTTAGAGAGAAAAATTCTTTCATATTTATTTTAGAATCCCAATTAAACACTTTTTAATTTGACTTTGGTATTTTATCTTTTTTGAGCTTGCTTACTTATTTTGAGCAAATCACTGTTGAAAACGTTGACGAGCTGAAGAAAAGTCCTCTTAATTATTGAGTGTACGTAAACATCAATACCTTCCTAAGCAGATCATGCACATGGATAATAAAAGTGAAAAAGAACTAAATGGATAGAACAGTTTATCATTAGTTGGATACTAAATGCAATCGTTGGCAGAATTGATATTTTCCTTTAAATCACCAGAGGGCACTCTTTTCCAGTGTATTATTCTTAACTGAGCAACTGAATTATTGTAGTTTGAAAATTCTGAGGCCTGTTACTGAGATCCAAGTGTGGATTAATGGGAGACCAATGACTAATTTTTTTTTTGGTAGGTTTCAGTTAATTTTTTTTGTTTGTTATTTTATAATATGATCATTAGAAAGCATTCTACACATGAGTCAAAATTAAATGCTTTAGGCAGTAAGGTATCTGGCATAAAATATCTCCTCAATTTGGTATCTTACCAGTTCTATAATGTTACTGTTTCTCTTTATATTGAGGTTTCAGATCGGGTGGAGCGACGGCTTCAAGAAATACAAAGAGAGATGCGCACTGAAAGAGAGCTGGTGGAAAGACGTCAAGATCAGTTAGGAATCATGTCCTTGCAGCTACAGGAGGTTTGTGAGAAGTATTTTCTTGGAATGTAAATCTTGCATTTAGGTAGCTATTTAGACAATGTTAAAATGGATTTAATTCTTTAGTTGCTGAACATGACTATAACATGAATATAATCAGCCCTATGAGAAGAAGTATAGCGTATTGGTTATATATAGTTCATTGTATAGAATCAGCCCTAACTTGTTTTGTATTTGCTATCTGTGTGACCTCAGGCATTATTGTTTTTATTTTAACTTCTGTAGGTCCTAGTTCCCTCTGTGGAAAATGGAAATAATAACCGTATGCCTGATCAGGTTGGTGCAAGGATAAATGATTTAATGCAAGTAAAGCACTTAACTCTAGTGGGTGTTATGTGCTTAAAGAATGTTGACTGAAAGTGGAATTACTGTTTCACTGGGCATGGCATGGACTAGACCAAGGGGCCATCAAACTATGGTCCAGGGGTCAAATCTGGCTTCCTACTGTCTGTTTTTGTAAATGAAGTTTTATTGGAATACAGCCAATTTTATTCACTTATATATTATCTATGAGTGCTTTTGTGACACAGTGGCAGAGTAGTTGTGACAGAGAATGTGTAGACCATAAAGCCTAAAGAATTGAGAGTGGGACCCTGTATGGAAACATGCTAATTCTGAATTTGTTCATCATCAAATCAATTTGAAATGGATAATGTTACCCATTAGGTGTTTTTTTTAAATTTCAGATTTATGGTAAAAATTAGAACAAAAAATTTCTGTATAATCTTTACTTGAATTCCCTTGATATTCATATTTTACCAGACTTATCATTTTTCTTTGTCCATATATGTATATAATATTTTTTAAAAATGTTTTTGAGAAAGTCACAGATATAATGTATTTTTACATTTCAGTAATTTTTATGTATATTTTCTCTAATCATAGTACAATGATAAAAATTAGAAAGTTAACATCAGTATAATACTGTGTTTTAATCTATAGGTTTCATGAAAAATTTTGCTAGTATTGTTCTTTTTTGGTCCAGGATAAAAATCCAGGTTCACACATAGTATTTATTTATGTCTCTTTAATCTCCTTTAATCTGGAATAGGTTTTTAGTTTTTACTTGTGATGACTTTGTAGAGTCTTAGCTATTTATTTTGGAAGATATCTTTCATTTTGGGTTTTTTGCTATATCCTCAAGACAACATTCAGGATATGGACTTTTGGCAGGAAACCCAGATAACTGGTGTCGTGTCCATTCCAGAGTATCACAGAAGGAGACATGTGAGATTGGTGGGTTTTGTAACTGGTGAAAACCGAACCCTTGGTTATGGTGTTACCTGCCAGGTTTCTTCACTAGAAGGTTCCTATTATTATTATTTCATTATTTGTTTTATGAGGAGACTCTTTGGGATTTGAAAATAACCTTTTTAAAAAAATCATAGTTATTAATTTTATATCTATTATTGATCATTTCCTGAAACTATTATTTCCGTAAATTGTGGCAAGTGATGATTATAAAGTCCATAATTCCATCTACATTTGTGGAATCCTACTATAAGGAAGAACTTCCTCTGTATCTGTTTATATTAGTGTAGTCTCATGGGTTCTTATTTTATTACATTTTACATTTCATTACTGTTATTTTAGAAAATTAATTTGTTGAAATTTCCTATAAATAGTTCTTAGGTTTATACATAAAGTATATAAAAACCAGAAACAAAAAGAAAGCCAAAAGATTAAAATGGAAAAATTTTCTCTTTTACATAAGGTTTTTTTTTTCTTAAAGTTCTAAAAATACACTTATGTGTGCTTGCAGATCATTAATCTTTATCAATGGACAATTTTTTTTTTAAATATTAGGAGAAACTTTCAATGCAAAATTCAAAAAAGAACCACAACCCTTAAATTATAATGTAAGCTGAAAGAAAAACCTGGATTTGATTTCTTAAATTCCATTTTTCTCCATTTCACGAAAGGGGGCATACCCTTGTTACTTGGTAATTACTTACAAGAGGATACTTTGTTGAATAATTAGATACAGCATGTGGGTAGCCCTCCAACCCCCTTTTTTAATCTTGATTTTTATGCATTTGTTCTCAAAGCAAATTGCATCTGGTAAGCATAAGAATAGTACTGAAGAGACAATTGTTCTTTTTTGCAAGAGAAAATTAGAGAAATTTTCCATACTTATTTTCTTCTCATTGTAGAATGCACAAAATTACAAAGAAAGGGAGAGGAAGATTGCTTTCCACCCCTATTCTTGAGAAACCAAAGCCTCAGTATTTGCATTGTAATTGTCAATTTGACTAAAAGCTTGAGCTGTGATTTGGAATTCCATCTCTGACAATACAATACAAGATCACTGTTGATAAGAAATGTTTAATTTCATATTTTGTCACTTTAATATAAGCAGTGACCTATACATTTTTAAAAGGTGATTTTGGATTATAAACAGTACAGTAGAAACTGGAAAAGATTAATTTAGGCATTTTCCTGCTCCCAAGCTAAATGGCTAAGAATGTTCTGGAAAGGTCATGCTTAAGGAGAGAAAATGCTTTGCTTTCTTTTTCATATTAAAAAAATACTTAGAGAAATTCTTTTTTTGGTACTGGGGATTGAACTCAGGTACTCGACCACTGAGTCACAACCCCAGCCCTATTTTTGTGTGTTTTTTTTTTTTTTTTAATGTAGAGACAGGGTCTCACTGAGTTGCTTAGTTCCTTGCCTTTGCTGAGGCTAGCTTTGAACTCACGATTCTCCTGTCTCAGCCTCCCAAAATGCTGGGATTACAGGTGTGTGCCACCGCGCTCAGCTGGAAATTCTTATATATAGATAGTAGTCATTGATGTATTTTGTTTCTTTATGTGGTGGGAAATTGAATCCACAGTTGAGTTAGTTAGCCTAGATTTTTAGTCACTATGCTCTCTAGCTTCCACAAAATGTATATATCAATGTTAGTTATAATTATGACACTTAATAATTATTAAGAATTATTATTATTGGAAGTATTCATTAAAAATCCTAGAGTAAGAGATATCTAGGTATAATGTCATATTGTAGGAAGGCCATCTCTTGTTTGGGCTACAGCCTGCTATCTTTCAGTGATCTAATGAAGTTCTTATGTTCTGGGTACTTTGTTTCTTACCACTGAGTACAAGACCTAGTGTTAATCATTAGAAATTTGTTGAGGTGGGAAACTGCTCTCCTTTTCTTGTTTAGAGTTTTTATGGAATTGTTCACTCTCCTGTTTCTTTTGCCCTGGTTGAAAAAAAAGTGCCATCTGCACCGTGCAGTCTACTGCCTCTTTTAATCTGCATTCGTACTGTTGAAGTCACATGAATGCCAGATTTTCTTAACTTAGTAAGGACCTTCACTGGCCTCCAGACCAAGGCACATTGTAATAAGAATGACTAAAAAACAGAATAAGGATAGAACCTTAAAAGCCACAAGACAAAAAAAATCAAATTATGTATAGGAGGAAACCAATTAGGACCTCAGGTGATTTCTTAACCCAGACCCTCAAAGCTAGGATGTTCTGGAATAATATATTTCAAGCTCTGAAAGAAAATGGATGCCAACCAAAAATTTTATATCCAGCAAAATTAAGCTTCAGATTTGAAGATGAATAAAAACTTTCCATGATAAAATTAAAAGAATTCAGAATTAGAAAGCCTGCACTATAGAATATTCTCAACAAAATATTCCATGAGGATGAAATGGAAAAAAAAAAAAAAAAAAAAAAGAGAAGTGAAAACTGGCAAAGCGAGGAACTACACTAAAGGAATACTTAATCAAAGGAGGAACTAAGTCAAAATAAAAACCAGAAATAAGCCGGTCGCAGTGGCGCAAGCCTGTAATCCCAGCACTTAGGGAGGCTGAGACAGGAGAATCATGAGTTCAAAGCCAGCCTCAACAACGGCAAAGCGCTAAGCAACTCAGTGAGACCCTGTCTTTACATAAAACACAAAATAGGGCTGGGGATGTAGCTCAGTGTGTCGAGTGCCCCTGAGTTCAATCCTCAGTGCCAAAAAAAAACCCAAAAAAACCCCCAAAAGCCCAGAAATAAACCAAAATGACTGGGAATAAAAATCACATCTCAATAATAACCTTGAATGTTAACAGCCTAAACTCATCAATCAAAAGACATAGACTAGGAGATTGGATTGAAAAATAAGACCCAATAATATGCTGTCTCAAAGACACTTACCTTATAGGCAAAGATATCCACAGATTGAAGATGAAAGGATAGGAAAAAACCCATCACTCATATGGATTGGGTAAAAAAGCAGGTGTTTCCATCCTCATATCAGATAAAGTAGAATTCAAGCCAAAGTTAATCAGAGGGGAAAAGGAGGACATTTCCTACTGTATCAGCAAGAATAATAATTGTAAATATTTATGCCCAAACAATGGAGCATCTGTGTACATCAAACAAACCCTTCTCAATTTCAAGAATCAAATAGATGACGACACAATAATACTGGGTGACTTTAACACACCCCTCTCAGTACTGGCCAGATCTTCCAAACAAAAATTAATAAAACTGTAGAACTAAATAATACAATCAATAATTTACACTTAGCAGAATTATAGACTATTTCATCCATCAACGAGCAAATACACTTTCTTCTCGGCAGCACACAAATCCTTTTCTAAAATAGACCATATCTTATGCCACAAAACAACTCTTAGTAAATACAAAACAATGGAGAAAATACCCTGCATTCTATCAGGTCATAATGTAATGAAATTAGAAATCAGCAACAACAACAAAAAGGAAGTTGTTTTAGGTGATAGATGCTACTCTATCACCTGGAGACTAAATGATATACTATTGAATGATGAATGACAGCTGAAGAAATCAAGGATGAAATGAAAAAAATACTTAGAGGTAAATGAGAATACCATTACAACATATCAAAATCTCTGGGACACTATGAAGGCAATACTAAGAGGAAAGCACATTGCATTGAGCTCATTTATTAAAAAATAAAAAGTCAACGAATGAATGACCTTAATAATATATCTCAAAGCCATAGAAAAAGAGGAACAAATCAAGCATCAAAAGCAGCAGAAGACAAGACATAAATAAAATCAGTCCTGCATCATATTTTAAATTATTACCCTGTTTTGATATCTCAGTAGGAGCCTCTCTTTCTTTCTCTCTCTCTCTTTTTTAAGGAAAGATGAGTGTTGTATGTAGGTTGTACAGTATTTTTCACTTTATTTCTAAAATTTTGAATGATTGTTCTAGTACTTTGAACTTCAACCAAATTTAAATGTTGTTAAACTTAAAACCACCGATCTTGTTGAACCATAATATAAGCCATAACTTGTTTGCGCAACTATAGTGTACATTTTTGTATTACAAGCTTCTTTTGATCAGATGCCTTGTAGTAACCAAACTATGCTCAGTTAAAGTTAGCAAAGTGAGGGTAGGCATGGTGCATGTTAGTGCTGGGAAAGAGATATTCAGACTGTAAGCACAAACCGAAAAGTTTTTTTATAGGTTCAAAGTTAACATAAAATTCTAGATAAGATTTGTCTTTAGGCTAGGCATCTTGAGAATATCTGTTCAGTATTTTTTTTTTTTTTACTAGTTTCGTGTTAATCGAATGTTCTTTCTCCATCTTCAGTTGAGTTGCTGAAAATAAAAAGCATGAGGTAAATACATATAAAAATGTTTTTCAGAGCATTTTATAGCTTATTAAATTACTAGTTTCTCATTGTACTCATGAAGAATATTCTGCTTGCATATGACCTAGGGTAATTCAGGTGCCCTAAAACTTGAAGGTACATGGTAGAGAAATCTGTGGGGCAGGCAAAGATATGGAACCTTAGTGGAAGCTGGTAGAAATTAAGGATTTATTAGTGTTTAAGGTGGGAGCTCTGATCAGTAGCATTTAGTCTGTTTTCTAATGGAAAACTAGAATATGTGAGCTTTATAAAATGAGGTAATATTAAGAAAAGTTAAAATAATTTTATATTATATTTGTTTAGATGTTTTTGTCATGTGTTCCAATTAAAAATACCTGTCTACTGAAGAAGTAGCTATTCATCCCTCCCCAGAAATTGTGTCTACAGAGATACAAGGTAATATGGACATAAGAATGGTGTTGTGGTTTGGATGTGAAGGGTCCCCCAAAAGCTCATGTATGAGACAGTGCAAGAAGGTTCAGAGGAGAAATGACTGGGTGATGAGAGCTTTAACCCAGTCAGTGAATCGATTTCCCTGATGAGATTAACTGAGTGGTGACTTAAGGTGGATGGGGGGTACAGATAAAGCAGGTGGGTCATGGGGGGGGTGTGCCTTTGGGATATATATATTTTGTATCTGGCAAATATAGTATCTGTTTCTCTGCTTCCTTTTGTGATGTCTTGAGTTCCTTCCCTGTACCATGCTCTCAATGTACCACCTCTGTGATGTTCTGCCTCACCTTGCTATTTATGGACTGAGAATTCTGAAACTGTAACCCACAAATAAACTTTTCATTCTCTCTAATTGTTCTTGTCAGGTCATTTGGTCACAGCAGCGAGAAAGCTGACTAAAACAAGTGTGGGGTACTGTTCATTGATATATTTAGTTTGGACTCATTAGGGAGGAGCCAAGGATTTTTTTTTTATAGCATTAATAGCTTTATCATCTCCCCTGAGAATCCTTTGAAGAAAATACTCTAACCTCCTTCATTAACCCCATTCCTGGACTTCCTTTTGAGACTTCCTTATTTTGGAGATATGGAAGCTTTTCTAAGACTCATAGGTTCTAAACACACTGTCATTTACCTTTCCATGGCTGAATCACAACACTTTTGCTGACCATTCACTTTACCCCTTTCCTCTTGTTTCCGTGGCCTAATGTCATTTTTTTTTGTTTTGTTTTTAATAGTTCTCTCCTACATTTCTGCAACTTAATCTTTTATTACCATGGACAGGTTTTTTATAATATATGTCATTGGATTATTTTTCCAGAAGGTTCTAACATGTCATGTTTCTTTCAGCAGTGATTGATGGCAACCCTTTCCTCACATTCTTACTAGAAGTACTGGTTATTATTTTTTTAAAATTTTGCCAAGCAGACAGCTATACTATGTTAATTCATTTTTATATTTATTTCTTTTTATTTCTGTTAGTGAACTTGAGCAGCTTTTCCCATACTTGTTGGCAGTATGTGCATTTGTGCTTGTATGTAACTTTTGTTCATTCAAAAATATTGGATTAGGGGCTGGGATTGTGGCGCAGTGATAGCGTGCTTGCCTAGCACGCGTGAGGCACTGGGTTCGATCCTCAGCACCACATAAAAACAAAGATATTCTGTCCACCTATAACTAAAAAAATAAATAAATATTAAAAAAAAATATTGGATTATGTGAGTTTTTCCCCAGGATTCTTTTTTTAATGGAGAGAAGAAAAAATCTAAATTATTTTTTATGATAATCAGTTGCTTCAGTATCATTTTTAAATAATTGTTTTTTCCTACTCTGATTTACATGCCACTTGTATTATATATCTAGTTTCCCATCATATCTATCTGACTTCTATATACCTATTGATCTAGTTGTCTATCCTTGTACTGATATCATTCTGTCTTAATTATTACAGCTTTTACTATCTTTTGGTAAATGATAAGGAAAATCTCTCATCATGTTCCATGAAAAATCCTACTGACATTTTGATTGTAATTGTATTAAATATATAGATTAATTTGAAAACAAGGTCTTTTGTGTTTTTTGATAATGTTTTATAATTGTCTATATATAGGTTTTGCATACCTTTGAGTAAAATTATTGCTAAGTGTTTTATGGTTTTTCTTCCTAGTAGAAGTTGGATGCTTGCTTTGATTACATCTCCAATTGACTATAGTATATAGCAATGCAATTAGTTTTATATTTTTCTTATATCCAACAATCTTGCTCAATGTTCTTGTTCATATACTTTATTAGCAGTTTTATGTATGCTGTTTCAATAATCATTTGCAATTTAAGACAATTTATACTCTTTATTATTTTCTTTTATTTTTTAAATTTAGTCTTATTGCATAATTGGAACCTCAAGTACAATGTTGAACAGCAACATAGATAGCAAGAATTCTTGACTTATTTCTATATTTATATATTTTTGAAGTGTTAACCTCCTTTTATGATATTTACCACTGGTTTTGTGGCAAAGGAGCTTTCTGTTTCCGTTGCTTATTTTCTTTTAAAATTATGATTAATTGTGAAATTTATCAGATACTTTTGCTGCATTATTTTTCTTTTGGTATTTAAATATGATTGATTTAAATGATTGACTATGTTTATAAGATGTGAGCTTTTCTTGCCTTCCTGAGAACTTTATGTGGTTATATTATAGTGATTTTTTTTACATTGCTGAATTAATTTGCTAGTATTTTCTTTAATAGTTTTATATTTATGTTTGTGATTGAGATCAGTGTATAATTTTTCTTTGCATTGCCTTTTTTGGTTTTAGAAGTAAGTTTAGATTAATCTTATAAAATGAGTTGGACAGATTCTTTTTGTTTCCTTGTTTGTTAAGATAAATTATCTCTTTATTATTGCTTTTAAAATTCTCTTATAAAACCATGTTTAGAGTTCCAGTGGACCGGCAGGAACCACAGAGGGCCCTGATCTACCCTCAGGAACCTCCACCGTTGTCCAGCCAACGGGAGACCAGGGACTGCTAGCCACTAGCCACTAGGGAGCCCAAATTCAGGGCAAGAGTCGCTCCAGAGATACCAGTGTGAGGCAGCCCCACCCAAGGGTGGCCTGGGTCCGCCCCAGTTCCACTCCAGAGTTCCTGGGGTCCGGCAGGAGCTACAGAGGGCCCAGATCCACCCTCAGGAAACTCCATGGGTGTCCAGTAAGGGTTGACCAGAGACTGATAGCTACCAGCCACAGAGGAAGGCACACCTAGGGTAAGAGTCGCCTGCAGAGATCCCAGTATGAAGAGGCCCCACCCAAGTACTCTCTGGGCCCGCTTCAGTTCCGCTCCAGAGTTCCTGTGGTCAGGCGAGACAGAAGGTCCAAAACCACCCTTAGAGAATGCCAGGGGTTCCCAGTTGAAGGCAGACCAGCGCCTGCTAGCCTCCAGCCCCAAGGGAGCTCAAATTGCACTCTGTTATCATGTAAGCCTAAATAGAACAAATAAGTAAATTAAATATGAAAAAAATAAAATAAAACCATGTTTACTTGCTATCTTTTTGATACCTGAAATGTTCAATTATTGTAATGTTTATTGATTTGTATAGCCTTTTTTATTAACTTGGTAATTAAGTCATGATTTTATAAATTACCTATTTTATTTGTTTTGAAATTTACTTTATAAAGCAATCATAGCCCTTCCGTATTTAGTTATTACTTTCCCCTTTTCCTTTGTCTTGTTAGAAATATGATTCATTTTATTAACTTTCTTTTTGACCAACTTTATTTATTTAGTGATCAGTGCTGTTAATTTCATTACTTGTTTTTTCTTTAGAATTATTTTGCTTTTTGAATTGCACATTTACAACTATTTTTGTTTTTACAATTAATACTGTCAATTTTTCACCAAATTACTGCAGATCTTAGTGTTTTTTAAGTCTTATATTTTCTATTATGATTTGCTTTATTAAGACTTATTTAGGAGTACACTTCAGAATTTTAAAGTATTTGTTTATGTTTAAGACTCCTGATTTTTAATTAAAATTTTTCATTTTGACCTAGTTGTATGGCTTTTTCTTCTTTCTTTTGTAAAGAAATCATAGATGTTCTGTTTTTTGGGTGCAGAATTTCTGATGTTAATGTGTGACACACACATACTCAAATATAAATTTTGTATGGTCAAGTTTGTAAATTGTGTTGTTCTTATGTGTTCTTTATTTCATTTTAAATTTTTATTCGTTCTTTTTTCTGTTTTTTTTTTAATGTATCAGTCTAAAGCCTCTGATTATAATGATTGTCAGTTTCTATGATTTTTCAGTGTTGTTTATCTACTTAGAGCCTATGTTTTCCTATAATTTATATCTTTAATTAAAAAAACTTGTCCAGTGAGCCTCTTGTAACCATTCTTAAGGTTACTGTTTTCGTGTCATGTAATTTTTTCTATTTTTATCCTTCCTCTGTAGTTTATTTTTTTCTTATAAATACCTTTTAACTGCATTGAAAAAGCCGAAAGTTTAATCAGCTAATTTATGCCTTTATTGGCTGGATTGCCCGCTTATATCGATTATGATTATTGATACATTTGAAAATGTCTTCTCTGTTTATTTTACTCTTTATGTTTTCTGTTGGATTGAAGTGTTTTGTATATTAATTTTTGTACTTCGTTGACTTTGAAGTTATGGATTTTATATCCATTCTTTTGGTGGCTATTTGAAAATTTAGGCAAAATTATTACAAATTATTCTAACAAGCCTGTGTTCTGACCATAGTGTTCTCTTCTCAGTGTCTTATTGGGCTTTTTTTTTTTTCTTAACATAACTTATTCCTCTGATCCTTCAGACTTTATTGTCAGTTCTTCAGAAAGAACTTTCCTTCCCTTCCCCTGTTTCTACACTCCCTTACTCACTATCAAACATTACTTTTATATAGTGCTTAACACAAATTTTAATTATTGCTTTTTTATGTTATTCTATGCCTTCTTCACTAGAATGTGGACTTTACTGGCAGGGACTTTGTCCATACTGTTCACCCATTTTTGAGACATAGGGTACTGTGTTAATCTCATAGTATGCTAGTACTCAATAAATAAGTTGTTGAAACAACGAATGTTTTCAAATGTAAATGTCTATTTAGCTGCATATAACATGCTTGATAAAAAGTTGTTTTCAACCAAAGGTTTTTATATGTTATATTTTGATCTCATTCTTGCAGAGAGGAAAGTGGTATTGACCAATTTTAACTTCTTTGGAATTTAATATATAGTAGTTTAGATGATGTAACTAAAAATCCCACATTCTGCAAGAATTTAATCTCAGTTAAGTAAAATTTGGTTAAATAAAAACACCTTCAGTTTTCTGTTTTTCGAATTATATTAAAACCTTCATAAAGACAGCTGGATTTCTGATATTTTAGTTTAGGAAGAAAAGACAAAGTTAGGAAGAAAAGACATTTAGAACGGATGTACCCAGATACACAATTTCTAAAAGTAAAACCTCTTTAAAATAATATTTCTGAAATACTATTTCCAGAGAAATGTGAATTCAACTCTGTCAGTATAAGTAAACTGACATTTCATACTGTTTGTTCATGGGATAATAGCAAATGGTGTGAGTGGCTTTTGTTTTGAGATGCTGCAAATAATGGACAGAAAAGACTTTTTGAAACTGTGCCGATACAATACTTTCCTTTATGCTTTTTCTGAATGTTTGTGAGGACAAGCTCTCTTAATTTATGTTTTTCACAATCCCGTGTTTCAAATTGAGTTGGTAAAAGTCATTGGATTATACTTACTAGGAAATTACTACAGGCTTTTAACCACTAGGCGTCAGTATTGAACCATTAATTGTGACCTAACAAGAATTTATTAAAGTTGCCCAACTTACTTGAAAACTGATTCTATAAATTTTATAGAATTCAATTTTTTATAGAAACTGATTTATAAAACTGATTTTATAAATACTATGTACCTTCAGGTCTTAGGGCTTCCTAAAAGTATACTTTGCATAAATGTTGCAACTGAAATAAATGTAACCATTTAACTATTTGCTATTTTAAAATTTAAATTTGGAACTTTATTGCTTTCTGCTATTGAAAAATAAAATGACAAATTGAATATCACACATTAAATACCTGCTGTATTCTAACATTAAAGTTGTCATTTATATTTTGCTTATAGAGTCCTTTTTAAAAATACCTTTACTTATTTATTTTTAAAGGTTGACTTTTTTATTATAACTTTATTTTTATTTATTAATTTGTATGTGGTGCTGAGGATCGAACACAGTACCTCACCTGTGCTAGGTGATCGCTCTACCGCTAAGCTACAACCCTCGCCCTAAATACCTTTATTTTTATTTACTAATTTTTATGTGGTGCTAAGGATTGAATCCAGTGCCTCACACATGCTAGGCAAGTGCTCTTCCAGTGAGCTACAGCCCCAGCCCTGGTTATAGATTCTTTCATGCTTGCTATTGAGTGTTTCTTCTCCCTTCCTCCTCCTTTCTTCTATGGAATAAACTTTTTATATAATTTGATATGGGAGTTTATTTTATTAGAATTATATATCCCTGACTGCTTTCCAATTTTTATGTTTTTGAGATGGAATGAAGTATCCCAAAGATACTCTTTCTAAATTTTTGTCTTATATAGACCCAAACCACTTTATACTATTGATCATTTTCTTGTCCTTAATTATCAGTGAATTTTGTACTCTGTTATTCACACACACCAATTATTGTCATTTTCCATATGTGTTTTAATGCTGTTTATTTTTCCTTTGGCTAATCTGTATGTGTGTGTGTTTGTGTGTGTGCGTGTGTGTGTGTGTTTGTGTGTGTTTCCTTAACTTGACAGAATGATCTGTTTTATAGCTCTTTTGAATATCTTGTTAATTTGTATTTCTATTAAGTATTCTGAATCCTTTTTTTCAATACTGAGACTGTTAATGCTCAAGAAATGAGATATTGCTTAGGTTATTTTCAATATATCTTTATTCATAATATAGTTAAGTTTTAGAATAGTATTGAGAGTTACTATTGATGAATCTTATATGGTAGTGAGAAAAATGGTTATACAGTGTTATATTTATTACCTAAGAGGGACATCTGAAGCTTTGCTAGCCAGGATCAGTCTTGGATGGGAATCAAGTCATAGCGAAGCTGTGACTTAAAACCACAAGGCCAGGACAGACTTGGGTCTCTGAGGTTGGTTTCCTGTTTTTCCCCTTCTGACCTATGAACTTGCTCAGAAGGTGCTAAATCTTACCTTTTTGTGTGGTTCATCCAGATAAGTACTTCATGTATTTCTTCTTTTTTCTTTTGGTACTGGGGATTGAACTCAGGGGTACTCAAACACTGAGCCACATCCCCAGCCCTATTTTGTGTTTTATGTAGAGACAGGGTCTCACTGAGTTGCTTAGCGCCTTGTCATTGCTGAGGCTGGCTTTGAACTGGTGATTTTCCTCTTAGCCTCCCAAAGTGCTGTGATTACAGGCATGCACCACCACACCTGGCTACCTCATGTATTTCTTCTTTTGTGGTGAGTAGTCATCTTGATAACAAATAATTTGACTTTTATGTTTTTAAACCTTTATATGTTTCCTTTATGTCTTTGTCTTCTCCTTTTATGTCCTTCATATCTAGTCATTCTGTTATTAAATTTTATCAGCTCTATTTTAAAAATATTTTCTGAATTGGTAGTTATTTACCTGTGTTACTCTTGCTCTTGGCTCTTCTCACCACTGTCCTCTTTCTCTTGCACTAATATGGTAGCTGCCTTGTTTCCCTTATTACCTCCTTATAATCTTTCTCCCACAGATTCAGGTGATGGCACATCTTTTTAAAAAATCTGTCAGTGGTTTCTTTATTAGATATAAAATCAGATTTAAAATTTGCTAAAGGGCCCTCTGATCTGGTTCCTGAATTTCTCTCACTGGAATTTCCTATCGCTCTTCCTGTTCTCAGTTCTAGATGAACTACACTGGCCTTGTTGCTATTCCAAGGACATGGTGGGGCACTACTTTTGGACATTTGTACTTTGTTTCCAGAGCCAAGATTTTTCAACTTTGAAGCAGTTATGTGACTTGTGCCCTTTTGACAGTCCAAACTCTACTTCAGAAAGCCCTTATCCTAGAAAAAATACCCCTTCTTCCTTCTTGAGCCTGTTCCATTACTTTCCTTTTCCCTTATAACCATTTTCCTTCCTGTCGTCTGTCTGTCTCCCTGGCTAGAATGCAGACTTTGTGGAAGTAGGCACTCCATCTCCTCTGCTCACTGCTGAGTGTCCAATACCTAATCCAGTGCCTGATTAGGAGTAAGGTCCCCCATCCCACCTGCCATGAGTGTTTCTTGAATGAATGAATGTTACATGTCACAGAACAGTATTAGTAATATATTCATTTGGCCAATACTGTCATGTACCTACTATGTGCCAGATACTGTGTGGGCAAGCAGGGATTTCAAGTTACTTGAAACACTGTCTTGACTTTTATTTTCCCAGTTCACTTGAGAAAATAGAGATGTTAAGAGTCATTGTAATTTGGTAAGGCCCGTAGTCCAGATTTGCATGGTCATGCAGATGGGAAAATAGTTAATTCTTCCAGGACCTTTGGAGAAAGTTTGGGTGAAAGAGGCCGAGTTTTTTCCAAGACTTTGCATTTTCAAATCATTATAGGAAATTCTTTTATGAGTGTGATTCTGCCTCATGGCTTATTGTTACACGTCAAGCACTCTTACCAATCAATAGCTGAAATGCTTATTTAAATTCTTACTTAATGTAGTTTTGATTCACACCGTTGCTCTTTGTCTTATCATTTTATGCCATGCTAATTGTTTTCTTCTCTCCTTTATATTTGTTACTTGTGGATTATTATTATTTTTTTCTTGGCAAGAATGATGTAAGCATTGTTCTCTGCAAGGTTGAGAAGGAACCATTAATGTCAGCATGCTGATAGGGAGGAAATGGCTGGAAAGAATGATTGGTTATTATGGGATTTATCTTTCAAAGGTGTTTGAATGCTGTTTGGCACAGCTTGCAATGTATAGGTCCAAGAGATATCATATTTCTTAGTGTTCTTGTTTTGTGTTTTTTTCCCTTGATTTTCCTTTCCTCCCACCCCTGTAGTCTTATTTTCTTGGATTTTGATTATTTCAGATGACACTAAAACACTTTTAATACTCTTCCAGTGAAATTCCTCCACTAAAACTTCTAGAAAAGAAGTTTCAAGAGAATTTGGAGAGGGCTGGAGATACAGCTTAATGCCTATATGCCTAGTTTGCCTAGTATGCCCTGGGTTTGATCCTCAGCACCACCCTCACACACACACCCCTCCACATGCACACTAAATAAATAAATACTATGGAAGTAAAACAAAAGAAAATTTGGAGAGTGTTTGTTTTAATTTTGTACTTGATTTTTGAATTTCTGTTCAGGGCAAACTTCTTGTCTGGTTCAGACAGAACTTTCCACAAGCCATATTGTCTTTCTGGTGTTGGGAAATCTGGCTGGCTGGATTAAAGATTCCATTTTGAGAATATATTTTGGGAGTTTGGTATTTAATAATGATAAAAGTAAAGTTGAGAATTTAGAAATCCATTCTACATTATAGAAGAATTAGGATACCAATTGTTAGCATTTGGATTCCTTTGAAGGGTGCAGTTTTATGAGATGACGTGTAAGATGTAAGTTGTCCTGACATTCCTATAGTCTGTATATCATTAACACTTATGTCATGTCTTCTTAAGCTTTTTACTTTATTAAGAAAATATTACTTAAGGCTATTAGTTGTGCTTGCAGTGTACTTCCTGCCCTTTTTCACCTCCTCATTTCAATTTTCTTTCTCCCAAATTCTATCTTAGGTACTTATACTTGTTTTTTTTTTTTTTAATATATTTATTTATTTTATGTGGTGCTGAGGATCGAACCCAGTGCCTCACGTATGTGAGGCAAGCGCTCAACTGCTGAGCCATAACCCCAGCCCCCACTTATACTTGGTTTTAATTGTTCAAATATTTTTGAAAACGTTGTATTTATCAGGATGTTTTCCTGGGTTAATTAATATGCCTGTAGCTTCCTTATTCCTACCCTGTTTGGAATTAGTCTTCATAAGATTTTTTTTTTGTCTTCCACCCTCTCCTCTTTTTTCCTGATCACTATTCTGATTATGTACTCTCTTTAAGTTCTTGAGGAGTTGTTATTTTCTCTATTATGGCCTCTCTTTTCTTTACCATACCTGTTCTTTAAGCATATTGTGTGGGTGTTCTTGTAAAGCACCTCAAATTCTGTTTGGAAATTGTATAGGTTTACATAATAAATAAATACTCTTATTGCTCCTCTTAGGTGTATTTAAGCCTGACATGCATTTGTGTTCATATCATGTATTACTAGATCTCAAAGTATTGTTTGATCACATGTGTTTTGCTGGGTGTGCGTATTTGTTCTTGCCAATATTGTCACTGTAAATTATAACAAATAAGGCTAGCAAGAATCTGTGTGTGTCCCTTTGTGCAGCACCATATGCAAGTAGACATTTAACGCTGTTAATGCTATGATGATGATGAAAAATGTCTGTGCTCTTGTTGACTGAACAGCTGCGTGACAATAGACTAAGATTTTCTATGTATAGGACTTGTTTAATTTCTGTGTTATGCTTTTCTTGAAGAGTGGAATGTTTCTATCTACATTTTCAGTGAATTTATGCTAGACCATCTGTTTATAAAGTCCTTTCCCATCATTATCAATTAATATTTATTGGGCAACTACTGAGTGCATGGTAATATTGTGCAAACAAAGATCACTCTCCTACAGACAGATTTATTCATTGACTTAGTACTGTTTTATTTTTATTAGAAAATCGTTCTTAAAAAACCCCAAACTCAAAGGCATAAAATAACAACTTTTAACTATGAACAATGAAAGATGTTGTATATTTACAGGGCTTTTTCTGTTCTAAGACATATAAAACTTGAGAAATTCTAAATTAAATTTCCATAATTATCTATGATCTTCTGTTTGTCAATAATTCTAACTCAATGGCCCCGTATTTAGAAAGTCAAATGAAGTATCATATTGCCCTGGATTTCTAATAAAACTATGATCTCTTTTTTGAGAGAAAACTAGTGGATAAAAACAGACCCTCCACTGAAAAGCACTTGCTTTTTGATTTTGAAGGAAATCCTGGAAAGTGCACTTGTTGGGCTCACATTTAACTTTACTTGCAAGATTTTAATAAGTAAAATATTGCATAAAAATAAAATCTGTTCCAGTAAAAGCAATGGCATTTTAGGGAATACTACTTATTGCTGTTATTGTTTTTGAATTAAAGGAGTTAAATGACTTGTATGTCTTTAAGCATACCAACTTTTTTTGCAGTAATTAAAGTTTTATTTTGCAGATAGGCAAACTTAATAACATTTGAAGAATGAAATCCTGACACTAGTTAACAGGGGTTTTATTTTTGAGTTATTTTTGTAGTCATGGTCGTGGATTTTTGCTGATTCATCCATGATCTCTGGCCTAGTTAGTCTTCCATGTGGCCTTTGGCTAAGGTTTAGGGTAAAGATTGTGGCCATGGAACAGAGCAAAGGAAATTGGCTCTCATAGTGATTGAACCCATGACCTTGTTTGGCTTCATTGGCTCCAGGTGCCCTAAACAGTCAGGGACTCCATAAAAATACCCACAGTGGAACTGAGAAGTTTGTTCATTCCTTGGGGAAAATAGGTCAGTAGCAAGTTCCCATCAATTCTACTACAGTAATTTCTGTAAGAGTACTTGTATTACTGAAGTAGTATAGTAAACACCTTATCATATAAGAAGAGAAAAAAACAAAGATATCTAGGCCATTCTCAAAGAGAAACTTTCAAGTTTTATGTTTGAAAACCTCAGATATCTTGATAAAATGTTATTAAGGATTTTAATTACTCTCAGCAAAAATATATTTAACTTTTGATAAATCCTATCTAAATACATGATACTGGATGTTACTGTAACCTTTTGAAAAACAGAAATGGTTGCATTTTGTGACTTTACTGGGTATGTGCTCACCACTTATATCTGGAAAGGACACATAGTCAACTGACAACAAGTTTTTAAAATTTCTCCTTTACTTTAATGTCCTCCAAATGAGTTTAGTGTCATTGTAGAATCTATATTGGATTGATATTGACTTTCATCATGCAGTTCTGTTTTTGCTTGCCAAAGTGAGTTTTTTGTTTAAGTTGCACCTTTTAGTATTGGATCAGAGACTTAGATTTAGAATATGAATATATTGTTTTCTGCCTTGAAAAGAAATACTGTTTTTTTGTATTGGTTTTTGTTGGCACAGATAATCTCCAACTGGATGAACTAAGGCTAACATTTTCCATGATTTCTCAGAGGGGAGAATCTCTAACTTGATTGAGGAAAAACAGAATTTGTAAAGTCATAGAATTTGACAGAAATAAATCTATGTTAATTTATTTTTTATTTTTTTAAATATATTTTTATAAGATCTTTTTAAACCTTTATTTTATTTTATTTATGTATTTTGTATGTGGTGCTGAGGATCGAACCCAGTATCTCACGCATGCGAGGCAAACGCTCTACCACGAAGCCACAACCCCAGCCCTAAATCTATGTTAGTTTAAGTGAATAATGGTTATTCTAAGCAACAAAGTCTTTTAGTATTATGCATATGTATTCCTTTTCAACATATAAGTTATTCTATTATTTCTGATGGTTTTTGAGCCTGGTTTAGCTTTTACAGAGAATTTTGGAGCAGGGCATCAGATTTCTATCTTCTAAAAAATCTCTAATTGAAGTTTCCTTCATAGTGTTTTATATATACTATGTGCTTAAGTTTTGTTTGATTTGAAATAGAATAAATGTCCAGAAAACTATTTAATTTTAATATACAAAAATCTAGCAATTTATAGTTTCACTTTATAACTTCTGGGTTCTAATTTGCATCAGGATTTTATTATGTTCTACAAAGTTTAAAATATTTGCTGACTTTTGTATTTACACAAAGAACTTATATTTAAGAAGACAGTAAGAACAGATACTTTCTACTTTTAAGTGACATAACTTCTTAATTCTTTATTGTTGCTGGAAAATATAATCTGCCTGACAGTTTGTACCTTGAAGTACATTGGTACTGACCTACAGTTTGCTATGCACACAGTCTCATGTCTCCATAGTCTTGTGGGTTTACCAGTGAATCATCTATGCATTCTTGCTCTTATGACCAAAGGCATGCAGTTGTAACATTGCTGAGTGGTTGGGATGAGTTGGGATAGTTTAGTTTCCTAATTTTTCTTTGGGAATTTCAGTGGCTATGGGAGTTAACATGTGATCTTTATTTCATTCCAGTGCCATCATTATAACCAAGCTTGCTGGTCCATTTGAAGCAGACAAAGGGCCTGTAATTCTCTATTTGTTCTACATCTTTGAGTGTGTTATCTGCTAGAACCTCTTGATAAACAGGTTTATTGTCAAAGTTGTGGAAATTTTTATGGTTAGATGAGACATCTACATGCATTTTCCTTTCCCCTGTTCTTTTATTTTCTGAAAGGAAAGGCTGCAATTTTTGATTATATACAACTATGAGAGTGCAGAATCATCTACCTCTAAAGGACTGCTGTAGTACAATACTCAGTACGTTAGTCTTTTTAATGGAAGTAGGCACACTTAAGGAAAAAAAGAAAAATTGTTGTTATTAAAGACTTAAATGTGCCCTAGGGACCCTCTATTAAGGTTCAGTGTTGTTGCTGTGATCTTGAAAGTATAAAAGACAATCTGAATACTAGAGCAGGGCACATAATAGCTTTATAGTTAAACTGCTCATATGAAAAAAACAAGTTTAAAGGGCAAAATAACACAGTAATAGAAATTCATTAGTATGTGATGGGGTTTTCTCCTTTTATAACTGCTTTTACTGGGTTAGTTTTAATATAATTCTAAGTTGCTTAATCTAAGTCAAATGGAAAAGAAATCCAGTGCAGTCTTATACCTTAAAGTTAGCGAGTTAGAGTTTATTATTAAAGTTTAAAGAAATGGTTTGTAATTTTCATTCAGTTAATTTAAAAAATTTTCTTCTTGGCTATTTTCTGTTTTCAAAAGTTTAAAATACATCAATATATATTTAATAGGTCTTATGAATTAGATACTCCTGTCTTTCATTTATAATGAAATAATGTAGAAAAATTGGTTCAATATTCTGGGCTAGATTATTGCATCTGTGTTTACTTGTTTACTGATGCATGGTTATAGAAAGCAGAGGTAGTGTTTAAGCTTAATGACATTTCTTGATAATATATTAGAAGTTTAGAAATTCGTTTTGGATTCCTCCTTAGTACTTCACTTTTGCTCCTCTTAGTGAAAACAATACAATTAAGTTTTCATTGACTAAAATTTACAAGACTTATATATGCTTAGAGTTAAAAGAGAAATAAAAAAGTGTATTAATGAAGTTTCAGGCAGTTAGTAGAGCTACAACAGAAACATGTTTTGGAAAAGTGATATCATAAATAGCTGTTCAGGTGTTGAAAGGTGGAAAGTGAGGAAGAAAGGGATAATACAGGATTACTCTAGGATATTCCTGTGTATCCAAGAGAATTAGAGGTTCTTTTATTGAGTCAATTCATATATAGACTTTTGGATTTTCAAAAAGAAGTTGACTTTTTATATAAGAATTATGCTTATATTGGGTATAATCGTATATACTAGGAAATATAATTTGATTAAGGTTTACCTTATTGATTGTTTTAATTCCTTAAACACTAACTGATTATGAGAAATGAAGATTGGAATAAATATCTATTAGTGTGAAGATAAAGGTAATTATTTCTCATCCTGCCCTTTAAGGAGAGTGGATCCTGTTATAAGTGATGAATCTTTTCTTAACAGGGTAGAGGAATCAGGGTGTTAGTATTTATGAGTTTAGATGTTCAAAATTCATAACTTGTGACCTGTGGCAAAGGGCTAGAAGCTTCAGAGAAACCCTTTAGTGAGATGTAGGGGAACAGAAGAATCCCTAAGGGGTGGAATAGCTGAGCTGAATTAAGAAAACAGATATGTTTGATGGAGATTTGATGAATGTACTCCATCCCCTTATGTAGTCTTATCTAAATTCTAGATTATTTATTAATGAATGGTATGAACACATTATTTTGTGGGGCGTATAAACAGATTCAACAATCTACTTATTGGTAGGCCCTGGCCTGTGAGTGAACTTACTAGAAAACCTGGATTCCATTAGACTGACTATAAGGTCTGATGGGGGAAAATATTCTAGACTAAAAAAGGATGAAGTAGCTTCTACCATAAACTATGAGTCTTGCCCTGAGCTATAATTTATGGGTGAAACTTGTTATATTTTTTAATTGCTGTGATGGTTTTAACCTATTTTAACACCTTCTTTGATACTCTTTCTCTGAGAGGTGGAGATTAATTCTCCAAACTTTGAGAGTGTGAACTGGGCTTAATGATTCTGCTAACAAATACAGCATGAAAAGGAAATTTGGCAGACACCATAATCAAGGGCTCAGGCTATCACCTGTCATGTCATGTTGACCCTGCAATGTAGTGCAGTGAGAAGAGGACTTTAATTCTATAGTAACCCTCCTGCCAAAAGAAAATTATGTGCTCTGTCTAATCATGAGAAGACATCAAACAAACCCAAATTGGAAGACATTTTTAAAAAGAAATTGTTCTTTTTAGATATATATGATAGTAGAATATATTTTTTGACATACATACATGGAGTATAACTAAATCTAATTAAGATCCTATTCTTGTGGTTGTACATGGTGTGGAGTTACCCTGTTCGTGTATTCATACATAAGGGTAGAAAAGTTATGTCCAGTTCATTCTACTGTCTTTCCTATTTCCATCCACCCTGCCTTCCCTTTCATTTCTCTTTGTCTAATCCAGTGGACTTCTACTCTTCCTCTCCTCACCCTCCCTTGTTGTGGGTTAGCATCCACATATCAGAGAGATTATTGGGCCTTTGATTTTTTGGGACTGGCTTATTTCATTTAGCATGATAGTCTCCAGTTCCATTCATTTACTGGCAAATGCCATAATTTTATTCTTCTTTATGGCTGAATAATATTCCATTGTGTTTATATATTTTCTTTATCTATTCATCTGTTGAAAGGCACCTAGGTTGGTTCCAAAGCTTGGCTAGTGTGAATTGAGCTGCTATACACATTGATGTGGCTGTATCACTGTAGTATGCTGATTTTAAGTCCTTTGGCTGTAAACCAAGGAGTGGGTTAACTGGGTCAAATATTAGTTGCATTCCAAGTTTTCTAAAGAATCTCCATATTGCTTTCCATAGTGGTTGTACCACAAATTGGAGGACATTCTACAACATACCTGACCAATATTTTTTAAAAATGTTGAGATCAGGAAAGACAAGGGAAGGCATGTGCCTGTAATCCCAGCACTCTGGGAGGCTGAGACAGGAGAATTGCGAGTTCAAAGCCAGTCTCCGCAATGGCGAGGTGCTAAGGAACTCAGTGAGACACTGTCTGTATATAAAACACAAAATAGGGCTGGGTATGTGGCTCAGTGGTCGAGTACTCCTGAGTGCAATCCCCGGTACCAAAAAAAAAAAAAAAAGAAAAAGACAAGAAAAAACTAAATTTTCACAGATAGGGAAACAAGCCAACCAAATGCAATGTAGTATCATTGATTAGATATTAGAATTAAAAGGATATTAGTGTAAAAACCAGTGACATTTGAATAGTTTTTAGCTTAATGGTTTTGTAACAATATTAATGTTTTAGTTTTGGTAAATGTACCATGGCTATGTCAGATGTTAATTTTAGGGACAGCTTGGTGAAGGGTATGTGGGAACTCTGACCAATCTTTACAACTTTTATGTTAATAGTACATTATTTCAAAACAGGATTTAAAATACATTCAGGAGACTTTTTTTTCCCCCTAAAGAAAAGACTAAAATGTTAACTTCTTAAAATGGGGAAAAGTTATTACCAATTTAACTTCAACACAAAAATAATTTTTTTAAATCATCACTACACAGTTGTTTGTTTTTTTTCCCCAATGTTGAATGTTAACGTTTGTTAAATTTAATTTTTGGAAATCATGGGAAGGGACAGAAATGGATTAATTCCAGTTAGTAAGCTAGAAAAACTTCTTCACTGGAAAATTTTGGGAGTTTAAATTCTTAGGTAGGTTAGGTCAAGTTTTAAAAGCTCAGTAGGTGACTCTTCCTGCTTCTCTAACACCAAAAAGAAGAGGGACTTTAAGACATGCTCAGAATCACATGGGAGGGATTATTTCATTTTAGCAACTACTGGTTGAAGCTTATAGAATCTTTTGAGTTAGATTTTGAACTCATTTTTGGAAGGGAAGAACTCTTCTGTTTGGAGCCATCCTTCTTATTCGGAGTTGTCTGTTCCTTCTTTTCGTGTGTGACCTCAACATGACCTCACCTGACCTGGACAAGCCTTCACTGAATACTTCTTTGGAATGGCTTCTGCTTGGGAGCTTAAATCCAGAAGTAGAGTCTGACTATTGTTTGATGAAACTTATTAAGTCCTTGAAGAAGTCTTTCTCTTAATCAACCCTTTGTAGAAAAGCCCATGTTGGTTTTAGTCTAGTGAAAAAGTATTGAAAGAAAGATAACTGATTATGTTTAACATTAAAACATAATGGGCAGGTTGGGATGATTATGACGTGGAATAAGATAGTTGAAAAATTTATAGAATAAATTGATAAAGTCAGCAAAAACTTCTTTATAGCTCTTTTCTTTACATTTCTGTCTCTGTCTCTCACATACACACACACTGGGTCACTTGGTGTAGAAAAGACCAAGGAATCATAGAAAGAATAAAGATGTCAGCAGTAATTTTTAAGTTTCTGTGATTTTGTTCAGGAAAAAAATATCTTAACATATTCAACCAGCCAACATTGAACATATTATGCATATAGAATTAAGTATTATTATAAATTCCACTTACTATATGATAAAGAGGAAATATCAAACATTCCAATCAATTGATAACTACCTGCAAGGCATTATGATTTTTAGCTTTATCAATGTAATAATTCATTTATGATAGTTCTTGACTATTTTTCATTTGTTGTATGTCAGATATTGACCTATGTGCTTTATAAGCATTGTTAGTTTACACCACTACCCTATAGTATGCATTGAGTATATGTAAGATGAAAATGCCCGGGCATATTTAATACTGTAAAAATATTATAAGATTATACTCATCAAAATTATTTTCTATTTCAATGATGCTTCTCTGCCTTTTTACTCAATTGCTGTTTTACTAGTGGAAGTAGGAGCCATGGCAATGGGTGCTCATCTCATGGGTAGGGGTCTATATTTGTTGTATATATTCATACATTAGTAGTCCCTAATTAATAGTAAATGGATTTAGAAATGACATTTGTTGAATATGTAAATTAATGAAATTGATTATGATTGGTGTACGGGCATCAAAGCAGATTTTAATATTTCTTGTTATTTGCCTAAAATTTATTTTCTATTGAATTTGTTAGAAAAGACTTGAGGCGGTTTGTCTTTTATCACCATGTGTGGCCTTTACATATGCACCTTGCTAAATTCAGTTGTTAAATTTCTGAAAAAAATCTAAATAAATGGAATACCATTTAGATGAAATGAAATGCTATGCCAAAATATAAATTTTTTTCTTTAAGTTTAATTTTGTTTTAAAGTAGAAACTGGAACAAATACTTTTGTAGTTAACTTTTGAAATTTGTATTTTCTTAACATTTTTTTATTCCATTTTATTAAAGAGGGGGAATTATAGAAAAGAATGATTTCTTTTCTTTAAGTGAAGTATAGTTTCAGTAGCCATTTATGTATTATGATAAAATGTCACATACGTAATGATATTGTAAGAAACATGTTTCTATAATATGGACAGTATTTTTTAAGAATTTTGAAAAACCACTGAGCTCATTTTTGGTGGTAGGTCTAAATATGTGAGCAGATCACATATTTAAATACTGTCATTTCAGAAGGCAGTGCACTTTGCTTCTAAAATAACTGTTAGCTATCTAGGCTCTCTAAATGTATAACACAATTCCCAAAGATGGCAGGGGAATGGATAAAACTAAGTGGAAAATGATTAGAAAGATCAGAAAGTTGTTTATATTTGATCTCCATTAAAGTGTTCTTAGGGTTTCAGTGAAGGAGCAGTTTGTAATTCATTTATAGATTTTGTGTGATTCATAACAATATCTTCCTCAGCCTTTTTAAAGTAAATCCTAGAAGTGACTTTCAATTTTATACATTTTCTGAAATAATACATTTTTTTCCTACCTCTTTCATTCTAGGCATTGAAGAAACAAGAAGCTAAAGCAGAGGAGAATGAGGGAGAAGTGAAAAATAAGCTAAGACAAACCGAAACTGAGAAGAGTCAAGTAAGATTTTGAAAATTATCTCAAATAAGAATGTGGTTTGGAGTAAGTTACGTTTGTTGAGTGGCGAGAAGACCGTCTCTGAGATCATTTATTAGGACACAGTGAAGGCTCAATGCTTTGATATGAAGTTGCTTGGTTTGATGACCGTGCCACTGTTTAGCTCTTGCTCTTGAAAACATACACAGGCCATTTGCTACCTTGTCATCTGTGGCTGCTCTTGTCTTTGAGAAGTAAATTAAACTTTACCTTTCCTCCCTGGGGAACATTTAAAGGACTTGACTTTGTTGCAGTATTAGGAAGGACCTGTTGTTTAAATGCTGGCTATTTTATATGTATTCATTTTTACTATAGCAAGTAGGTATGATTAGCAGCTTTGTTCTTAAAACATTCTCTATTCTCATTAGATATTAAGGACCTTTGACAGAAATTTGTTGTTTTAAAACAAAGTTTCTCTGCACCTTTCACCTATTTTCCCTCACTGGTAATGTTTTGTGTAATTACCATTCAGTAACAAAACCAGGCAATTGACATTGATATGATCCACAGAGCTTATGCAGATTTATGTCTGTAAACCTCAGTCAGGTCCTGGAGTCTGCACTTTGGGGGTTGGAACTGCTGATATTATACAAGGATTCTGACAAATAATGGCCCAGCTTGATTTCAAAGGCATTTTGACTAAAGTGTGATTTCTCCCTTCTCTTCATAGAAATGAGAGAACAGATTGGACAATGTTTTGTGTGGATTTTGATACCACATACACTTTACATTTTTTAATGTGACAATTTATTTTATGGGCCACATGCATCATTTGTTAAAAAATATATATCTTGATTAAAAATGTATTTTGAACTAATTTTAGAGTAATAGGACGTTTCAAAACAAAGCTCCCATGCACCTTTCACCCAGTTTCCCTCAATGATAATGTTTTTTTTTTTTTTGGTACCGGATGGATAATGTTTTGTATAATTACCATTCAGTAGCAACACCAGGAAGTTGACATTGGTATAATCCAGAGTTTATGCAGATTTTGCAAGCTTCATGTGCATGCACTGGTGTGCTTTGTGTATCTTTTCGACCCACTCTTACCTCCTGTGTAGATAGGTTACTGCTAACCACTGCCACAATCTGAATTTTCTGTCACTATGAAGTTCCCTCAAGCTCCTTGACATGTACACCTACCACATGTACAAGTTTTAAAGGACTACTAATATAGACAGCGGTTCATTCAAATGAAATAATTATTTAGGATAACTATTACAAATTTAAGTGTTTAAAAACATCTTAATAAAAATTTGATTTTACAAAACGACTTTTCTTACAAAATGTAAACAAGCATAGCATATGTAAGCTCTAAATTTTTAACAAACTGTCCTATCTTACTTGATTTTTCAAATTGAAATTAAAGTATATTCACACTTTGTAGTGTATTTAGTCAACTAACTGACCACATTTTCCATAGATATTTATCTAATGGCAATATTGTTAAAGAGATTTTAAAAGCTTTTTACTAAATGTAGAAATTTTAAAAATTTAGGAATATCTTATGAATATTAGGAGGATATGAAATTACATTTGATGAAATGTACTTTGAATTATTAGGTCCCTGCAGTTTTTCTTCTAATTTAGTTCGTTTGACACTACATCTTCTAATTTAAAGAAAAAAGTGCTTTACAATTGAGATTAAATGATTTAGAACTAGAAGGGATCTCAAGAGACCGTCTAATATAAAATTTTTATTTTAGTGATGAATCAAGGCCCAAGGAGAAGAGACTCAAACAGGTCACAGTTGAGATAGAAATGACTGGATTTCAGACCTTTAGGTGGCCTGTCTGGTGTACTTTGTTATTATTTTAAGTATTGATACATGTTTATGTTGAGATATTTATTCTTTCTTACTAGCTGCAAATATCTCCTGAAAACTTTTCTGCTGTTTTCCTTTTAAATTGTGCCCCATTGACATATTTTTATTCCTTGTTGAATCTCTAGCTTGAACAGGAATTGCAGCTGTCTCGCAGGTTATTGAATCAGTCAGAAGGCAGCAGAGAAACACTTTTACATCAGGTAAGTCTATGCAAACTATGGCAATCTTTTATATCGAGTTTCCTCTTTTAAGTGTCTTGGTGAAAAAAAAAAAAGAACAAAACTAGGTCTAGAAAATTTTCCTCCCTAAGGAATGTATGTTAGCACATATAAGCAAAAGATAAAGACTCAGAAAAAGCTTATACAAAACACTAGCCCAAGTTCCCACTGTGACATTGTATCTTGCCAATTGCTGATCCAACTTACTACTTATCTCTCTTAGCACAAGCGGTGTAAGAGTAAGACTGGATGTGTAAGATAAAATTTCCCTGGGAGCTAAATTTTATTCAAGGAGGCACTGGAGAATAAAGGAGGAAGTTAAAATATATAAAACAGACCTTTGCACGTTCAAGTTGCTTTGAATCCATCATTGTCTTTTATTCATGTTTTCAAGATGCTACCTGGCCTCTTTTAAGCAAAGATAAGGCTCATATTTTAAGCATAATATTTTGCCTATAATGGGAGTTCAGTGTTTCTGATATTTAAAGTCCAGTAACTTTAAATAGCCATCTTACATACATTGGATAAGGGTGTATGGGTTTCTCACTGCCTCTCTGCTTGTGTTTAATACAAAATACAATTGTTCTTTCTTCTGTCTTGAGGTATGCATTACAGAACTTACTTACACAATATGCTCTGTAGGCAAAGATGTCAGGCATCATAGATGTTCAAAAGGAGTTTTATGTTTTGACAATTGGTGCTGAAAATACACCATAGCACCTGTTTTACAAATCCTTTACAATGTTCATTGACTTTGTTCTGGAGTTAGTGGTCACATTGAGTTAATGTTGGCAGAATTGAGAATTTCTTTTATAGAAGTTTGTATTTGTATTCAATTCTAATTTTTTTTTGAATTCTGATTTGTAATCTCTCATTTCAGTTTTGAAGCAAAAGATTTCTTTGTTCAGGTTGTCACTGTGACTTTAGCTGAAACTATTTGACACTGCTGACTTGTTTATGGTCATTGGGGCTGTGCCTGTTAATTGCAAAGCAATTTGCTAGTCTTTTCTCTAGTAATGTAAGAATGAATAAAACAGTTCCTGATTTTAGAAGTTTACATATATAGTTTATTCAATAGCATCTATTATTTATTTTAAGCTTTATTTTGATGTCAAATATGCTAAATCATGATCACTTCATTTGAGTTTTATTTACTTATTTTTATTTATTTCTTATTTTTTTTTGGTATAGGAGTGCTTAACCACTGAACCATATCCTCAGCCTTATTTTATATTTTATTTGGAGAATAGAGTCTTGCTGAGTTGCTTAAGGCCTCTCTAAGTTGCTGGGGCTGGCTTTGAACTTGTGATCCTCCTGCCTCAGCCTCCCAAGCTGCTGGGATTACAGTTGTGCACCACCATACCCGGCTTCATTTGAGTTTGACAACCAAGGCTCTTGATTCAATTCCCAGCAAATTCCCCTTCCTTCTGCCCTCTAGTGTGAAGGCACATGTGCTCAACACACACATAGCGTGGCCAGATTCTTTGTCACAGTGGACACAGAGGAGAATACATTCTTTGTGGAAGGAATGGAAAGATGATAAAATAGAGCTGGAGACTATTCTGCTGTGTTTGCTATAGCAGGAAGACTAACTTGGTTTCAACTGTGTTGGCCCCTTCAGAATTGATTCCCTTCCCCCAGGGAAATGATTTATAATAATTTTTAAGCTCAACTTTTTTCTTGGTTTTTAGAAACTGATAAAAATTTGATGTTTGACTAAATGAATTTAGGTAGAAGAACTGCGTACACAACTTACCAAAGCAGAAGGTGATCGCAAGGGTTTACAACATCAAGTATCTCAGATTTCCAAGCAAAAGTCAAACCATCAGGATGAACAAGGAGATGACTGGAGGTTTAGGAGAGGTATAGTTCTGATTTGTCGATATGTTGGTTTCTTGTTCTCCAAATTGTAGTCCTTATGTTGTGCTTATGTCATCCTGTCTATTTCTTGATCTACAACAATGTTTCTCAGCAAGTTTTTCATATGTACCATCCGGTTTTCATGTCTTCTCTGCTCAATTTCTAAACCTAGTTTGATGTCCATACCTGCTTGGCTCATGGAGCTTTCTCTTAGAGCCTGCAAAGGCAGTAATGGAAGTTTTTCAGTTTTTCTATTTCTACACCTAAATGTGTGTGTGTGTGTGTGTGTTTGTTTGTGTTTGCACTTAAATTATAAATAATCCTGTATGTTTCAGTTTACCTTCTCCTAATTTTTAATATATGACTAATTAAAAATAAGATCCTATCTTATTTTTAAAATATTTTTAGTTATAGGTGCACACAACACCTTTTATCTATCTATCTATCTATCTATCTATCTATCTATCTATCATCTATCTATCTATCTTTATGTGGTGCTGAGGATTGAATTCAGTGCCCTAAATGTGCTAGGCAAGTGCTCCACCACTGAGCTATAACCTCAGCCTCTTATTTTTTTATTTAGATATTGGTGACAAAATTTCAGAATTGATCATGAGCCATATCACCAACTTTTTCTTATTTGCATTAGAAAACCGTTATATTTGAATACTTTCTCAGTGGAAATCTTAATTTAGAGTGTGGACTTCCACACACATTTTCTCTGACAATTAGGATTAGTAAAAATGGTGGTATTGAGATTTAAAAAAAATAAAAATGGTCCTTAATAGACAAGTCCAGATTGCTCAGCTTGTAAATTATTACAGTAATGAGGCTGCATGCTCATATATACAAATTATTTTACAAACACTTTGTTTTGGTTTTTGTGGTGCTAGAGATCCATCCCAGGGGCCTTGGGCATGGCAAACATGTGCTTTACCACTGTGCTATACCCCCAACCCCTGGAGAAATTCTTGTAAACA
The DNA here is from genome assembly GCA_028644305.1 of Xerus rutilus. NCBI lineage: Eukaryota > Metazoa > Chordata > Mammalia > Rodentia > Sciuridae > Xerus > Xerus rutilus. The sequence goes on from CM053401.1 coordinate 19,575,084, forward strand.
TTTGATATAAAATTAAATTCAGAGAAGGTAAATATGTCCCTAGGTTTCCCAAATATAACTCAGTACATTGCCTAAACTAGAATCTACACATTGCTAGAAAATCTTCAATGGATAACAAATTTGGACAAAGCTATGTAATATATTTGTATGCTGCTGTTCATTTGTTTCTTAGGATATTATAAATATCATTTGACAGCAAATTTTTAATGTAAAATCCTTAGCTATTAGTTATTACTCAAATTTTCATAAAGATACACATAAGAACTCATTTTGGGGAAAAGAATGTGGCAAATTTGATATGTTTTGACACCTCATAAAATCTAGTTGTTTTTAGTGTATGTCTTTTTTTTTTTTTGTGGGGCTGGGAATTGAATCCAGGGCCTTGTGCATGTGAGGCAAGCACTCTACCAACTGAGCTATATCCCCAGCTCCCCCTCTCTTCTTTTTGGTACTAGAAATAGAATACAGGGGTGCTTTACCTTTCAGCTACATCACCAGCCCTTTTTTAAAATTTTATTTTGAGAAAGTGTCTCACTAAGTTATTTAGGACTGTCCTCAAATTTTCATTCTTCCTGCCTCAGCCTCCCGATTTTCTGGGATCATAGGTGTGTGCCACCATGTGTGGCTTGGTATGCATCTTTGAGAAATATAAAAATGTCACTTAACTACTTATCAAGATTTTAGAAAAATCTGTAAGTTCTTTTTATCAGTAGTAATGGGAAATTGTAGAATTTTTCAACTTTATTGAATACTTACTTGCATTGTTAAAAGGCAGTTCTATGGAAGAAATACTGTCACATTGTGGCTTCTGTTTGTTCCTTTGTTTGCTGCAAAATTGGCTCTGCCTTTGCTTCTGAAACTGACTTTGTGTGGTTACTAGTAGTCTCCTCACTTGAGTTCAAGAAAAGTTTCCATTTTTTTATTTTTTCCTGTTATTTTCTCCAAAGAGCAAAGGCAGCAGGAACAAAACAACTTGTAAGAGACAGAAACACAATTGTATGTGTGAAAGAATCAAAGTGTGAAAGAGCTGATGGGATAGCTTACATAACAAAGCCACTTTCATGATAATGAACCTGCTCCTACAATAATGGCATTAACCCATCCATGAGATTGAAGCCATCATGACCTAATCACCTCTTAAAGATCCAACATCTTAATGCTGTTTTGATGGCAAATCAACATGAGTTTGTTTTGGAGGGGGCATCCAAATATAGCAGGAACCCAAATCTTTTCTTCCCTAAACTTGAGATTTTAGCTGCTATCCTACATTAACCCACTTTGGTTCTCTCCAGAATGCAACATGAGATAATCCTCTGAATGTGAAAGGAAAATGTTTGTAATAGTATTTATATTTCATGCTCTACATTTTAAATATTTTAATTTTGCTAAGTCTTTCATTATTATGGTATGTGGGTATATTTATTCATACTAACATTTTTATGTGTATATATTATGAAGCATATATAATATGTCCCCATACCAAATATATACATTTCATAAGGTGTACATTATAGAGGTTTGTATATGTGTGTATACTTGTGCCTACACATTTTATATAATATTCATTAGTGTACATCCATTTTAATGTTGTGTATCAATATATATATACTACTGAGACATATGCACATACATATATAAAATTATTAATAAAATGAGTGAATACATATATTTATAAAATGAGCAATTACATTTACATGTAGAAAAGTGTATCTATACAATTTTAGGTTGGAGACCTAGTAGGAGTTGGTGAAGTAGGGACCATGGGCCAAATTCAGACTGCTACCTGCTTTTGTACATAAACTTTATTGGAATAAAGCTACTCCCATTCATTTACACACTGTGTTGGCTACTTTCGCAATACAATGGCTGAATTAAGGAGTTGTTACAGAGAGCATATGGTTAAGATACTTATTATCTTACTCTTTTCAGGAAATGTTTGCTAACTTTAGAATAATGTTTGATAACCCTACCTGTAGGATAATTCTCCGTTTCTAAGCAATGCATAATCTCCCTGCTGCCTCTGCCTCTTCCTCCCCCATATGTGTTAACCATACCAAACTATTAAGTGAGTATTAAATCTACTTTTGAACTCATGCACTGTATGCTTTCCTTTTCCTAAAATAACACCCCAAGTCCATCTCCATTGCTTAGTGGAATTTTGTATTGATTTCTAAATTATCACAGTTCCCGATTCTTCCTACCTTAATTTCTTGCCAACATAAGAGTTAGTTATTCTCCTTTGAACTGTTTGTCAGTAATGCTCATTCATGGGTTTGTCCTCATGCTGTTGAAAAGTTTCCTATCTTCCATTTCTTCATGTGTACAGTTTTGAACTTCTGAAGCTTGTATGTATTTTATGAGTGATGTACAAACTTGGGAATATTTTCTCTTTTTATTCCTTTCTTTTCTGGAAGAAAATAATAGAAAAACCATAGGTTTGAATTGATAGTGCATATTCCAATTGCTGGCATTTTAGAGTAAAGTGATAATTTATGTCCTGTTCTTGGAATGTAATCTCATTGGGGATGAGCTTGTTTTGTACTCATCTTTGTGTTAGAACATCATGATATTCTAGTGCCCTGTGCATCATAGACCAAGTATTTCATGTTGAATTAAATGTTAAGTTAGTTTGCAGTGTTTGATGTTATAATTTCAGGTCCTAGTCTATCTTAGAACCAGTAAGAATTAGTAAATGGGTAGTCCTACACTGTTAGAGATTTAGCAGTATTATCTACTGTTTATGTTGCAGGAAAAGCATTTTATTGTATAAGCTTCAGTAACTTCAGTTATATATAGTAGCTTAGCTGAAAATTGCTTTAGTATTTCTGTTTAAAAATTTGAAGATAATGTGGGAATGTGGAGAAAATTAGAGAAAAGCATGTTTAGGATTTTCTAAAATAAATCATGCTAGACATCAGGTAACATTTTCAATTTAGTACTAAAGTAAAATATTGGATGATATAGCAATGTTTATATCTTTGAAAACTTTTGAGACTTGAAACAATAGATTGATAAAGCCTGAAAGATCTGTTGAGTGAGTGTTGTAAGTGGATTATACTACATGGAGTAGAAACACATCAGGGTTTAGTACTATTAAAAGTGCATTCTTCTGTGAATATATATATAACAATCACTGAGCTTTATGTTTTCTCTCTTAAGGGGTAGAGCCAGAAAAACATGATCTGGAGAAGCAGATGTCAGATTTGAGAATGCAGCTGAACTTCAACACGATGGCTTCTGAGTTAGAGGAAGTGAAGCGGTGCATGGAGCGAAAAGACAAGGAGAAAGCAAATTTGGCAGCACAAATAGAGGTGACTTTGCTAATTTTAAGCTGCATTTAAAAGACATTAGTAGAACTGCTTAATAAAATTTTCATATAAAGACGTTATTTTGTGAACTCTTGTTTGAGGATAGATAATGTAAAATTATGTTACTGATGAAGTAACTTGCATATAGAAATTCCTATGGATTCATTTTTTTCATTTGATATTCCAAAATCAGCAACTGGAATTTTTTTTCCTTTCATTATTTCATATTTAAATCTTTTGCTATTAAACTTCAAACTATTTTGTTTTTCTACCAGTCAAGCCCTTCCTATAGATGGAAGGGATTTTTTTCTCTGAGACAACAGTGAATTATCATTTATTTTTGGGCTGAAATTGGCAGAAGGCATAGCAAAAAGGAATTACAGATTTTTTTTTTTGGAACCATAAAGATTTTCAAATCTCTAGTTGTTCTACATGAGATAGAGTTGTGTTGCCTCCATCAATTAGAGTAGTGTAGAATGATGTGGGAGCCATGAATAAACTGTAGCTAGGCAGCTATGTTTCTTGTTTCCCTTTTATCTAGCATAGATGAGGTAATTAGCAGAATATATTAAAAATCAAAGGAAAGGAATTTATAAAGAAAATGGATTAATTCCAATTATAATTATGTAAATTAGATGAAACATGGATGACACATTTGGAAAGAGATATGTATCAATCCTCTTCTGTATTTGTTTTTATTAGTGCAATTGTATTCTAAATGTAATAGTTGATTCATATGAAGTACTTTCAAAATTATAATGAAAGGTAGAAAACTGGTATCAAGAGCATCTAACTTTATATAACCCAAAGGAAATATTTAATTTTCCTCCAGTCTGTTTCTTTTTCATCAGGTTAGTACATCAGTAGAAAATGCCTTTTATATTTGTTTCAAGATTCAGATTGTGAAGATAAGGAAATATTGACTTACTCAACACAGCTCTCCACATGTTTGATAAATAATTATGAGAAATACTCTTAGAGCAATGGTAACTGTAAGAAGTTTACTTCATAAGTATTATTTTGGCCACTAAGCCTGCTGATAAAAGTACTAAAATATGATTATTTTGCTGATGTAAAGTATTTTAAAAAAAACTATAAGTTTTTACTTATGCATCCAGCGTTATTGGCTGTTACATGCCAGGCACTGTCCTAGGTGCTGGCACCATAGCAATGAATGAAAACTTAGCTGATTTCCTCTCTTGCTGTTGATATTGTAAAATTGATGCTGCAAGTTCTTTGAGATTGCCTTGCTTCTAAGGTCAGATTCTTTTTGGAAGGTGAAAGTTTTTTTATTTTCCCCCAGTTGCCATTGGAAAAATGATATCACAATAAGATGGTGTTCATTCCTGGAAGAAGTACCCAGTTTTATTTTTTAGATTTCTTATAACAGTAAAACAATTAATTAAATTTATATTAGTTGTTTTAGATTTATGATTATACCTTGTTTATTTTTTATGAGTCATGAAAGCTGTTTGAGTATTTTCTTCTCAAAGTATTATCAACATGATATCTAGTGCGAACTTTGTGAGAGATATAGGTTAGAGGTCACTCAGTTGTGACCTCCAACAGTTGAGAATATCTTTTTGAAATTTAATTGAATGCCATTTAGGTTCCGCTTGTGTGTTTGTGTGTGTGTGTGTTTGGTACTGGTCTGATACTGCCAGTTACTGGTGACGAGTTCTGCTTCTTCACATGTTGAAGTTTGAACGTTAGAGAAACACACCAAGGCAAGCATATAAAGCAGGGTTTATTTAAAAGGGGTAACATAGACTTCTCCTAGAAAGGAGAAGGGGGGCATAGCTAGTATCCTGGTATCCCAAGAAGTACAGGTGTATTGCCTTTTTATATGGCCTAGGCTTCCTTTGTTCTCCTGCTCTCTTCCTCTTGTCTCTCTCCTTTCAGCCTAAGTGACTAGGCCCAAGATGCTGGGTGGGATGGCCAAAATGGTGAAATGCAGATGGACAGGGGGAAGGACTGAGGTGGAGTGATTTGGGCAGGAAGGGGGAATAATTAACAATTATAATCCCTGGTACAGGTTACCTTAGCAACAGGTTGGAGCAGGGGCAGGTTATCCTGATAAGAGTGGAGGAAGGGCTCTGAAGGCATTAGCATTTCAATACCTCTCCCACATCCTAGACCTAAATTGACCTCCTTGATCTGCTCTGACTCTATTTACCTATCTATACTGACTGTCTGTCTAATTTTGGCTTCACTGGGGATCAAACTCAGGGCCATGTGCATACTAAGCAAGTGTTTTATGAACTGCACTACATGCCCAGCGTCCCATTTTAAAAAAAATGTGTAAGGGGCTATTGTTATATATTGGTCTAGATATTCTATAAAATACAAAAATTTATCTCCTTTAGTTGTTTTTATGAGACCAAATATGTTTAGTAAAGATATACAAAAAGTATTTGTCAGACCCAAGAATGTTTGTACTATTCTTATGATTTGTTCAATCATAAACGTCTTTATTTTGACGTTCTGGCAACTCTCCTACAGAACCTCATATATAGTCTTTTTTTTTGGTACTAGAGATTGAACTCAGGAGCACTTGACTACTGAGCCACATCCCCAGCCCTATTTTGTGTTTTATGTAGAGACAGGGTCTCACTGAGTTGCTTAGCGTCTCGCCATTGCTGAGGCTGGCTTTGAACTCGTGATCCTCCTGTCTCAGCCTCCTTAAGTGCTTGGATTACAAGCTTGTGCCACCATGCCTGGCTCATATATAGTCTTGTTCAGTAATTTATTTTCATCTTTTCAAATCATTTCCATCTTCTTTTCTTTGTTCAGTTGTTCACTGTTTCTGTAATGTCTTATTTTTGTGTGTGTGGAAATTCTAACCTGTTAGAATTTAAACAGTAAGAATTTTAATTTTTTTTTAATTAAAATAAATTCTATTGAGCAAGCCACTGATTTTCCAATTTATTAAATGTAGGTGTTGGCATTTGAAACCAAAAAATTGGTAGGTGAACATGAGTCCAAGAATGATGTTGTTGAAGTACTGTTTGTTCATGGCTGTAATAAGGTTCCCACCTGCCCTGTCCTTTACCTCACTTTAATAGACTCCCTATAACCAGGGATCCTATTTACTTCAGCTAGATTTTTCTGTTTACATTCTTGAAATATATGGAATTGAAATTTCTTTTCATTCTTAAAATCTCTACTTCCTCTCCAACACTCTGATATTTAACCTTACATTTACTGTTTGGTTTCTTTAGGTTTGTTGTCTTTTTTCTTTTTTCTTTCTTAATTTGTTACTGCATATAGATTTTGTTCCAGGTCATTTACCAGTCTGCATTGATGTTATAATTCAAACTTGTGACATTCTGGAAACTACTTATGAATTAAAGGGTTCTCTCCCTTTTTAGCTCATGAATGGGTATGAGTTAAGAATGGAGTGTGATGTCTGTGTACCTCTGGGTTTCAACACAATGTCTTACCCCATATTATGTGCCCAATTAATGTTTGTTGACTGAGATATTATAGACACATTTAAGACTTTTTTTTAATGCTAACATTTGTTATTCAGTCATTTCTTAAAATCACATGCATTTCTGGAAGAGTTGTCAGTCTTTTAAGAGGACCTTCACTCAGTCTCACTAATTGCTTTAGTTTTTGTTGATCCAGAATATATATATAAGGCCTTTGTTTTATGCTGAGGAAAAACAATGGGAGTAGCTCTTAGAAAATCCAAATGGAAGGAGACTACGTTTGGGTTTGCATAATTTACCTTTCAAATTGTATCTAAGACCTTAAATCTGTATATGTGCAGAAAATACTAAGTGCATTTTTTTCCATCTTCTAAACTCAAGTTGAACCTCATTAACCTTGATAGGCTATTTGTATTCATAAGAATTCCAAGCATCCTTGATCAATGATTCCTCCTGATTTAATCTCTGCCTCCATCTTCTATCAACTTAACTCTTGAAAAAAATTTGACTTTTAAATTTAACTAAGAACTTCAAAGAAAGAAAGAAAAAAACAAGATGCTGAACATAATTTAGATTAAATGTTGAAAGTGATAATTGAGTGACAACTGACATGATTATTTATGAGCAGAAACCTGGAACTGTAATGCTAGAAATTACTTTTAAAAAGAGAGGATAGTGGAAAAAAGAAATGATAATCAATACCTTTTCTTTGTACAGTACAAAAAAAGGAAGGTTGTTTCATTTGGCATACTTTTAACATCAATTTTTTTGATTATTGCATTTCATCTGTAAGTCTGACTTTTGTGTGTATGTGCGTGCGCGTGTGTGTGTGTGTGTGTGTGTTCGTGTGTGTGTGTATGTGTGGAATAATGCCTGCTTAAATGCTACTTTTAGTGGCAAGATTCTTTGAGACTTAAGGTTTTGGAGACCTTGGTTATACTCTGGCTGTAATTTCCTATTCTACTTCATTTAAAAATTGTAATAATTTTTTATTTATCTAAGTGCATGTTGTAAAATAAGGTATTACCTGAATTTTAAAGAATTTTTAATATTCAGGATAGATTATAAAGAAAACAGATATTGTCAGCAAAACTTTCTCAATAGAGGCTAAATTTATCAACCATCGTGGAGATGAGGTCTGCCTTTGTTATTAACCAAAGTTAGGCAGACACTGGGGAAAATTTTACTTATGTAAGTCTGTAAATGTTCTATATTCTTGAGTTTTTATAAACAGTGACTATTGGCAGACATGGCCTAGAAGTTAAAACCCCTCAAATATATAAAACTTTATACTTCCTGAAAGATTTAGTTTAATTCCTACATTCTTCATATACATAAAAAAATAGGAGTTTAAGTAGTAGTCTCAAAGATAGTTTTTCTCTATTCTGTAAGTCTATTAGTTGTGTGACTATTTCCGTGAGGTGAGAGAGTAGAAGTGAACTGAATATATTAATTTTTTTAATGAACCTAAGAGTTTTTTTTACACTAAATCATGAACATCCAATTTTTGTCTTTGTAATAGCACTTAATAAATTATCCAGTAACTAGTGTGTCTCCATTGATCTTAATTATATATTAATTTTTCTTTAAGGTATCAATATTTATTAAAATTTATCATTTGTGGCCAGTAAAGACAAATTAGAAATAAAAATATATTTTCTGAAATAATGATAATTTCTTATGTTTTCTACATATAAATTAAAGAGTTGTGCCTGTGATTCTTATCTTTTATGTATTTGTGAGATATTTGTGCTTGTGAGAGAACAACAGAAACAACTTAGGCTCTTCAAAAAATATGAAATGTTGATAACTTTATAATAGCTATAGATTGATTTAATGTTTAAAGATAAGGTATAGCTTTAGAAATAATTATTAAAGGACTAGCTATGGGATTGGGTGATATGAAACAAATGAGATAATGTTCTAGCAGTACCTAAGTAATTGATATTCATTTCTTGACTACTACAAATACCATTTAAAGAGGGTTAGTAGATTTTATAATATGCAAATTTTAACTGTTCATACATTATTCCTGTAGTCTTTATAGTTACCTTATCTTAGAGTGGTTTTAATTTGATAGTATATCATTTTAAGTATCACATTAAATTGTTTTTTAGATGTTTTTTTTCAGGCAGCTTTCTACAAGGGCATAAAAAGAAATGAGATTGTACTCAGACTTAAACAATAACAATAGTCAGTAAACTCATTATGTTCTTCAAAATGTTCAAATAGTACAAATTGTCTCCTTAAAAAATAAAGCAAAATTATTCAAATGCACCAAGAAAAATTCTTTTAGTTTTTATTAACACACAGCTCACACAAAGGTCAGTGTTAGAAGGATTTTTTCCAAATGCATTAAGTTTATTAAATTCCCAATACTCCACTAGGTGAGGAATGTGTTTGTAGCATATGTACTATATCTTATTTTTGGAGAACCTCTAATGAGAAGATGTTAGAATTAGGCAATCTTTTGTCAAATCTGGGTTAAAACCAGCATAATTTCTGCCTTTAATTTAGTGCAGAACAAGCCTTATTCTGAGAAAAATTAGAAAATGTGGATAAGACATTTTTAAAAAATGCTTAAAGGCATCTTAGACCTATCTAGGCAGCAAGGGCAGGAAGATTCAAGTGTTTTGTTGAGAAAGTAAGTGCAGAGTGTTGTTCCTGACTTTTGGCAGTTCTTTTGTAATTCACAAACTATGGAGAGCCTATGGCATTCTTATAGGCTCTCAGAAGAGGAAGAACCCTAATAAACATTCCAGACTTTTAAGTTGGGCTACCCAGAGGTCTAAACCCTAGGATTCTGGGTGAACTGAAAATACACTTAGCACAAAGACTAGCCTTGTAGCATAGTTTTGAACCTGCTTTGATACTATCTGTCCCTATTTTAACTGCTCATCAAAACAAAAGTAAATCCTTTGGGAGTGGAATATATCATCATCCAGAATCTTGTATTATTTCTACGGTTTGTCATACAGTGCCTAACATTCAATCAAAACTTAACAGGCACCTCAGGAAGCAAAACCATACTACCAAAGAACACAAGGAAAATTAGGAAATAGAATAGGCATATAGACTTCTCAGATATTGGCATTATTAAGAATCAACTTCAAAATAATGGTTATTACTATAGCAAGAAATTAGATCATATGGTATTTAGTTCTAGTAGAAAACAAGAAATTATAAAAAGAATTAGGTAGAACTCTTACAATTGAAATATATAGTGACTTAAATTAAGAACTTAATAGGTAGGTAGGGTTTAACAAGAGTAGACATATTTCTTTATAATTTTATGAGGTCTCTATCCATGTGTATGCTTGAGTTATATAATTTAATATGTGGTTTGGTTTCATGTTTTATGTTCTATTTTTTGTATCTTATAACTGGTGATGAGGAAAACTACTCATATTCAATAAATTTTGATTTAGGGCTCTTGTGCCTTTGTTCTAGTTCTATATTGTGGGTTACAGAAATCAACACAATTCTTGCTCTTAATGAAATGCTAATCATTGAACTCACTTTTAGCATGGAAGTATTAGTTGACTAAGAAAATCAGGATGCTTCAGCATGGTGGAAAATATATAGTCTAAATATTTGTGCTTCTCTCAAATTTCATGTATTGAGATCTAATTCCAGATGTGATGGTATTTGGAATGGAGCCTTTGGGAGATAATTATGTCATGAGGATAGAGTCTTTGTGAGTGGAATTAGTGCCCTTTACAGATGAGGCCAGGGATCTAGCTTGCTTTCTTTTCTCTGTGTAGAGATATAAAGAGAAGTTGGCTGTCTGAAACCCACAAGAGAGCCCTGACCAGATTTCCACCATAATAGCATCCTGTTCTTTGATTTCCAGTTTTTGTAATTGTGAGAAATAAATTTCTGTTCTTTAAAATCTGGTTGGTTTATAGTACTTTGTTATAACAGCCAGAACTGACTAAGAGGAAGAATTTATGAGACTTGAAATAGGGAATGGAGAGTAAGGGTCTAGAGATCTGAACTTGAGGAAGTCAGCCTGGGACTTTTCTGGTTCCTATTGTCTGAGAATAGAACAGTATATTTAAAAGCAAGGGTCTATCAGAAAATAATATAGTAGAAGTATCTTTTTCTAATTAAAACTATGAAACAGTGGTTTTGTAATTTTGAGTGGCTAATTTTTCTGTTGTTATGTAATATTCTTCATAATATTTGTTTTTTCTAGATTGTAAGAAATTGAGACATACTCAGGTGGTATTTAACTTAAGAGAGGAAGAAAACTATCTCGACAGCTGCCCTATTTGATTTCATGGAGAAAACAAATTTCATACATAATACCTCACTTTACTTTATGTCCTAATTGAGACTATTATATTTGTGCTACCTCAAGATGGCTGGATTGAATTTACTCATTAATTTATTGATTAGTTATCTGTGGTTGGGATAGTGGAGTTATAGAGCTCTACTTGTAATGTTTTTTTCATGTGGATTTGAAATAGTATTAGATATCAATTGTTTTCAGCATGAAAAACTTTTTATATTTCTGGAAAGGCTGGTCTGCTAGAAGCACATTCTCAGTTTTTGTTTATCTGGGCATGCTTTTATTTTTAAAAGCAGTTTTGCTAGATATGAAACTTTTAAGAAATCAGATGTTAATCTTATTAGTTTCCCTCATATGTAATGAGTCACTTTTCTCATCCTGCTTTTAAGATTTTCTTGTTGTCTTTCAACATTTTGACTATGACATGTTTGGATGTGGACCTCTTTTTATTTATCCAACTTGTTCATTGAGCCTCTTGGATATATAGATTAAAGGTTTACTTCAAATTTGGAAGTTATTTTAAGCTATTACTTTTTCTAATGTTTTTCTGCTCTTTTCTCTCCTTGTCTGTTGTTATTCTACACCTCTCTGAGGGTATGTTCATTTTTATTTATTCTTTTTTCTTTTTCTTCAGATGGTGTAATCTTCATTGAACCTTCTTCAAGTTTGCAGATTCTCCTGCCAACTTAAATTTACTATTCAGGCTTTCACATGAATTTTCTTTTTTAGTTCCTATACTCCCCAATTCCAGACTTTCTATTAAAAATAGTATTTTTTTCTTGCTATCTCTTATTTGTTGAGACATCATCATCATTACTTTCATTTTTCAAAAATGTGTTTATCTTAGTTCTTTGAACATAATTGTAGTAACTTATTTGAATACCTGGATGTTAAGTTCAACATCTGTGCCTTCTCAACGACTATCTTTGTTGCTTTTTTTCTTTTATATGTCACACTTTATTATTTTTTTGAATGTCTTGAATTTTTTTTTGAAATTTTGTATTTTAGATAATGATTTGTATAACTTTTAATACTGATTGATTCACTCCCCACCTTTTAATTTTTTATTTATTTAGAGAATTGGATGAAGTCGTTCATATAAGTGTATTTCCTCTGTAGTATACAGCTTCTGGTGTCATTTCTCCTAGTCTCTGTGGCTAGCTAGGATGACTAAAACTGTAGCTGGGATCTTTTTGACTGGCTAGTTCCCTGAAGTACCCATTCATCTTATGTTTGGTCGGACTATTGATGTCACTCTGTTTTTGACTTTCATTAATTGTTGTCTGATTCCTTTTTTGTTTTGCTTTTGATAATGCCTGGGGTATAAATTGCTATACAGTCTTGCTTAAAGTTGTGCATCTTTGCAGTGGTAGGGTGCTTCCTATCTTTGAGGGCATTCTCAGACCGCAAGAAAGCTCTAAGTTGTCTCTTTCCCTTGATTTTGCTGATTGAACATTTAGTTGATATGAAATTTCACTTGTTGTTACTAGTATTATGAAATTATGAGCCTCTTAAATGCTCACTCTCAAGATCTCAATTGTTTGTTTGTTTGTTTGTTTTTTGGTACTGGAGATTGAACTCAGGGGCACTCAACCACTGAGCCACATCCCCAGCCCTATTTTGTGTTTTATGTAGAGACAGGGTCTCACTGAGTTGCTTAGTGCCTCGTCGTTGCTGAGGCTGGCTTTGAACTTGAGATTCTCCTGTCTCAGCCTCCCAAAGTGCTGGGGTTACAGGCTTCCGCCACTGCTGCCCAGCCTCAATTGTTTTTGACAATGTTTGTAGTTGTAAATATTTTTTTCATGTTCACTTTCAAGTAAAGTCAGTCCCTTAGGCAGAACTATCTTTTTGTTTTTTTCCTTTTCTCTTTTTTCTAGTATGGGGATTAAACCCAGGGCCTGGCACATGTGAGGCAAGTGCTCTACCACTGAGCTATAGCTCGAGACCTGAGCTATTGATCTTTTTGTTCCTTCCTCTCAGAAGAACTATTTGTACTTTGCACTGGTGCTACTGGTTGGAATTGCATCCTGTTTCTCTTTAGGGTGATGTCCTTGTTATGCAGGTGGGAAGCTGGATAGGCATGGTAGCTCCTGGTCATCTCTACTTGCCCTTCTGTTGTAGAACATTCTACTTTATGAGTGAATTAGGGCGTGGGCATTTTTGTCCATGATTCTTTGCCTGCTATGTCTTCTTCCCTACAAATGAGGGCTTGTTGGGAAAAGAAAATTCTAGTCCTTTCACAGTGTCTACTTGGAATAGAACCTTGCATCACAGAGCTAGGGCCCTGCCCCTCCGAGGGTGAATTTCTATCCCCTACAGAGGATCTGAGGTGAAAACCATGTCTTCTTGGTTATATATGCCTAGAAGGATGGGAAATAGGTTGTTGTGGCTCACATGACATAGACTGTCATTATTCTCACCAAGATTTAATAGATTTTCTTTAATAAATATTTCGGTTTATTCTGTGCCCTTAGGACAATTTTCAGATAATTGAATGGTTATTTTATTATAAAGAGAAGTGAAAAATCTCAAATGCAGCTATACTTTGAAAAATAAAACAAAACAAAATTACCTAAGAGATCAAAATGGAAAGTGGAAGAATTAGAGATCTTCAAAATGTTCAAAGAAAATAATTGCCAACCTAGATCCATACCTGGAGAAAATATTTTTAAAAAGTAAAGGTGTGAAATAAAGATATTTCTAGACAACAAAAACTGATGAATTTAATTTCAGCAGAACTGCACTAAAGAATATTAAAGGGGTTTTTGTCAAACAGAAAGGATGAAAATGTAGCAGGGAAGTTCAATATATGGGGTAAAAATTTAGGAAATATTGATATCTGAACATTGATATTTATTTCTAATGACAATGTTTTGCTGTATTTAAATTATGTATACAATTAAAATTAGATCAATAATACTTCATCATTTAGGAAGGTGTATATTGAGTTAATGTGTTTTAGATTCCTTGGTTTTAAGGTATAGGAAGTTATAAAAGTTTACATGTTAATAAGTCAGGGATGCACATAGTAATCTCACAAAAAGAAGTGTAATGAATATATAAACCATCAAGCTCATACAAGGGAGAAAATTAAACAAGTTTTAATATTTAATTCTAAATGAAAACAAAATGTTCACATTTGGATAAGCAAAGATTTTTTAGGACAAAAAATGAATCATAAATTAAAATAGTTATAAATTACAGTTCAACAAAGTTTAAAATTTCTGCTCTATGCAAAGTATCATTGGGAAATGGAAAACAAATCAACAAAACAAAAGCCACAAACCATACTGGGAGAAAATATTCACAGGCTATCTGAAATATTCATAGTATATAGTCACACATATATCTTTATGTGTGTGTGTGTGCGTGTGCGCGTGCATTTGCATTATTCCAGGACTGCTTGACTCAACGTTAGTAAATGAATATAGTGGAAGAATTGTATTATCTCAATAAGTAATGGGAAAGCATGTACTGAGAAAGCATTGTCAGTATCCATTAATTAGGGAAGTGTGTAGTGAAAAGAATAAGTGAATTTCCTTCCAGTGAAGAGCACTGCTACTAAAAGCTTATATTAACACCATACATAACGATGCACTATTGACTTTAAATGAGAAAATAATTCTCCTCTTATTCTCCTCTTATTCATCAGTATCCTAGTCCATTGCAATAATGAAAGGAAAGAAAAGGTACCTGGGAAAATAATAAATACGGAATTTACTCTTAATTGATATTTAAAAAATACAACATAGTCTGCTCATAAATTGTTAGCACAACCAAGTGAGGTATATATTTTAGCCAAGATACCAATTAAAACAAGATATTAAAATAAACTGTGTTCAGATATTTAGAACTTGATTTTAAAAATAAAAACAATGAGTCATGTTGAGTTACATTGCTCCCCACCAATATGTTGTCCTTTGTTGGAAACAAAAGTTTTGCACTGGCAAACAGAATCGGTACATTCTCAACTAAAATATTTTAAAAACAAGAAAGAATATTTACAGTCAATGTTAGGAACAAGAACATGACTCTGCTTATAATGGAGATGTAAATTATCAAATTATCATAATTTTTATTTTATCAAATGAAAGGATGTCAAACCCTTGTATTAGGTCTCTATATTTCTATTTCAAGCTCTAGATTATTTATGTCCAATAGCACTTTCAGCATTGATGTGCAACCCAATGTAGTTTAGTGATATAGTTTAGCCATATGTACCTTTGAGCTCTGAAATGCAGTTATTAAGTTTTTAATTTTACTCAGTTCAAACATAGGTAGTACTTAACAGTTGGCAGTGTTTTGAAATGATATGAAATTGGTTAGGAGTCATGTCTAGACTTCTCACTGGTATAGAAAGCACACTGATTTTACTTTGATTGTTTGAATATTGGGTGAACTTTTGATTGCTTGAATATTGGGTGAATACGGTACAGGGACAGTATTGATGGACTTTATTCAGAGATTGGTTAAAGAAATATTTCCAAAGCCACTCTTGTTTTAAGTTCTACTGTAGTCAAAACAGTAATTGCTAATTTTGTTTGAAATGATATATATTTTAAAAACACGAAGAAGAGCTCTTTTATCTCATTTAGCTTTCCTTAGTTTCTGTTTCCTTCTCATGTCAAAAATAGAAAACTTGATTTCTTCCAAGTATACAATGTTATTATATTATGAAAGATAATGTGTTTGATCTTTTTCAGATAAGCCGTGATGCTCTATAATGATGTAATGCAGTGATATTACAGGTTAGGTTACATTTAGTTTGCCCTTCTCAATTTTTGTCATGAATGTAGGAATAATATAATGTTTTTAGATGGACTGTGTAATTTATCATGGTCATCTCTGCTACTATATCAGTATTGGTAAGACACAGGTACTTGTCTTTCATTGATTCCTGCTTTGGCCTATAGCATTTCATGGCAAATGTATCATCAGTTTGTTCCGCTTCAATCAAAAGCAGTCTCAAATACAAATCTGCTTAAAGCAGAATAGTTTTATTCTCTGCATAGTCATTTTCTTTTCTCAAAGTATTTCAGTTGCAGAGCTAAAGTTATCAATATAATAGAATGTGAGAAAACTTAAGAAAACACAAATGTACTTTGAGATACATGTGCCAGGCTCAGATGTCCCTCATGTATTGCTGGGGCCTAGATGTTAATTATGTGTCCCCTTGTGTTTTAAGTTAAACAGTCTGAACAAATGTGTATTTAAAGTGTCCATATTATGAACATCATGGCTAATGAAACAGAAGTTAATATTTTATTTTTTCACAAAGAGATGAATGCATTT
Organism: Xerus rutilus; assembly: GCA_028644305.1. NCBI lineage: Eukaryota > Metazoa > Chordata > Mammalia > Rodentia > Sciuridae > Xerus > Xerus rutilus. Next base: position 19,591,412 of record CM053401.1, read on the forward strand.
AATTCTTGAACATTATTTTTCTGTACTTTGCTTAAACTTAGTATCATTTTATTGAAAAGTACAAATAGTTATATGAAACAGATATGTTCTCATAGGATTCATGGAGAAATAATTATTTTTCATGAGAAAGATTTAGGGACCTAATATTTGGGATTAATGTTCTTTGTGTGTGTCTTCTTCATTTGGTAAAAAGAAGATGATAAGTATATATGGTTGAAATTAATAGAATTGAAAATAGAAAGTTACATTTTTAAAAGAAAAATATTTGTGATATAGTTACTACAATGGTTCATAATTCCATTTATTTATTTATTTCTATAATTGTTTTGTTTGCTCCCTAACTCATTTAAAAGACAACTAATTTTAAAAGATTGTTAATATTTGTTTTGCTTGAGTTTAAAAAATTTGACCTACAGATTTTAAGTATATATTCTATTTTCAGCCAATCTGTACTTGAAAAAAAAGTTTTATATACTATGGATTCACTGAGTGATGACCTAATTTAGTTTCATGTAGATATATTTCATGTCTACCAGACTTGCTTTGATTGATTTGAGCTCTTTTATTCAAAGAGACTTGCCTTAGTTCTCTTGACTCTGACAAATTGATTAGTTGTCCTCTCAGTATCAGTTCATAAAATATCTAAATTATACTGAAATGAATGAGTTCATCAAGACATGTAAGAGTATGTCAAGCTGATTTCCCAACTGAGGTGAATGGGGCATCTCTTAATTGAGAGTCTGAGAATTTCAGATAAAATCCTATTAAATCTGTTAGTTCTTTTGTTTATTCAATAAAAGAAAAACTTTTAATATCAGCATTTAGTGTGGGAAGAACTGCTCCTAGGTATTCTATGCAATAAGTGTTTATAATAATATTGGCAGACCTGGCAATGCCCAGGTCTAAGAGGGATTGGGAAGCTGCTGTTGTAAATGCCTCTGGATTCACTACAGAAGAGAATAATGTCTCTAGGAACTTGCTGGCCAGGAGCCAGAAACCAAAATTAGCAAGAATGCTGGTTGAATTTATATTAATTCTAATACTACATTTACAAATGCATATGCACACAACAGTAGTGATCTGTAGTTTCTTTGCAGTAATTTTTTTAAAGCTTCTTATCCATTTTAGTTTAGATAAAACTAAATTACCTATAAATACAATTAAGTGGTCACATGAAAACTGAAAATTTCCTCTATCATGGAGGAGTTTTAATTTCAATATATACAAAAATATGAATAAAATTTTAATATGTTTTTACCTGTTCACAAGTCAGCCATCCTCCTTACTCTCACATTTTTATCCTGTTATGGATAGATTATCTCTATTCTCTTTAGCAGATTATCCTTATTCTCTTTATTGTTACTTATTGCTTTATTGTTACTACTTTTGCTTTTGGAAAGAACTGATCTTTATATGTCCATGCTTGAAATATCATTTTTGTTTTAATGTATCATTTTGGTGTATTTGAACAGTTGCTACTTTTTATTGTATAGGGTATCTAGAAGCTATATTTTGAAATAGCTCATTCTATTTTGGTTGATGTATTTGTCTGAGGAATCTTGTTATTAATAATTGTGTTCTCACCAAGGATTTGTAACCAAAACATTTATACTTAAAATGAATGTCACAAAAATATAAAAACTTTTAGTCACTATGATAATTAAAATTTAACAATTATATTTTTATGTTCCATAAAATGAATATAATTTAATATCTACATAATTTTGTTATGCATTTTTATTTTGTATACTAAAATGTGTTCATGTATATGTATAAATATAAAACCATAGATATTATATTACATATTAGATGTATCATAATTGATAGACTAACTACTATAAACATTAAAATGAGAATTTATAGTTAATTTCTCCCTTTGAATTTATAAGGGACTTTCTTGAATCTTATTAGACTGGGGAAATTGAACAAATTTAACACGTAGCCTTTTCTCTTCACAAACTTTTCATTACTAAACAGCAACTTTATAAAGGATTGTATTTCCATTTGACTTGCCTCTAACATTAGTATTATTTTTTTAAACATTGTAGTTATATTAGGTTGAAACTTTAAAACAGGCTTCATTTGTGAACACTTAGGAGAAGTTTTCTTCTTGATCAAAATTATTCATTAATAGTTTTCCTCTTCCTCATTCTCCTCTGAAGCCCTTTCCAATACCAATTTCCCCCACCAATACCAAGAAAAACCTTTTGGGAACTCTTTCACTTCTGAGAGTGATTGGGTAGCTACTAATTCCCCCCCCCCCCATACCTCTCTCTCTCTTAAATACTTTCACTACCAACTGTTGAATTATCTTCTTTTGTTCCCTTAGCCACCACGTACTGTTAGCTCCATACTCTTCTGTTGAAGAAAGCCTCAGTGTTACAAAGCACCAGTTTAATTAGGTGAAGGCCCTGATGAAGGAAATGTCTTTGTAGACTAAGCAGTGTAAATTGGAAAGAAAGGCAAGAATTGAAATTGAGAAGAAAGAATTGTTCATATATATCAAATTTATTAAAAATAACTATTACGTATCTGTCTTCCCTATTCTGCTGCATGGTTCTCTAGAGCAGTGAAATGTAGAACTATACTGTCGTATTTCTCTTTATATCTCAGCAGCTTGGATATTGCTTAGTGAAGTAAATGATTATTGGATTGAATGGAAGCATACTGTATTCTCCTCAGAGAAACTGACAAGTATGTGTATTTTTTCCCCCTTTTCAAGTCTCTCAAATGCCACAATTAGTTTTTATCTTATAAGCCAGCTCCATTGAATTTGATTGCTGATATTGAATTCAGACAAGAAATGAATTAGTTCTAAAAGTCTGCTTTAAAATGATGATCTTCAATTATTTTTGATGTTGCCATAATATTTTAATATGCTAGTTTTAGCATAATGCCTTTGGTGATTAGTCTTCTCAGGTACACATATCTGATCATGTTGGAAAAACTTTGAAAGCTGAAAGTGGATTTCAGAATCCCCTCAATTCAATTTCTGACCTTAATTTCCAATCTCTTTTTAGCCCTGTTGAACTATTACTCTTCATAAAGAGTCACTGGTAGGCCACTTTATGACTCTTGCTCATGATTTTTTCTGTTCATTTTTTGTTCCTGAATGTTCATTTTCTTCTATCAGTGACCAAATCCTTTCTCTTCTTTACATTTTACTGTACCTCTTCTCCTCTTATTTTATCTTTTTTCCTTTGTGAGGTCTTAATAGTTCTTCTGAGGGGCTGGGGATATAGCTCAGTTGGTAGGGTGCTTGCCTCACATACACAGGCCCTGAGTTCCTTCCCCAGCACCACAAAAAATTAAAATAAAATAAATAAAGTTTCTTCTGAATTTACTCCTGTTTGTACTAGCTAATAAATATTGATGTCCCTTCCCTCCTGTGCAATCGCTGTTTCTCATGCAGTTCCTTCCTCAGTGGCTAGCCTATTAAACCAAAGCCCTGTCTGGGAGTGGCAGAGGAGTAGCCTGAATGGGCTAGAGTTCCCTGTGCAGTAAGCACAGGGCCATGGCTGCATGTCGTTGGGGGCCTGAAGGGTGGTGAGGCTATGGTGCACTGATCTGTGACCCTACTGTGGTCTGCTGGATGAATAGTGAGAAAGTGGAAGTAGGGCAGACGTAAATGGAGATTGCAGGGCTAACCAATACCATTCATACTTTCTAAGACCTGATGCTTTTTAAGCCCTGCTTAGCATAAATTTGCACCAATAGGGTTGATACTTTTCCAAAACCTAATTTACATAAGTTTGAACCAATAGTGTTGACCCAAGAGCTATTTAAACCCTTAAACTAGTGTACCCAGCCAGCAACCTACTAATGGGTCCCTTCTTGCCCTGTGACAGCTCTGTCTGTTTATTCTCAGTTGAATAAATTCTACTCCTTTCACTCTTTCCTTCCATTTCTTGTGAACTTCATTCTTTAGTCTCGAAAGAAGAAATTGGTGGTGAAGCCAATATCTTGTGTGATATTGAAGAGTGCAGCCCTCTACTGAGAGTTGTAACTTGCCCTTCAATCTTAGTAGAGCAGAATACAGCATGCTGGCTGCAGGCTGCAACCCTTGGAGATGACACTGGCAGGATCTACTGACACTAAAATGGGTTTTCTGTCTTTCAGTGGTCTGCAACTTACACAACAGATTCCACCTGCCATCAGAGCTAAAGAATCTAGTTTAATCTCAAATTCTGGTTTCATTATCATCTTGAACACAGAAAATAATAAGTAGTCTATGCTTGGTTTTCTTTAAATTCATGCCAACCGTATCCTATGATTTTTCTTTCTTGGTTTCAAAAATGTTCCAGAAAAATCAATGCATTAAAGATTCTCTAAGTCCTATTTAAGGTTTCCTTCTGTAACTGCAAAGAAAATGGCCAATTAGATAGTTATCAAACAAGTTGTTTGGCTCATATTTAAACATACAGTAAAGTGAGCCAGGTGCAATGGCACATGCCTGTAATCCCAGTACTTTGGGAGGCTGACACAGGAGAATCAAGAGTTCAAAGCCAGTCTCAGCAACAGCAAAGCACTAAGCAACTCGGTAAGACCCTGTCTCTACATAAAACACAAAATAGGGCTGGGGATGTGGCTCAGTGGTCAAGTACCCCTGAGTTTAATCCCTAGTACCAAAATAATCCAAAACAAAACATACAGTAGGGTGGAATCTATATTAGACTGTGAGGGACCTGTGGCTAATCTTTTTTCTTCCAAAAATTTCCTGTTTAATTTTGGATTGATCACTTTGTTCCTCAATTTCCTCATCTCTAATATGTGAATATTGGCTTATCTCTTATTCTAACATTTCCTACAAATATAAAATGTATTCCTAAAATGTACCAGGTACTCTTCTGGGTGCTTTATCTAAGTAATCTCATGTAGATTACCATTCCTCCGAGGGGTAGGTGATATTGAGTCAGTTGTATAAATTAAATTGTTTTGGTTCTTGGATGGTAAGCAATTCCTCTTACCAAAGAAGAATACAGTGGTCACGCTGGTATTTGAACTCAAGTCTACGTGACTAGTGCTCTTTCCATGATTTGCCACTGCCTTCTAAAAGGATTACTTTTGAGTCATTGAAGTCTGACTGTTTTCTCGTTTACCCTTATTACAGGTTTTCACACAAAGTAAGTACTATAGGTAAGAATGGTTATTTATATATTACTCAATTAACTCTGGCTTATTTGGGAATATTTTCAATTTTTGTTCCATGTTTTAAAATGGCCAGTCTTTGTGTAAGTTGACTACCCAGTTTTTCCACTTCTGTAATTTCAAGTTGATAGATATCCTACTGTAATCAATGTATGTAAAATTATGATCTTAGATGTGTGATCAGTTAAAATTGGATTTTATGGTCAATACTTTCTACACCATTTTTAAATGAAATATTTGTTCATTTTCTGTGCTCATTTTGATGCTGTATTTATGTGAATAGGCTGTGTATTTTTCTTAAAATTTGAATATTACTACTTTCAGAAGTTAGAAAAGGAGCCAGTGACAATCAAAACCAAGCAATTTTAAAGGGAGAAAGTTCTAAATGCATCATTTCTCAGGCATTATTTGCTGTTGTTTTTAATTGAGCTTTTTAGGCCTTTGAATTTTCTGTTTCATTCTGTTTGGCTAAAAATGAAATAAAAAGAATTGATAGAGTAGCCTGAGACCACTATCTCTAGATAGGCCTGAATGCAAGATTGACTTTTCTGGTATCTGAGAACTTGAATGATAAACATTTCTCTACACTGATATGAACTTTCCCTAAGTGATTATAAAGGTAGCTCACTGTGCTTAAATGATACAAATAATGTAGTTATGTTGAATACTTGCTTTCTATCTGGGAACCTGAAATTTTGGCATGTAATTAGGCAGAGGGTACCTAATTGACCGGCCCCTAATTAAACCTTGGGTACTGACTGAACTGCCAGTGATCTGCCCTGATATACAACATGTTGTCAGAATTTATTGCTGAAGGAATTGAGCATGCTCTGTGTAACTCCATTTGCAGAAGACTCTTGGGAACGCCTCTGGTTTTTACTGGACTTTGCCCCATGTTCCTATTCCCTCTGCTTTTTTGCTTTGTATGTTTTCACATTAATAAATTAGCACAAGTCCAATAATATGTTGAGACCCATGAATCTATCATCAAAACTGAGATTCTCAACACAAGTACATATCAATGTTTTTCCCCATTTGAAGAAAGAAATATTTTAGATTTAGTGGGAGCTTTACAAATTTTTTGATAGTATAGGAGGGAATTCTTGTCTCTCTGGTTTTTGATATTTTCTGTTGCTTTGTCAGTGCTTATATAGTGAGAAGTAAATATTGGACTTGGAAGTAAATAGTAGTATAATCCTTTGATGGAGGAAAAATGTTTATCACAATTAGATTTTTCTAGTTGGTTATTTGATAAGGAGGGATTAAAGAAAATGCCAAAACAATGGCTGAATAGGATCCTTAGCAAAAGAATATAAGAGGAATTCTATAACATATTTTACCTGAAACATAATATAGACTGACAAGATTTTTTTCCAGTTGAAATTCAAACTTGTTTTCCTGTCCATAGGGAGAACCATATTTGTTACAATATGATCTATACCTTTTTCTATTCATTTACACTCATGAGTGAATTATTGTATATGCAGATTGATGTTAAAGTCTGTGGTTTTTTTTTTTTAATCATTTAATTTTGTTTATTTATCTTTTTTATGTGGTGCTGGGGATTGAACCCAGTGACTCACACATGCTAGGCAAGCGCTGTACCATTGAGCCACAATCCCAGCCCAAAAAGTCTGCAATTTTTAAATGGAAGAATGAAAGTGTTTATATGCTTATGATTTGGGCTTGTATATATTAATCCTGAGCCTATTAATGTTGCTTTTTAATTAGAGAAAAATAAATAACATTGAACTTAACTTTGCCTTAAGGTTCAAAAGAATTGCTAAAGGCATCCAAAGAATTTTGTAACTGTTGAGTCCATTACAAATTTGAGATAATCTAACTGTAATCTTATATCTGTTTGTCATTTTTAGACATCTGTCTCTTACTCATTTCCTCTTTCTGTGGTGTAATTATTTCTTCTCATTACTTAAATACATAATTCCACCCCATTTCTACTGGTCCCTTGTGAGAGACTTTCCCATATTTTGGTAGGACTATCCTTTTGTTTGGAGTTGGATATCAGAGAAGTTTAGTTTTGACATGCTAAATTTAAGTTGCTCATGGGACTTCTATTTGTAGAAAATCATTAAACAATTAGATACTTAAAAATCTGGAGTTTAAGAGTTCTGACTTTTGAATTAAGAATATTAATATACCAAGGATATTATGTAGATGGAATGATGTTTAATATTGGAACAGGCAGAGTTAGCTATATTTGAAAGCCAAATGGTAGAAAATACCCAGGAAAGGAGATAATGAAAGGATGGGAAGAAAATGGAGAACTAGTGAGAAATGATATTATAAGTCAAGATGGAAGAGAGACTCAAGAGTTATCAAGATGAAATTGTCACATATATTATAAGGAAAATAGGCAAGGAAAGAATTTTAGAGTCCATTGTATTTATCTATACATCATCTTTAGGAATCTTAATGAGAACTGTTTTAATTGTATGGTAAGTAGAAAACAGATACAGCAAACTAAATGATTTGGAAATAAGATTTTATGGGCCTCAAGTATAGACTCCTCTTTCCAGGAGCTTGGCTTAAAATGATGAAGAGTACAGGGTACTGGTTAGAAGATAAAATAATAAAACTGAGTTTTTTTTTTTTATTTTTTAAATTTCTGTTTTTTATAATGAACATAACATTACTATTTTTTTTGAGATGGACAATGTAGAGTAGAATAATATAGTAGAAGAATATAATAAATAGTATAGAGATTCGAGATATGGAAAAAAAGACATTGAATTAGTGAAGTCTTTGATGGATATGGAAAGAAAGAGTGAAGACAGGTTAATTTACCTAAGGAGGAAAGAGCTCTTTTCCCCAGATGCTGGAGAGGAGGGCAGATGAGCTGTTGATAAGTTTTGGAATGGTACACTTAGAGCATTTTTGGGGTGTCCTACATTAACTGCCCCCAATTTTACCTCAAAAGGAGGAGCTATATTACATACTAAAAGTCAGGGAATAAATGGTGGAATATGGGGTGAGGCATTCTGGAATGGAGGTTCTGTGACCTGGATAAGGTCATATGGAGGCATTTCCCATGCTCATCGATGTTCATTCTCACATTAAAGTATGTATTAATCATGGGCTGTGATGAGCTGGCTCTCAGTGTGGGGTCACATGAACTGATCCTTTGGTGTGATTTTCCTTACAAGTAACCTGAGGTAACCTGAGGTAGTTACTAACCAGAATTAGTGATTTTGTTGTTCAAGTGTGGTGAATGAACAGTTTAGAAAAGGAGTTTGAGATATGAGCGAGAGAGTGGCTAAAAAGTGAAAGAATATTGAGATTGGGTCAGAGAATCCAGAGTTTAAAGGAATTTTGAGGGTGTGGCCATCTCCTTGGTATAGTGACAGGGAGAGAGTGAAAGAACTGGTTAGATTGATAGATAAAGCCAGAAGTGGAGGCTAAGGGAAAGACCTCTTGTCTTAAAGCAGCAGTTCTGATAAAAACATAAAAGATAGAACCACATGTCGTGGAGTAGGTGACTGAAGAGGCATGGAGTTAGGGTCATCTGAGAAGTTGGAAGTTAAAAACATGGACTCTGGAGTCTAATTGTCTAGGTCCTAAACTGTCTGCCCTCTCTTTAGTTAAGTGATACCGGGCAAGTTTTAACTGCACCAAGCATTGGTTGCTTACTCAAATGGGAATGATAGTGGTTTGCCTTACTTTAGTTTTGTGCTGAGATTGAATGAGATAATTTAGATAAAGTATTTGTTCAATCTCTTGCACAACTCAGTAGTATTTGTATTATTATTGCTAGTTCTTATTTATCATTTAGATCTAAGCTTATATATCACTTCCTGAAAGAGACCCTTTTCCATCACCCTGTGGAATACAGATCTCTTTAGGTAACTGTTATGTTTTGGTACCTAGTACCAGTACTGTCTACTGTTGTGATTTAGCTGTTGGTGTAATTACCTCCCCAGTTTGATTATTAGCTTCTTTGATATTAAAACCATGTCTAATTAATTTTTCTATAAAAATTGTCTGAGCCAGTGATCAGGGCTAATGGAATTGAAACCTAAAAATTCTGCTATTGGGCCAGAAGAACTTTGTGAACGTTTCTAGTCTGTTCATTTGTCAGTGCCTTTGTACAATGTAGATGAAATTTATTGTTTATTCAACCCACAGTATCATCTTAGCCTCTTAGCCTGATAGTATAATGATCCTCCTTCCAAGTATTTGTTGCAAAAAAAATTAATAATGATTAGCTCCACCTATCTTTTGGTGTGGAATCACTTGATTGCCACTTGTTAATTAAGTTGATTTCTAGAATACTGGTAAAACTTTTAGAAAAAGGGCAAAAAGTAAACTACAATCACTAGGATCTTCTGATCTCATTTTAGAATTTTCCACACAAACAAGTGCGTAGTTCTCAATTTACTGTTTTGTTTGGGTGGACAAAGAAGTGACTCATCTCTTCCAGTCTGCATTGAATTTAGCAAACTGAGCAAATGCAAACTTCTTGATCAGAAACAAGCCTTGTTTTCGAGGTATTATTATGTTTTTTAAAAAAAATTTGCCATAATGTTAAACCATGACTTTAATCATGAGGAAATTATATTTAACTTTATTTGAGCCACTGGTCATGGGTGATATTTTGCAGATGGGCTAGAATAATTTTGTAAATTTCCTAGTTTGTTCATTCATCAGTGCCTTAGTATGGTGTAGGTGATACTTATTGTACCACAGCATCATATTAGCCTTTTGAGCCCATTTTCATTTGAACACATGACCTTTTTAGGTTACTTTTGTTGTTGTAGGTATTTGGAAACTCAGGGTCAGGAGGGATAGCTCATGTGACATGTTGTAAGCACTTGACTTTTGAATTTCTCATTTTCTTACAATGCTTTAGAACAGTGGCTTAATGTTAACGATCATAACATTCTTTTACTTTTATAAAAGCAACAGTCTCTCATTTTTGAACTTAAAATAGACATTCACTTATTCTCACATTCAAATATGTTTTAATCACGATGGTTTCATAACATTTCCAAATATACTAATGACCACCCTTGTTTTAGGAAAGCTAGATTTTAAGATTTTTTTTTCATGATCAGAAAAATATCTCATTTAAATTGTATGTTTAAAAATCTATGCTGCAGTTCATGTCAACTCAGGGTATTTCAGCTTATGTCAGTTTATCTGGAAATAACCTATCTATAAACACTTTACAGGGAATCTTTCAAGTGAATTTTTAAATCTAGTGGCATCTATATAGATATTATTGTCATCAATGCTCATTTTATTGTTACTGATTTTTATTTTATTATAGTAAGATTTTATGTGCTGCCAGAAAGTGAAATGTTCTATGATTGCTTCTAGTAACCTAATAATCTGACAACATTTTAAATTACTGACATTTTCTTCAGTTGAACAATATACTAGGTTTTTTCCTAAAATAACACACATTGTTTTTCTCAATGGTGCCTTCTATTTTAGTGACAATTGAAAATACACATATTTTACCTTTTTGGAATATAGTCTCAAAAGAGGATAATATTTCAATAAAAATTATTCCCAGCTAATAGGATTATAAAGTACAGAGAAAAGCTCTCATATTTTCTAAATTGATTGCTAACAAAATTCAATACTACTGATTTCCATTTCAGTGACATTAGAGATTCTTATTTGATTATATGTTACACATCCAGTTTTGACAAGAATTTACTTTTAATGTGTCATTTGCTTTATTCCTAGAATTTAACACATGAGTTGGAGAACAGGGAAAAACAACAACTACAGATGTTAGATCAACTCAAGGAGATCCAGAATCACTTTGAGATATGTGAGGCTGACCGTAAACAAGCCAACCTCCAGATCTCAGAGCTGACTCAACATGCAGAGGATGCCACCAAGCAAGCGGAGCAGTACCTCAATGACTTCCAGCATTCAGAAGCCCTGCGAGAGGAGGCAGAGAAGAGGAAAGAGTACCTCAAATTGAAAGCTCAAGAATCCATCAGGCAATGGAAGCTTAAGCATAAGAAATTAGAACGAGCATTGGAGAAACAATCTGAAACTCTTGATCAGCTGACAGACAAGAATAATCAGGTATAAAAGCCAATACTTCAGGAATGGTTTTTGCTGTAACTAACCATTCATTCATCCATTCTTTGAGCTGACACTTAAGTGCTATGGTGTGCATACAATATATCAATATGTCCTTTAGAGAAGAACTTCTATGTTTTCTCTGTTTCAAGGCAAAAAGTTCCTTATTTTTTTTTTAAAGTCTCTAATAGTTAAGAATTCAGGAGCCGGGTGCGGTGGCTCAAGCCTGTAATCCCAGCACTTAGGGAGGCTGAGACAGGAGAATCGCGAGTTCAAAGCCAGCCTCAGCAATGGCGAGGTGCTAAGCAACTCAGTGAGACCCTGTCTCTACATAAAACACAAAATAGGGCTGGGAATGTGGCTCAGTGGTCTAGTGCCCTTGAGTCAATCCCCAGTACCAAAAAAAAAAAAAAAAAAAAAAAAGAATTCAGGGCTTTACAGAGTTAGCCATTAAAGTAGATCTACCCTTTACTTCAGTTTAGCTTTGAATTCCCTAAGATGAATTATTCTATAGTATTCTAATACTCAAATGGAAGAAAATCTCCAAATCTTCCTTAATTTTTCATATGATTTTTCCCTCAGTCATGTGTTTTCAAGTCTCGTTTATTTGTATATTTCAACTTGAGATTTGATTAGAAAGAAGAATTTTTTTTTAATTTTCTTTTTTTAGTTGTAGATGGGCACAATATCTTTATTTTTATGTGGTGCTGAGGATCGAACCTAGTGCCTCATGCATGCGAGGCAAGTGCTCTACCACTGAGTCACAATCCCAGCCCCAGAAAGAAGCATTTTAAATATGCATAGTTAATATGGGGCTACCACTTGGCAGCGGTTTTTATCGGCTTAGTTAAATGAGTGACATTGACAGTCTCACTGACTGAGTAGTGTTTTCACATCACAAGTCTCTTGAAGACTCTGTGTTTATGTCCTCTACATAGTAACAAAAAAGCATTTTACTTATCTATGCATGCATTTCACATCATCTTTTCTCTTGTATAATCAGTTACTTTAAATGGATTTGATATTCCTATGTTGATTCTCAACTAAATCTTTGGGTTGAATTAAATCCAGATGCTTATAAGATAATAAGCAGGGAAGTCATGATTGATTTTTATACATGTTTGGTCTTATTTTATCATTTGTACTTTGTCATTTGTCACTTGTCAAAAACTCTGAACATTCCAGGGAAAAATAATCATTTGGATAAGTTGAGTTTTTTTTAAATAAAGAAACAAATTGTTGGGCAGTTTTATTTATAAAATCAATTGGTAGCACTTAAGAGTGACAGATGCTTATTTCAGAGGAGGCATCATGGAAAAGATGCTTTATCTTTTACATGGGAGTTTCTCAGTCATATAGAAGATGGAGAGAGCCATCACTTTGCACTTACTGTGCAGGGCTTTTCATTTTAACCCATCTGACACATACTGAATGACTGGTTGCCCTGAGACAAAGCAGATCGTAATCTCAGACTTGCATCCAAACTAGTTTGATCCCAGGAAATTGCTCAACCTTGATTTTTTTGGTTGTTAGGCTGATCTGGCAACTGATTCAGTGAGTTCGACTGTAAGGGAAGTAGCTAGAAAGAGGAGTGGTTGAGGAGATTTGATTGAGAATCATCTGGGGATTTTACTTAATTAGAGAAAATTGAGAAGGACCTATGTCATCAGGCAGTGTCCCAATTTATAGTAAGGTGCTGAGAGTTTTCTAGATTGAGTTTTCAGAATATTAAAAATTGTTAAACAATCATTTCTCAGAATACTCCTGATATAATTATTTTTCTCACTTAGCATTGCTAATGATAAGCAAAGAAGTAGTTTTAAAGTGATTGCCACAGTTAGGATAGTATCACAATTATCACAGCAGGCATTGTAATTTCTCCTTTAAAAGCGTTAAAAATTAATGCAGCATGTTGCAGTTAGAGTAATGGTTAATCAAGGAAGAAAGGGTAGGAAATGTTTCAATGTGGATTCAAGTGTCCAGTAAATCTGTGATGTAGTAATATGTGGTAAATAATTTTGGAAAAAAGTGTTTTAAAAAATATCAAGTTGACTATTACTTCTTTGGAATATTTAAGTTTTTTTTAGTGGTCCTGGGGATTGAACCTAGGACTTCATGCATGGAGGCAAGCTCTACCACTGAGCTACACTCTGATTCTTTTTATTTTTGCTTTTGAGACAGGGTCTTACAAAGTTACCCAGGTTGGCTTTGAATGCTGTTCTCCTACCTCAGCCATTTGAATAGCTAGGATCAACAAGTGTGTGCCATCATACCCAGCTAGAAATATTTAATTCTTAATAAAATCACAACATTACCTTAAGGCATAAGTAATACGATCCACTATCCACTATTTTTTTTTTTTGCCAGTTACTTTGAAAAGGTGACTTCATGGTATATTTGAAAGTGTATATTAAAATAAAAATGATATTACTTTATAACATAACATCTGTGGTTTAAAGAATAAATTAGTTATAAGTAGTCTTGTTGACCCACTTTATATGGTCAAATGATACAATCTTTATATTTGCAACATGATTCTGTGCCTATATCCATTTCTCATTTTGTGGCATAATTTATTTTCTGCTTTAAGGTTTGTTACTTAAAAAATAACATTAAAAAGCCAAATGCTTGTATTTTCCTCAAATCGTTCTGATATTTTTTTAACTCTCTTTGCTGTATATATTTCTGGAAACTTGGTAATATATTACAGAACTACTTGATTATTGGAGGATATGTAATATCAAACAAATAGCATGCCATTTTATAATAAACCAGAAAGGTCAAGTTGCATTCTTTCTTTGAAGGGTAGTGATATGGATATTTTTACATTGTGGAAACACAGCATACTTTAGGAAGATGCAGATGAACATACATTGTGAGACCCAAAATTGTATAGATATAAATAATTTAGTTGTTTTTAATTTTGATATTTTTCTCTTTTTCTTTTAAAGTGCTGTTTGAAATAATTGGTTTTTATACATGCATTTAAAATGATAAATGAAAAAATTTGCACTTTGACTCTGATCCTAGTATGTGCTTTTCTGAATATCTGGAATAAGTTCTTTCATACTGTTTTTTGAATACAGGTATGATTTCCTAGGTTTTCTTTTCTCTATTTTTTTCCTTTTTCCTGCTAAATTAGCAAAATTATTGGCTTGACTATGCATTGAACTTTTTGCTTGATAGTGTTAGACTCTAGGAATCTTAAATTGGCATCTTTTTGTAATTTCCTCTGAGGAAAAAAGTTATATCTAATATAGGCAGTCATATGAAAGCTGAATTTTTAAAATAGTTTAAGAAGAATCCAAGCTGAAGTATAATCCATATTTAGTTTGTATGCCATCCTGTCATATACAATTCAATAAAGGCCAGAGTGCTGACATTTTCTGCATTTTTTTTCATGTGCAGAAAAATAACAACAACATTAAAAAAACTTCCATTTACCTTTTAGTAAAATTAAGACATCTTTCTATATTTTGTGGTCTGACCTTCCAGGAGTTGGCTCTTCATCCAATAATTGCCATGGTTTTAGACAGTATCATTCTTCTGGCTTCACACTACTATTTTCAGGCCTTCTGTCTGTAATCTTTCTTTTTGCTCCTCTTTGGAAGTTGGATTTGTCTGTTTTAGCCTTTTTTTTTTCTCCACTGTGACTAAAAGACCCTACCAGCACAATTGTAGAGGTGGAAAAGTTTATTTGGGGGCTCACAGTTTCAGAAGTCTCAGTCTATTGACAGCAGGTTTCCTTTCTCGGAGCTTGAGGTGTGGCTGAACTTCGTGGTGGAAGAGTATGGTGGAGGGAAGCCACTCACATGATGATCAGCAAGCAGAGAGATCTCCGCTTGCCAGATGCAAATATATACCCCAAAGTCGTGCTCCCATACACCACCTCCTGCAGCTGTACCCCACCTGCCTTTAGTTACCACTCAATTAATCCCATCAGGTGATTAATTTACTGCTTGGGTTGAGGTTCTCATAACCCAATCCTTTCTCCTCTACACCTCCTTGGATTGTCTCACACATGAGCTTTTGGGGACACCTCATACCCAAACCATAACAATCTGATTAGAACATTCTTTTCCCATTGTTCCTTACTGCTATTTTTGTTCCCCACATGTAATGGGAATTTTTCAAATTTTCCAAAATTTTCAAGAATTTTAGCACCTGGCTTCCTCTCAGGTTGTTTCATTACATGTAATTCTTTCTGTCATCCTTAGTGATTCAAAGTTCAAGTCAGCAATAAATTGAACTCTGTATCCTTATTCTTTTTTTTTTTTTGTATCCTTATTCTTTACTAGTGAATTTCCCATTTTACAATGACCTTCAAATCACTTGACTTTGGCAAACAATTTCTGCACTTTAGATTTGTTTTCATCTGTAATTGTTCTATGTTCAAACCTTCAATTCCCAAATCTTAGTCTCTGACCTTTTTGTTCTTTTATTTCCCTTTTCTTTTTTAACCATTAACACCTGGCTTTGGGCTTTCCACGTTCTTCTAGTTGACCAGCCATTTCCTGCCTTCAGTTCTTCTGTCAGATTTGATTTAATTAAGAGCTGCTTTTTCTCACTAGCATCTTCAGTTTCTTCCTTTTATCTCATACATTTTACTTATCTGCAATCTGAAACTCTCTAATTTTCCATTGCTTCTCCTGAATAGTATCAACAAAATTTGCATAGAAATTTCACTTGGCTGGGGATGTAGCTCAGTTGTAGAATGCTTGCCTAGCATACGGGAAGCCCTGTGTGCCATCCCTGACAGTGCAAAAAAAAAAAAAAAAAGAAAGAAAGAAAGAAAAGAAATCAGTTTGGCTCTTATAGGAATCATTACCTTCTTTCTTTCCCCATGCATTTCATTCAGTAATTAATATAAGCCAATCACTAGCCACACATTTCTGACCTGATCATTGAGGAATGGGGCGTAAAGTCTGTTTTGGAATTCATGGTAAGCATTTACTTAAAGTCCATAAACTTTACACTAGAAGAGAAGTTTTCTTCTTTCTCTAGGTACTGTGTCGTTCAGGCATGGAATGGCTGAAGCTATCCTGCTACCATCCTGAGGATGAAGCCTCAGATGTGGAGGGTATTCTTGAGAGAGCAGCAGAGGGATAGAGCAAGGACTTTGTCCTACTGCATCCAGTTCTTTCTGGAATAATACATTTCTTTGTGGTTTAGGACAATTTTGATTGGAATCTCCTTTTATTCTCACCAGAATAAATTCAAGCAGCATTTAAATTTTAAGATTTGAATTTTAGAAATGAGGAGCCATCTGTAAAAGAACCTGAATTGTGGCATTGACTAAGTGCAAATATAGGGTGGGGAGAGCTTTTATTGTTTTAAAGGGCAAATGGATAAACACTGTTTGGAGAAATTCAGCGAGCCATTAGTATCATACTTTGGGACAGTGATGATGTGAATTAGAGTATGGCATTAAGTGACTGGTGGGAAAACTTTAGGATGTTGAGGGATATTATGTTCATGTTTTCAGCCTTCAGAAAGGTCCTGCAAGAGGAAGACAAATTTAGACTGAAGCTGATCTGTCTAGAAACAGAGAAAGACTGTTTTGGGTTGAGTAATCCTAAATGTGCATCCTATAATCCAAGTTGACTGAGTGTAAGTCTGCTAATTCAGAGCCTTTTTATGTTGGGAAAGCCAAATTATCTAAGCTTAGTCCCAGTACAAGAGGGAGATAGGAAATTTAGCAGGGAAAGACAAAAAACAAACAAACAAAAAACAAGTCTTTTCCTAGGGCCCTTTCAAATACTTAAGCATTGTTGGCCAAAGGGCACTCAAGTCCCTTGTTTTGAACTGCCTCAAGATAAAGCAGCTTTTCTATGAAGGGGCCTGGAAGTGTCCAGGGTACTGAGGTGGTGGTAAAGGTGCTGACATTTTCACATTCAGTATCTGAACAGTATCTTGGGCTGTGGCCTTTAGCCTAGTAATTAACAGAAAGTCAAAGGATTTTCACACTTTACCAGTAGCAGCTGTCCAGCTTAAGGGTCATCTTTGTCATGAATTGATATGATGCTTGAACACTGGGAAGAGGGAAGTGTAGAGTAGCGGAGTCTGAGTTTCAAAGGACTTTTCTGCAATCATTCTGTTTCAGGGCTTCCTGCTATGTGAGAAAAGTATACTTGCTGTTTAAACTAGTTTCTGGAAACCATAATATTTTGTAATCAAAGACATTTTACCTGATAGAACTTCATCATAAAATAGGATTTTAATCTTCAGAATTGCCTGCAAGCCTCTTTACTCATGATTAGGGGGCTATGTTCTGTTCCAAATGCTAATCACTGTATTTAAGCCACCTCCTCTCACTCTTAGGCTCTTCCTCTATTATTCTTATAGCCAGTTTTCATTTTCTTTCATGGGATAAGTAGAATGACCTTCCTGCCCCCGAAGATGTCTCACTGTAATTCCTGGGACTTGTGAATGTATTACTCCCATGATTACATATGACACAGTTGACTTGAAGATAAGGACATTACCCAGATTGGCCTAATCTAATCACATGAACCTTGTCTTTGTCTTTTTTCCTGCTATAATAGAATGCCACAGAATGGGTAGCTTATAAATGGTATAGGTTTATTTGACTTATGGTTCTAGAGGCTGGCAAATCTCAGAACATGGCGCTGGCATATGGTAAGAACCTTTGTTCAGTGTCCTAACATGGTGGAAGGGCAAGCAAACATGTATGAGATAGAGATTGTGACTGAACCCACATTTATAAGAAACCCAGTACTGAGGTACCTACCCCACTCTCGTGATAGCAACATTAATCACTCATGACACCAGAACCCTTATGATCTAATCACCTCTTAAAGACACCAGCTCTTAAGATGGCAATTAAAATTTTTATGAGTTTTGGAAGAGAGATTGTCAAACCATAGCATTGCATCACTGGCTCCCCCCAAACTCATGTGCTTTTCACATATAAAATAGATTAATTCCATTCCAAAAGCCTCTCAACTCTTAATTTATTCTGGTATCAACTAAAAAGCACAAAGCCCAGAGTCTTTTCTAAATCACATATGGGTGAGACTCAAGACAATTCATTCTTAGACAAATTTCTTCCAGCTGTGAACCTATGAAATGAAAACAAGTTGTCTGTTTGAAATATAATGGTAAGATAGGCATGGATAGGAAGTTCTTTTCTAAAAGGGAGAAATAGGCAAGAAAAGAAGGGTAACTGGTCCCAAGTAAGTCCAAAACCCAACAGGGAAAACCATAGTAAGTTTTAAAGCTGGAGAATAATTATTCATTCTATGTGCTGCCTCCTGAACTCACTAGGAGGTTTGGACCCCTGAAGTCTCTGGCAGACTTGCCCCTATGGCTTTTCATGCTGCTAGCTCATGGTTTCTGAGAGTCTCAAGGGTATTCCTGTCTTATGGCTTCCCTGCCTCCATGTTTTTCTGCTTAGACATTTCTTCTGACAAATATTTTAGTTCATCACTTTCATTTCTATCTTCCATAAGTCCCTAGGGCATGGATACAATGCAGCCAAATTTTTTGCAGCTATATAGGATGGTCTTTAGTCCTGTTTCTAATATGGTTTTCTTCATTTCTGTCTTATACTTCATCAGAATGTCCTTTACTGTATTCTTTCTTCCTGCTCATGAACACTTAATGTAACATATAAGACGCTTCACACATTCCTTAAAGTTTTTCTTTGCCTCTGAGCCTTCACCAGGATTTTCCTTCCTACATCATTCCGAGTAATCTAGCCTTTTTCTATCCTGCTGCTCCAAAGTTTTCAGCCTTTATTCATTAGCTAGTTTCAAAGCTACTTCCAAATATTTCAGGTATTTATTACAGTAGCAGCCTTACCTTTTGGTACCAATTTTTTGTCTTTGTCCATTTTGTGCTGTTATAATAGAATATCACAGACTGAGTAATTTATAAACAACAGAAGTTTATTTAGGTCAAAGCTCTGGAGTCTGGGAAGTCCAAGAGCATGGTGCTGGCATCTGGAGAATGCATTAGTGCTGCATCATAGCATGAAGTAACTATTGTTTCTATGAGGGCGGATAGATGACATTTTTTTCCTTCTCCAAGTCTATAGGACTATTAATAACTAGACTTGAGTATTAAATTCAGTTTTTTTCTGCTCAAAACTCAACTGCTTAATCACTTTTCTTATTTTTCATACTAGTTTTGTGTCCTTTCTCCCTCTTAAAACTGAGGAGGTCTTAAGGAAACTACTTTTTTTTTGAGTGATTGACTCATTATGTTTTATCACTAATTGTTTCATACTGAAATGTGTAATAGAAGTGCTTTGCATATATTTGCACTTTAATTTATTGTTTTTGATTCTAAAATGAGTATTGATTTTATTTCCTGGTTTAAGACATAGGGGATACTATATCAAAACTTCTCATCATACTCCATAAATATGTACAGTATTTGTCAGCTAAAAATAAAGCAAAAAAAAAAAAAAAGAAAAGGTCTGGTGAGCATCAGTAAGCAAAGACAGACTGGAGATAGTCCTTGGAGCCAGTATTGTAGAGAAAACAGTCTTGGCTCCATTGGTGGCCTGCTTTTTCATTTGCAGTGATTGAGTGGTGAGAATTAGAGACCATGATGGTTAATTCTTGGCCTGTCTGTCCATGTAATCTCTAACCAGTGAAGCTGGCAGGGGATGATGGATGTCTGGGTTGGCAACTTTTCTCTTGAGGATTTTCCCTACCTATTTTAATCGTAAATTATTCTCATTTTGTCCTTTTTGAAGCTTCAATACTCCCAGTTTTATATTGGTGTATTTCTTGTCAATATTGACATTGATTTATTAATTGGGGCTTATTATATCACAGACTTTCTTAAATGGTATCTGCATACTTCCCTATATTCTATCTCTGTTTCAAATGTATCTCTTTTTAAAAATGTGTCATTTTTGTTCACATCATTGTTATTTTAGGTAATATTATTTCTACCTCTAATAAATTATAATAGGAGTTTGTTCTTTCCCCATTTCTTTGCTCAATTTATCTTACAAGTATTTGTGATTATGGGTTGATATATTTTGATAAGGAAAATCTGAAATACATGTTTCAGTGTGATACTATTTCAGGGTAATTATGTATCCTCCCCTTTTCTATCCTAAAAAAAATTTTCATTAAAAAATGATTTTTTTGATGAATTTTTGTTCTCCTTATAGATTAAACTTTGTTACCTGATAGTCTATGGTAAATTTTTTAGTAACTTGTTTTATGTTCTTAACCCATCAGATTCTAAAAGAAAAGGATGAATTGAAAAGTCAGCTTTATGCAGCATTACAACAGGTAGAGAATCTTAGAAAGGAATTGAATGAGGTCTTGACCAAGCGTGCCCTTCAAGAGGAGGAGCTTCACTGTAAGGAGAAGAAACTTAGCGATGTTAAGTCTCATCAAGCTGACCTTGAGATGGAAGTCAAGAATTCCTTGGACACCATTCATAGACTAGAAAGTGAATTGAAAAAGCAGAGTAAAAGTCACAGCCAGATGAAAATTGAGAAGGCTCACCTAGAGGAAGAAATTACAGAGCTAAAGAAGAGCCAGGCTCAGGACAAAGCTAAACTTCTTGAGATGCAGGAGTCTATTAAGGATTTGAGTGCCATTCGAGCAGATCTGGCTAATAAATTGGCCGAAGAAGAGAGAGCCAAAAAAGCAGTGCTGAAGGATCTTGCTGACCTCACAGCTCAGTCAAAATCCAGGGATGATGAAACAGCTACTATCATCACACAGTTAAAGCTAGAACGAGACGTTCACCAGAGGGAGCTGGCAGATCTCACATCATCACTGCAGAGCGTGAAAACGAAACATGAGCAAAATATCCAGGAGCTGATGAAGCACTTTAAGAAGGAAAAGAGTGAAGCAGAGAATCATATTAGGACATTGAAGGTACCTGTGCTGAATTATCTTGGTAATACTGAAGGAATTTTTTCTGGTGACTCATGAAGTTAATAAAGCGTAAACTTTTAGAGATCTTTCTGTATTCCCAAGCACTGAAGGGAAGATAAAACCAACAATAAAGAGGTTTATTCATGCCTGTTTGGCCAGGTTGAAATCACTTATAGCAGCCACCTGGGAGTACCTATTTCAGAGTATTGAAACCCTTTAAAAAGAACATTTAGCTATTTTGGGAGTTTAGGAAAGGTAGAGGTGGCAGTAAGTCGCGGACCTGAAATGTGCCCTCATTCCACATTTATGACCTCCTAAAATATAAAAGGCAAAGACTTGTCAAGGCCATAGATGCTATAACCAATAGTCCTTATTAGTATGGTAACTAAAGTAGACCAGCTTATGGGCTGTGTAAACCAAAGGCTTTTGAGATTTTTACCCTTTCTGTTCCACATCAAAGTTGCCTAGATAAATGCCTAATTGAGATCTTGCATTTAGAGAAATGTTTCTAAGGCATTTGTGTTATCACTGTGCAGGGCAGTTATTTAATTCCATGATTGTCATGAATGTGATAAATCTATCCAATTTCCCTGATTCTGTAGTACTTATTGTTACATAATATAGATTACATACTACATATTTATTTCTGTTAATCTCCCTTTATTAGAATGAAAACTCCATGAGGACTGGGATTTGAGTCTGTTTTGTTTATAGCTATATCTCCAGTGCCTCTAATAGTTTCTGGAACTTTGTAAATACTTAAATGGGTGAATGAATGGATAAATATTTAGAGGTTAATTATATTTTTTAAAAAAAGTTTTTGACAACTACTACTTTCAAAATATTTAAAATGCAAGATGAAATTATATTGAAATAGCTGACATTTGTAGAATGCTATACCTGTTTTATGGATTCTTTCCCTGTCTTGTGTAGCCTTATGGCAATAATGGATTTGGCATCATTACCTGGGTTAGGCAGATCAGAACAGAGTCTGGAAGAGTAGGTAGGAGACCCTTATTAATAGTTCACTTGTTTTAAGATAGCATCAATTTAAGATGCATCATTGTTGTAAGCTACTAAGAAAAATACTGCCTTTTGCCTATGAAACTAAGACATACTGTCAACTCTAAGCCAACAGTCCAAGTCAGAGATAGCTGAAATGTGAAAAATGTGAAATGTGAAAAATCAATATTTAATATTCATTAAATATGGGCTAATATTTCTCTTCAGAGTTGATATGAGTATAAACAAAAGTAGAATATGGGATATGAAAAGGAACTGATCTTAAAGAAAATAAACTATATTATATGTTAATTGATTGACTGTGACAATAATAAACTACTAGCAAACATTTTTGCAACACACTGCATCAGACGCTGCTATTACTCATGTAATACATCATCCCCACACATTATGCAGTATTGTTTTCTCCCTGATGAGGAAATTGTGATATAAGAGTTAAAGTAACTTGCCTAAAGACTTACTGATGGAGATTGGTAAAGACAGGACTGAAACCATGTAGTCAAATGCCTGAGTTCTTATTTTCAATCCTGGAAAGGGTTTGAATGAAGGATGACTAGTTGATGAGTCTGGTGACTAGGTAGGTAATGATGCTGTTTGCCAACATAGAAAATACAGAAAGAACAGATTTGGAGAGAACAGTAACAATATAGTTTTTAGCATGTTGAGTTAGATGGGAGGGATTTTAAGAATAACCGTGAACATCCAGGTACAGCAGTTTAGCAGATAAGAATGAGTCAGGAGTTGAGAGAAATTGAGATTAAAGTGAAATATTTGGGAGCCAGTAACATGTAGGTGGTAGTTGAAATTGTGGCATTTGGGTGTTAAATGTAGCAGACAAACTAAAAGAAGTAAAAATATTGTCATTCCATTTGGCAGAGGTTGACAGAAAAGGTCCATGAGAAGATGTGAGGGGGTTGGCTAAAACAGAGTGAACAGCACTCAGTAGGAGACCAGGCGTCTTTTTCTCTGCAGGAAAAGATGGAGGAAACCAGTAAGACTGGGACACTTATAGGGGTGGTCTCAGGAGTTGAAGAGACTGAAATTCTTTCTTGTCTCTGAAGTAGAATAGGGCAGCAATGGGAAGAAATTTATGAGCAGTGAAGGCAAAAACTGCTATGAAAACCCGTCAACTGCTTGAGACTAAGCTGGAGCATGGAAAGTACGGCTACATGGGTGAAACTGAAGAAGTATCATTGGCAAAGGAATAAGAGAGTTGAAGGATGCAAATCTATGATGAGAAGTTGTTTATTCAGTTAGAAATTTTTATATTGGAGTTCCCATTTTCAGAGTAGTAGTTGCTTATAGAGTCTTATCATTATTTAAGTAGTACAGTAACCTACATGTTACTAACCAGGAGGTAGTAATTTATCAAATTAGAACAGATTCAGGATCATTTCTATAAGAACATCATTCTCTCATTCAGATATGCTTTCTTGAGTGGGAGATAAAGTATTGGTGGTACAGCCAGACATCTGGCAGGATCTGAACATGTCATATGTCATAGTGGAAAAAAGGATATGGGCTGTTAGTTCAGACTACCTAGACACAGCTCCAGTTAGCTTCTCTACTTCCCCCTAGTTCTTCTTTCCACCTACAACTTCCCCCTTGCAGCCCTCAGATGCCTCTGGATTACATTTCCTCAAATGTTTTTAATGGATCACTTCTGACTAATCAAAAACATGTTGATTATTTACTGTCTCTGGAACAAAGTCTCTGCCTTAGCCCAGACTTCCTTCCTGTGGCCCCCATCTTACTTGTGCACATTGATGGCCTTTTATGTTCCCCCAGTACTCTTCATAAAAATATATAACAGTTCCCCACACATTCATTTCATTCCCTTTTCTCCATTTGGATTGGCCTTTCCACTGATCTTCAGGGGGAAAAACTTTGCCTAATTCTTTAAGGCCCAATTAGTTTTATACCTCTTTAATAGATTCACTAAAGTTGGAATAAATCTTAGCTGATCCTGGGATGAATCCCTCCATTCTCCGTATTTCATAGCTCTTTGTTGGTTCCTCCAGTGCAGCACATGGAGGCTGCTTGTATTTTGCTTTGCTGGTGTTCAGGTCTTTACCCATGTTCCTGTCTTATGGTGTCTTAACATGATGGTCTACACATATAGCAAGATATTCAGTGGATGTTGGGTTTAAATGTTTGAAAAACTTAAAATCAGAGGATTTGCTCCTGGTGTGTTCTGGGATCTATCCAGTTTGAATTTCCCCTTGTAACATGGAAAAACTGATTTCCTTGTCCTTTAGGAAATGCTTTGAATTCATTTACAGTACAATCACTAAAAAGCTTTAAGAAATTTCTTCAGTGTTAAGAACTTATAATTACAAGTATTCTGTGGATCTTTGAGAATCTGTAGACATTTTTTGTTGTTTTAATTTGAAAGATGGGGTCTGAGAGGGGTGTTGTGCTGTTCCCTAATATAGCACTAGAGATTGTGAGGGCCCAGTAGCTTCCTTTTAAACAAAAATGTTACCCTTAAGGAACAGTCTCTATCGTATTATTTTTTTAAATGTAATCCTACACTTTTACTTATCTATATTAAATAAAAAGAGTTGACAGCAAAGATCTTCACAGATTTATTATATTATGTACAGTAGAGTTTTAGACAAGTAGCTCTATAAATGTTACATTTTTGTGTCCTTCAGCTTCACATAATTTAGTACTTTATCAGTATAACAAACTGATACATTATGCATATTTTTTCTCTGCACAAATTATACTTCCCCCCTCCATCTAGAATCACCTTTCTCATACCTATTTTTGCAATTAAATTTAAAGTGTTTTACTGACATGTTCTAATTGCTATTACATTTTCAGGATATTGGGCTATCACCTTATTGTAATTTCAACATTATTTTGTAGAGCATTTTATTGGAATCAAAAGATGTAGGATTGGAGCTCTATATTTTTACCACTTGGCCATATGTTCTGTGTCAACTTATTTCACCTTTTTATGCCTTGTCAACAAATAGGGAATAATAAAATTCTTGCAAATCACTGGATTGTTGTGAACACATCATCATGTTGTAAATCCTAAAATTAAATGTAATAAAAATACAATAAGTTTTTAGTTTAATTAGGATTCGATGTGCTGATAAGTATGGAGAAGCATGCACTCCAGGAGAAAAAAGTCCCTGGTTGGTAGAATTTGCCCAGCTTAGAGGTATAAATATCCCCATCTAGGTTGATTATAAAGGAGACATCACTGAACGTGAGATAAGTTAGGGAGAGGAGGAACACATTTGTTTTCCGAGAGTCTGAGCTGGCTATAGCATATCACTGACCTTTGGGAGAAACTTGGTTTACCTATGCTTTTTATAGGACATAGAAAATAAAAGCATTCTACTGAAACTTAAAATTGTAATTGAGCAGTTTTCCTGATGAGAGACTTTATTTTGTAAATTTATTTTTGGGCTGTAAATATAGGATTGCTTGAAAAAAAATCAGTTCCCTTGTTAATTCAAAGTGGCATCAGGTCTTAGGTGAATTTTGTGAAGTAAATAAAATATAGATTCTGTCTAAAACTCACAAAACTTCTCCCTTTTAGGAGGTTTTTTCCAATTATTGTGTTCCTATACACCTAATTAAACACACATAATAAACTTATACAAGCAAAGGAAGCAGATACATTTTAGGCATTAACATATATTTTAAACATATTATATGTAGTTGCTAATAGACTCTTAGTAACTGGTAGGTATGGCCAGTTAGCATTGAAAATTGTACCCAGATGGCTTTTAAAACGTTATGATATTGTTCCTTTTGAGAGGCAGAGTGTTGGAGTAGTTGAAAACACAAACATTAGAAAAAATCCCTGGTTCAAATCTGGCTCTACATTGACTCACTGTTTACCATGTGCAAATTACTAGCTTTTCTCTGCTTCAGTTTCAAAACAGACAACAAGGCAATAATAGTGCTTCCTTGGTTAGGTTTTGTGAGGATGAAATAAAGACAAACTGTATACAGAATGCCTTAGATAAGTTCCTGACACCTACTGTTTACATTGTTATTTTAAAATTCTTTAGGTTTATATACCATATAAATCTTGAATTCCATGTACAGAATAGATTATTCCTAATTTTTATCTTTGAAAGCAATTTTGATTATATCCAAATACAGATTGATATTTTTGAAAAAGGTGTTGGTGCTGAAATAAAGTCTTTCAATATTAACTTTTAGTTTCTTGGCTATTATAATCTTTCTAGGCCCCCAAGCATTGTATAAATAATTGTATTGTATACGAATGACACAGTTCTCTCTAAAATCCTGGAGTTAGAATGAACAGGAATGCTAAGCTTCTTTTATAGCTGAGGAAACTAATCATTCTGAAGTAGCATAGTATTTCCCTTCTGGGACAGTGCTCTAATAACTCCTACCCCTCTCAGCATTGATATCTCTTCTGTTGATTGCCATAGCACCCAGCCTCCACTACCATTTATTGTTGTCAATGGACAATTGCCTCTGTCTCTTTCACTGTTCATGTCTGTTATCTTCAGTACTTGGTACAGTCCCTGTCATTTGGTAAATGCTTCATATCTGTTGATTGGTCGCTGAATAAATGCAAAGAACATTTCCTATGTGTTTATTTCAATTTCTTTGTATGAATGCTTTGAGAGAGCTAAAGTCTTATTTTCCCACTGATAAATTGTGTTATTTATTTGAAACAATTTGCTCATAGCCAGTGGACTCTCTTTTCTCCTTCTTTTTGTCTTAGGCAGAAAACTTAGAAGATAAGAATATGGCTAAAGTCCATCGTTGTCAGCTGGAGAAGTTGAAATCACAGTGTGAGAGACTTACAGAGGAGTTAACCCAGAATGAAAATGAGAACAAAAAACTGAAGCTAAAATACCAGTGTTTGAAGGACCAACTAGAAGAAAAGGTAAAAACTGAATAAATTCAAATGCAAAAGACGTATTAATTTCTTCTAGAACATATTTTGTATATTCTATATTAATAAATATAGTCTTTCATAGGAAAGTTATATTAGTGCCAGGAAAAAAGTGGCAAATTTATTAGAATGCTGAGAGTTTTATTCTTTCAACTAGTCACTTTCTAGTACATTTGCTTTAAAAATAATCTTGTGTCTTAAAATAGCAATTTAGATGTATGATAGAAAAGAAAAAGTTGATGAATTATTGAGGACTTTCTACATATCAAGTTCTTTAACAGAATTCTATAGATCAATTTCCTGAAAACAACAGAGATTTGTATCTCATGGTTTGGGAGGCTGAGAAGTCTGAGATCAAGGCACTGGTAGATTCAGTGTCTGGTGAAGGTGCATGTCTGGTTCCTACTGGTGCTACTGTGATCTCACATTGCAGAAGTAGCAAGGGAGCTTTCTGGGTTCTCTTTTATAAGGGATTAATCTCTGGGTTCTCTTTTATGAGGCATTAATCCTCATGAGGGCTCCACCTTCATGCAATTACCCTTCAAAAGCCCCACCTGCAAATACCATCACATTGGAGACATGGTTTCAACATACAGATTTTGGAGAGACACCAAATATTCAATCTCTAGCAATTAAGGTTCCTTGACCCATGGGAAAACTAAGGTTCAAAATAAAATACCTAATAGTTAAATGCTTTTCATGTGCTATTCCTTTAGTAATTTTTAAAATCGATACTATTCTCATTCTTATACTTGTGGAGAGTGAAAGTTAAGGAGGTTGTAACTTTGGTATATCCCTACCAGCCTTTCTTCTCAGTAGATATGTAAATTTATTTCAAGTAACTACCATTTGTGGCATGTGGGGTAGAATACTCAGGATTTTTAAAAGTCACTACTTTTGAGGTCTTCTGACAAGAAATCAACAAAGAATAGAAGACAAAATATTTAAATTTGCTTTCTGTTTCTTTCATCAATTTCCAAAAAGAATTTCCAGTGGAGTGTGACAAGTCAAATGTTAAGATTGTTAAAGTACAGATAAAGGGAAAAGGTAGTATAGACATGAGCTGAATGAATACTATACTTGCTGAGAGTTACTTAAGTCCGTAAAGAAGGAGCTGCCACTGGGTGGGCCATCATAAAAGTATTCATTCACGTTTAGGAAGAAACTTTCTTAATCCTTTGCTCTTCTCTTTTCTTTTTATTGTTTGTGATGTTTAACTAGTGTATATATTTGTGCATATGTGTGTATTTATTCTAGTGATTCTTAAAACCAAAAGAATAAGTTAGATCAGAATTTATGATTAAATGGGCTGCTAAATTTCAACCTATAGGCTGTACAGTAGCTATAATTTAACTTTTACACATGATCAATGCTTTTGATTGATTAAACTGTATTTGCCCAAACTGTATTTGGACAGGTGTGAATCAAATTTTTAATGGATTGTGTCATCTACAGACAGAGCCTTTCTCTTAGAGATTCAGCATAGCATTAGTGATGATGGCAAAATGGTCAATTTGCATCCTCTTCTAGTATGGCTTTTGTTAAGTTGCCTAAACCTTAATGCCCCTGGTTTATCAACCTTTAACTTTATAATAATTCCTTTATTGTAGGATTAAATGTGAAAATGTATGCAAAGTGCTGGGCACATTTTCTGGTATCTAATGTATCAGTTATTGGTAGCTGCTATTATTTTGTTTTGGCTGTGTTTTCAAGTATATGCTGATTAATGATTCAACCAAGCAATCAACCAACCAATAAATACTGGTGGACTGACTGTGATCTATACAATAATTTGATAATAATAATAATAATGGTAATAATACGCCTATGGTCCACCTAATTATAAAGCCATAGAACTGTGCAGATGAGAGGTTTAGAACCAGACTGTATTGAATCACTTGAGACAGATGATCTACAAAGGAAGCACCCATGTGAAGAGAACTGGCAGTTCTGTCAACAAGTGATATTGAAGACATGCATTAAGTAAACCAAACAGGTAGGCAGCTTTATAGTTATGCTTGCTAATGGAGGAGAGAAGTCACATCTTGGTATTTTTTTCCATCTCTAAGATAAGGCATAGAACCTGACACATAGCAAATAATTTATAGCTAAATGAAAGAGAAACAGGTAAGTGTGTATACACACAAACATACAAATACAGACATGTGCACATGTATGTGTAAGGGGGCCAGACTAGGGAAAATAAAAATAAGACATTAAGTTTTCAATGAAGGGGGCTGGGATTGTAGCTCAGTGGCAGAGCACTTGCCTCGCATGTGTGGGGCACTGGGTTTAATCCTCAGCACCACATAAAAATAAATAAAATAAAGATATTGTGTCCATTCACAACTAAAAATTAAAAAAAAATAAGTTTTCAATGAAAGAAAGCCCAGTGAACTAGTAGGCCAAAGCTTACTGTTTAAGCAATGTAGTAAACTTGAAAAGTGGATCAAAGGGGATTAACAGTGTGGCTCTACTGTAATCAAGAAAAAAACTTTGTTTTCTTCATAAAATGATATTTTCAGTATAAATACATGATATTACTAAGATTGGATATTAATGATTGTCCATTTTCAGTATAAATACATGATATTACTAAGATTACTAGACATGCACCATGTTTCTAAAAAAATTATATTATTCCAGCTTTATGCTTTGTTTTAGGCTGTTTCTAGTCTTGTTATTATTACTTGATAAACTTAGAAATGTTAAAACTACATCAAAGTTTATATAAAGTGTTAGCACTGCTGGAAGCATCAGTTAGTGGCAGAAGATTGCCATTAGTGTATCTGCACAACTTTGTTTTCCTCATATATTTATGAGGAAATCTGTGGTAATAAAATGCATTTTTTCTAACATTCGATTTTGTTTTGTCAAATATTATTTTCTAACTTTTTTTTTTTTTTTTTGGTACCAGGGATTGAACTCAGGTGTACTCGACCACTGAGCCACATCACCAACCCTGTTTTGTGTTTTTATTTAGAGACAGGGTCTCACTGAGTTGCTTAGCGCTGCACCATTGCTGAGGCTGGCTTTGAACTCATGATTCTCCTGTATCAGCCCCCCAGAGTGCTGGGATTATAGGCATGCGCCACTGCCACCGCTGTTTTTTTCCACTTTTACGTGACAAAGAGAACAAGTATTTTGCAAAACTTTTATATATGCATTTAAGACTTTATTAAGAACTTTTTACCAGGGAAAAAATCTGCCCTGAAATGTTATAGAAAGAATTTTTCCTATCTATAGTATCATTACAATTAATTATTTCCTTTGTTTAAATTGTGTAGGAAAACATTTTCTCTTTTATTCCAAAAGGATCCTATTGATATTAATCTTTTGATTCTACTGACATTTACCTAGAAACTCATAATACTATTTATTTTATTAGAAACATATCTTTTTTGATTTCAGTGGAATCTGTGTATCAATAAGAGTGAGATAATTAAATCATTTTCGCTTAGCAAGTCAGCGTCAGTTTGCTGCATAGTGAAGGTTTTATAATAATCTCTGATATACACAGATCTGTGTCTGATCTAACTTTTGAGAAATTTTATATTCAAATAGGTGTTTAGTAATGATACTGGCTTTTGTAGAAATCATGAGTAATTTTGCAGACACATTAAAAGAAAGAACTTTTATTTTTGAACATTTGCATAGTATGTTAGAGATAGCTGGTGCCTAAAATTAAGAAAAGAGTATTTTATAGATGATTCAGTTTATACTCTATGTATTCTTTTGGTTTTTAGGTCTTAGAATTGTGGTCATAATCTCAAAAACATGTTAAATATTTTGTGCAGCTATATTTATAAACAATGAGAAATATGGTGAAAAGAAAATGACAGAAACATTCTGAGATTGTTTTCTTAAGCCCAACATGAACATAATAAATACTTATTTTCCAGTATTAGTGAAATAATAATTTTACTAGTTGCATTCATTTTTAACTATATAAGAAAGTGAGAAATTCTAGGTATAAAGAATATATTAGTATATTTTCTTACTAGAAATATGAGAAAATGCTTCTTGCTGATAGTTATTGAAACTTGGAGGAAGCCAGCAATGTCTGTCACCCTCATTTTACTTTTCTCTTGTTTGTTTTTTTTAAAAAAATATATTTTAGTTATACATGGACACAGTGTCTTTATTTTGTTTACTTATTTTTATGTGGTGCTGAGGATCGAACCCAGTGCCTCACACATGCAAGGCAAGCACTCTGCCACTGAGCCACAATCTCAGCCCTTTACTTTTCTCTTGTAATTCACCCTTTATCACATCCATATTGGAACTTTTCTCTGTCATAGGTGATGCTTTCATATGGATACCACACCTTTAGTCAGCTTTGTTAGTGCTGGAAGATTCTTCAGTAGTTTCAGTTTTTTCTGCCCTGCAAGAATCTGTGTGCTAGCTTTTGTTTAACAAGATTGAGTTTATAAGGTGGCACTGCACTATTGAGGCAAAGAGATATTGCCCACAGCATTTGGCATCAGTGTGATTATAAAGTATAAAATTATCTTGACCTTATCAACTTCGAATACCTTATTTTATAGATGACGTTCTGGCCCAAAGACTTGTCCTAGAACTATAGCCTTCCTTTCATAGAAATGGATATAGTACTCAGGGTTATCAATTCTGTTCTTTCCCATTGAATCAGACTTGGTAGGAATCATATCCATGAGTATAAAGACTTTGTAAGTTATCTGAGATGCTCAGCTCTCTGACTTAATATTTACTTATTTCAATAGCTATATGTAGTTGTCTTTAGAGGAGTTTATTTTTTTTTTATTAGAGCATCATAATGATACATAGTAATTGAGTTTATTTTGACAAAATCATACATGTAAGGAATTAGTTTCACTCCCCACTGCCCCCCCTTTCTTTCCCTTCTCCTTCCCCCTATTATCCATCCTCTACTCTACTAAACTTCCTTTCTTCTACATTTACGTAAAGGTGAAGTTCCCTTTGGTACCTTTATATATGATATGATATAACATGATTTTGTTAAAGTCATTTCATCTTGACCTTTCCCTTCCTTCCTCCCTTTTGTTTTCCTCCATTGATCTTCCCTATATCTTTATGATATCCTATCCTCTCCCCAAGTACCTTCTTTCCCTTATTTTGCTCTAGCCACTCCATATGAGAGAAAACATTTGATTTTCTAAGTCTGGCTTAGTTTACTTCAGATGATTTTCTCCATTTCCATTTATTTACTGGCAAATGCCATTATTTCATTATTCTTTATGGGTGAGTAAAACTCCATTACAGTGTACATATACCACATTTTCTTAATCCATTCATCTATTGACATTGTATCTGGGTTGATTACATAATTTGGCTATTGTGAATTTTACTGCTATAAACATAAATGTGACTGTATTAGTATAGTATGCTGATTTTTAGTTCTTTTGGATAAATATTTAGGAGTGAAATAGCTGGATCAAATGGTGGTTTCATTCCTAGTGTTTTTGAGGAATCTCCACACTGCTTTCCAGAGTGGTTGTACTAATTTTCAGTCCCACCAACAATGTCAGAGTTACTTTTTTGCCTACACTGTAGCCAGCATCTATTATTTTTTTGTGTTCTTCATAATTGCCATTCTAACTGGAATGAGATGAAACCTTAGTGTAGCTTTGATTTGTATTTCTCTAATTGCTACAGTTGCTGAACATTTCTTGCGTTGCGCATTATTGATTGGGCTTTTTTTTTTTTGGCATTGAGTTTTTGGGTTCTTTATATATTCTAGGTTTTAATCCCCTGTCACAAGTGTAGTTGACAAAGATTTTTCTCCCATTCCATAATCTCTTTACTCTTAATCATTTCCTTTGCTGTTGAAAAGCTTGTTAATTTGATGGCGTTCTACTTTTTGATTTTTGGTTTTGTTTCTTAAGCTTTAAGGGTCTTATTGAGGAAGTTGATGCCTGCACCTATTCAATGGAGTGTTGACCTTAGGTGTTTTTCTAGTTGCAAGGTTACTGTTCTAATTTCTAAGATTTTGAACCATTTTGATTTGACTTTTGTGCAGAGTGAAAGAGATTTAAATTTATTCTTATACATGTGGATATCCAGTTTTGCCTGTGCCATTTACTAAAAGGGTTGTCTTTTCTCCAATGTATATTTTCCTCACCTTTGTCAATTATCAGATGGTATAAAAATTTGGGTTTGTCTTTATATCTTCTGTTATATTCCACTGGTCTTCATGTTTATTTTCATGCCAATACCCTGCTGTTTTTGCTACTATAGGTCTGTAGTATAATTTGAGGTTGGGCATTATGATGCCTCCTGTATCCCTTTTCTTGTTCAGAACTGCTTTGGCTATTGTGGGTTTCTTATTCTTCCAAATGAGTTTTAGGACTGACTCCACACCCCCCTCTCCCCCCCGCAAAGAATGTCATTGGTATTTTGATGAGGATTGCTTTTTTTTCCCCTTCTCTTTTTCCTTTTTGGTACTGGGGATTGAACCAAGAAGGGCTTAACCACTGAGTCACATCCCCAGCCCTTTTTTATTTTTTGAGACAAAGTCTCACTAAGTTGCTTAGGACCTCATCAAGTTGCTGAGGTTGGTCTTGAACTTAAGATGCTTTTGCCTCATTGTCTTGAGTAGTTGGGATGACAGGCGTGTGCCTCCTCACCCAGCTGCATATTGCTTTTGTAGTGAGGCCATTTTGAATACATTAATTCTGCTTATTGAAAAACATGTGAGGTCTTTTCATCTTTTGAGGGGGGACTTTTTTTCATCATATCTTTTAAGAAGGTGAGCACTTTGATGAAGTAGTTTGGAGATATATTAAGAGCACAAATTTTGAGACGTCTATCTTTAGCAGTACATAGGAACTTAAGTGTTGAATAGATCAGCATTCATCAAGATGTATTTTGGTTCCTAATCGTGAAATGCTGTTAAATCATTTGTAAAATGAGAACTAGGAACTTATATTAAAGGTAGGGCTATGTTGGATAAAAACACTGGAAATAATTTTCTTATACAAAATGTGGAACTTTAACCTGGTAATTGTAATTCACAAGTTTAAAAATGATGCCCACGTTTTCATATAATGGATACTGCTAGTGAGAGAACATAGTGACTGGCCCAACACTGAGTGGAAATATTGTAGAAACAGGATAAATGAGTACAATTTTCTATGTATTTTCCCTTATAAAACTCACATTGGTGTATTTTATTTTGAACTCTTAGCACTGAATTAAAATTTAGAATTATTATATTCAACAAATTACCATATAATATTACTTTTCAGCCTGACATTTTTGGAATGGGAATCAACAATGATTTTGTTAGAGATATCTAATTAAAATCTGAAATTTTCATATGCAATCTATCTGTGAGGAAAAAAAATGAATGAGTATAATAAAATTCTGTTTTGGAAATATATAAAGAGTGGATGTTAAATCCTTTAATCACAGTAAAAGAGTACAATGTTGTCTGTCAACTAAAAAAAACTGTATTTTGATTCTAGTTTGACCATCTGTTTAAGACTGTTCTTTTTTGATGATGGGGAAAAATATATATGATTGTTAAATATCTGTTTTGTATTTGTTACTTTGTAATATTATGTTTCCACATTTTGACTAAGAGCTATTTGACGGTAGCAGGAAAATTCTTTGATTTCATTTTTTTTTCTAGAATGAAAAAGATATAGAAGCAAATGAGCTGTTGAGTTCTAGTATTTTATTTTAATGTTTACATTTTGGAGCATTTTTGGAGACTGCTTTTTCTTTGGTATTTTAAGTATTTTTAAGCTTTTTTTATTTTTAAATTGTGAGTAGAGTAAAGCTGTAGCCATCATATGTTAATTTGCAAATAAATTTAATTAAGATATTCTAAGTAAAAAGTAGAATGTGTATGTAATTATATGTCAGAATCCTATCATTTAAAAAATAGCAATAAAAAGGGGGGCTCGGTGGCGCAAGCCTGTAATCCCAGCACTTTGGGAGGCTGAGAAAGGAGAATCACGAGTTCAAAGCCAGTCTCAGCGATGGAGAGGTGCTAAGCAACTCAGTGAGACCCTGTCTGTAAACAAAACACAAATATAGGGCTGGGGATGTGGCTCAGCGGTTGAGTGCTCCTGTGTTCAATCCCCAGTACCAAAAAAAAAAAAAAAAAAAGCAATAAAAATAACAATGGTAAAATTAAAGGAAAAAGGTGTTTTTTTTTAAGTGAATCATTAAGTCCAGAGTGGTCTTTGACTTTTACAAGGAATTGGTTGAAACAACAGAGTGCTTTCCATATATGAAACACCCATATCAGATGTTAAGAAAAAAACTGAATATGCAAAAGTGGATTGAATGTACAATGAGAATTCAGAGGTAGCATTTATTCATGCAGCTATAGCTGAGGTAGGAGCATGGAATAAAGTTGTGTAGAAGAAATACATCTAGTATTTACTTTCTGTGTTAGAACACAGGAATTAAAAAATGGCGGAGTTGTTCTCACATTTTTTATTGGTAATGACTTCTATATTAACCATTTGTAATCAAAGGAGTTGATTTTAAATTTTAAACGAATTCCAGGAGGAAAGTTAAAGTTTGTCAGTCATATTGACACTTGGCTTGGGTTTGATTGAGAGGCCTACCATTTATTTCTTCACTCACTGTGTGGTTGTTAATGAGAAGGTCCTGGGGAGGGCAGCGAACATGTTGAGTGCTTTTCATTAAAAGCCTATTTTATTAAATTTTCTTTACTTCTTTAGTTGAATATGATTCCTATAGTGTAGGCATTAGGTTAAGTAATGCAACTAGGATTGGTTGTGGTCTGGAAAATCAAGGGGAGTAGGCCATGTGATTTCCATATTGCATCTGTTTCAATGCTGTGCTTGAAGTTAAGTAGTCCTGGCTAGCTTTGGTTAATACTAAAAGGGAACACAAAATGAATGCCCAGGTTTGTTTTCATTGAGTTTTTTCTTTTTCATTGCTATTTAAAGTGCTTATTGACCCAATTCACTTTGCCATTTAATGTTGATCAAGCAATATTCATTCTATAGATTTTTGGAAAAAAATTGGAGGTGTTTGTGCTCATGGTACACATGAGCTATATTATTTGGAGATTAACTTCTAAATCTTTTTTTTTTCCATATTGTTTCATAAGAACAATGCATGCTTAAGTATCCTTTAAGGGAGGGAAAAAAGCAGAGGAAGAAATCCCAATGGTTTTTAAACACAGTGTAAGCTTATAAACATTTCTCTTGAGAGGAATGATAATTTTTATATTTTGAAAATTTAACAATGCTTGTTCCAGTTGCATAATTTGAAACCCTAGTTGTTTGTTTCTTTGTCCATATTTTGTTTCAGAATTAGAAATATATCAAAAGTGACTGATTTTAAGTAACTAATGTTTTTTGTTTCTAGGCACTTGACTTACGAGAACTATGTCATAATTATAAAATGATCCTAATAATGAATGCACAAAGTACCCTTTAGAAGATATTTTTGTTTCCAACTTTGAATATTAATTACTAGGATTGTATCCAATACATATCCTAACACTTTTTGATTATGCTACTAATGATCTTTGTATAACTCAATACTCTCCTTGAAAAGGATACTAAAAAGCCTGAGGAAAGAATAATTTCCTTAAATGGGGTTAAAAGTTTAAATTTGAATTAACATTTTTTGGATTATGTTTTATGAATTACTTTTGTAAGCTTGCAGAAGGCTAGGTTTTGGATTGGAAAACTCTCTTACACCCAGGTTTTAACATATATCAAATCGTATAATCAGTTTTCATGTTCCATTCCTTTTTCTGTTAGCTGTTTTTTTTTCTTTCTTTCAGGTACTGTGGATTGAACCCAGGGCAGCTTTATCACTGAACTATACCCCTTAGTCCTTTTTATTTTATTTTATTTTTAGTTTGATATAGAGTCTTGCTAGGTTGCTGACCCTCCTGCCTCAGCCTTCTGAGTGACTGGGGGTGTAGGTGTGCCCCATCATGCTTGCCCTGTCAGTCTTACTCTTAAACACTATTGGTCATAACTTCTTCCTGTCCTTTGAAGGAAGTAGTGTGAAGTATCTGTGTAACACAGGAGAAGGAAGAGAGTATATCTAACACATAAAATAGCAACATTTTTTGTTTGAAAACACTGATCTTCTAGTAGAATTGTGATATTCTTTGGCTTGTTAAATATTTATAAAGAACCAGCTTATTCCCATATGTGGACCCACACTTAATTCACTGGCAGATCTTTTTGGCTGGATCTTTAAAATTGTGACATCATCTTGCCTTAATGATTATAGCAGCGTGCTACTGAGAAGATGTCTATACTCAGTGAGTTTAATAATTAATTTGTGGTAAAAAGCAAAAACAAAGCTTGCAGAAACAAAATAAGTTATTATTTAAATTCAGAGATTCTGTCCCTGCCCCTGGCCCCCTAAAGTATAGTTGGATTCTATTATCCTTGACACATAGATTAGGCTTGTGACTTCATGGAATGAACATAAAAGGATGTTTATGTTCCAAAAAATTTTTCAAGTAACTGCTATGTGAAACACTATTAGGTGCTGGGATATTGAAATTAAGAAGTGTAAGATTGCTGCCCTGATGGAACTCACAGTCTGGTAAGGAGGCAGACTTTGCATGAACGTACATGAAGTGTCATGGAAGCGCAGAGAAGGGTCACCTAGTATTCTTGTCTAAGAGCTCAAGTTATCTACTGTGATGATATCTACGTCAGTCATGAAAAGGTACATGTTATTGGACTTCTATAATAAGTGAACAATCCATTCATTTAATGACCTTCCTTTGTCCTTTGTATTTCTTAGTACTGTTGGCCTCTCAGGGGACAATTTGCAGGTTGATTCATGGAGATATTTTTCAAACCTGAACTCTTGAGTTGTTATTAATTTTTTTTATTTTTTCATATCAATCAAAGTGTCTAATATACAGCCATACTTTGAATTTAAGAAATTTACCATTATGTAAAATTTGTTTTCTAAAAAAATAAGCTCGAAAAAAGTTATATTATTAGCGCTCGATGAGTTGTTTAAAATTATTACTTACTTATTTTTTTGGCTACATTGCAAGACAATTGGAGCTGCAGTAGGGTGACTTTCTGGATTACATTCTTACCAAAATACCTACAAAAGCCACAGTAGGTCCCTTCTCTTTGAGTCAAATATAGTTTTCTGTGCTGGCTGATATTTTGTATTGTATCTTAACTTTCTTGCAGCTGTTGGTGTAAGTAATGTGAGCCTTCTTTAGAGGGTTAGATAAATGGCTTCCAGACAGATCCAATTTTTGTTTGGGATAGTTTTATAATTTGACTTGTAATGCTCATGAGTGTTCTGGATTTAAAGCTCAGGTATAACAGTTAGCCTGGGCTATGGATGTATTCTTTTTCAAAATATTTTATGTGATGTGTGCAGTCTTGTTTCCAATAACTTTTGAATTAAATTGCATTAATTTTACTTTTGCCCTTAATATTATTTGA
Source organism: Xerus rutilus (assembly GCA_028644305.1). NCBI lineage: Eukaryota > Metazoa > Chordata > Mammalia > Rodentia > Sciuridae > Xerus > Xerus rutilus. Next base: position 19,629,847 of record CM053401.1, read on the forward strand.
TTTCCCTCTTTTCCTACCTATTATTCTATTTCTTCTCCATCTCCTGTCAAGGTGTTGAAGATGGTCTTTGGGCTGAAATATCATATTTGCTTACTGAAGTTACTTTTCAGTAAAAGAAAAGCATTATTTTTCTAAACTAATGTTTTATTTAGGTGTGAGTGTTTTATTTAATACAGTGGTTCTATTAAGGTATGTGAAAAAGTTTTCATGTAATAAGTGTACTGGCAATAAAGTGGCATTTCTGGAACTCTTAAGACACTGAGGGAATCTCGTAAGCTTTTACTAAGGAGGTGTTATTTTGGACATACTCTAGTTTATGAAAGTTGTATTTCCTTTAAGATTATGTATCCTTTTAATCTTATAGCCTTCGGGAAAGTGAGTGTTTTGAATCGTAAAGAGTGTTAAACCATAAATCTATAATTAGAGTAGTATTTCTTAGATTTGAAATTACAGGTCATTTGAACAAGTCAGTCTGTAGTTTGTGTGTATTTATTATGAAATTGTAAGTAATTTTATTATTTTATTTAGATATAAATGCCAACAATATAAGCCTTTCCTGTCCTAAAATGGAAGCTTCATAGTGGATAGTATACTTCTGAACTATTTGGCCCATAGCAAAGTTTACTGGTACATAGGTACATCTCCAGGATAGATGGATAGCTCCCAGAAGTTTGGAATATTGTACATGTCCAGTGTGCAGTTTTGGCAGTATATTCTGAGTATGCCAATATGTCATAAATTTTCATTTATAATGGAAGCTTGTTCAGAATTTGAGTTCTTTCTACTTTAAGACTTTCTACATCAGTGTCATGTGACATGCTATAGATAACCTTTGAGTTTTTCATATTATCTTTGTAAATTTCAATTTTAAGAACTTAGCCTTTTTTGCATTTTAATAGAGAACTCTAGTCAGGGAGCCAGAGAGCTTAGGTCATGGTTTATATGTAGGCTTTCTGATTTTAATCAAGTTAGGCTTTGATTTCCTCATTTATAAAATAAAGTTTGGGTTGATTTCCAAGGTTTTTCGCAAACTCAGCCATTATCAAGGGATATCTTCTTCTTGGATCTCCTAGACTATTATATTCAGATTTATCTATTTTTCTTTCTACCCTCAAAAACTTCATATATTCCCTATCTCAGGTACTTGTGTTCATTCATCCTGAAACACTGAAGTTGGACTATGTCTTCCACATTTCTAAACATTCTCCCAAATACTGTATTTAGCTCTGGTTCTCTAAAAATCCATTCATCTTGTTGTAGGGTCATGAGATGTTGCCCCTCTTGAATTCAACAGATGACCAGAGAATGCCTTAATAATGTCCAAATATTATCATCTGCCCTTATTAATATAGTGTTCCCAAATCTGAAAGTATGATTGGATTAGTTTAACCATTTCTTGCCACACCACCACCCCAGAATTTGCTCCCCTTGCTTCATTGGTATAGTTAGTTGTTTTTGAAGCATGGATAGAAAGAGCTGTTTCATTGGGTGCCATGATTAAGGTTCAGATAGATATTCTCAAGCCAGAAGAATGGGATGGAACAAAAGTGATATAATTTCATGCAGATATTTGTTGACTCTGTTGAGGCAGAAGATACTTGTTGACTGGTTTTCTCTATCTTTAGTATTTGTGAAAGGAATAAATGAAATATAGTTACAGCTGGTCTATTAGTCTTTTTTCCATTACTGTAACAAAATACCTATGCTATTTAGCTCATAATTTTTGAAGCTAAAAATCCAAGATTGGCCAGTTTAGCCTCTGCTGAGGGCCCCTTGGCTGCATTACATCATGGCAGATCACATCATGATGGAAATGCATGTGAGAGTGAGCAATCATATGGCAAGACAGGAAGCCATATCCTGGGGAGGGGCTATACCTGATTTTCTATTACAACCTTTTCATGAGAACTAACCAAAGTCCCATGACAATAATATTAAATTTTTCTGTTGGCAATGTCCCCAATGACCTCCCACCACTTGGTTCGTATCTCAAACTTCCTACCACCTCTCATATCACCACACTGGGGGCCAAGCCTCCAACACCTGAGCCCTTGATGGACAAACAACTTCCAAACCGTAGTTCTGCTTAAGTAGAGAATTAAAGAACTTATTTAAATCTTAAATTTAGGGTCTCAGAGCACACAAGGGACGGGGACCAGTATAGTATAATATCGTGTGAAAAATAGTTTGTTTTTTTTTTAATAGTTTGTTTTGTTTCTGTGGTGCTAGAGAGTAAACCCAGGGGCCTCACTCTCATTGCTGGGCAAGCGTTCTACCACTGAATTATATCTTCAGCTCAGAATAGGAATTTTTACCTGGAAGGTTAGAAAGCATAGTGGGGTGTATAATTCATGTGTTTAATTCTTAAGTATAGCATTTACACTAATGGGGAACATTTGCAACTTTGTCAGGTACTCTGTTATGTGAAGCTTGAGATCTTCAAGGAGGGGTTGGATTGCACCTATAGGAAATGTCAAAGAAGGAGTTTCTGAAGGAACAGGTTCTTGAACCTGATCTCTAAGTTTTATGTGAGCCCATGATTCTCTGCATTTCACTTCAAAAAGATCATAGCACACTACCTATTTCACAAAGAATATTAAAGTGAGCAATGACATTTTCTGTCATTGCCAAAGAGGCAAAACTTTGAGCTGAGAATATCAAAAATTTTAAGATTATCAAAAGGTGGAAATAGTTTTATGTTCTTATTAATAAGAGACAAGTTATGGAGATCACAGAAAAGTTATAGTATATAAAAGAGATGGCTATGAGTGAAGTAAGGAAAAAGTTCATTAGAATATCATTGTGAATTGCTTGGATTTATAATATGGACAGTCTTTTAATATATCAGTAACCTCTGATAGAGCATTTTCTTCATTAACATCACACCAATGAGGCCATTACGGCCATCTGGGGCCTATTTATATGTAGGGGAAACCTCCTAGCACACCTCAGTAGCCTTGGAGAGAATAGATGTGCATAGCAATTAATAATATCATCTTTATAGTCTTCAAATACTTAAATCATTTGTTCAGCAAAGTGAGGGAATTTAAATATTATTATAAATGTGTTTTGTGATCTTCTGAAATTAGTTCATTGAGTGAGAGGTGCACAATTATATTAAAATTTGATGTTCTTAAAGCTATGATGTAAATAACATGCTGTGGGGTGATTTGCTTTGGGAACGCAGAATAGAAAGGAGACTGGGTCTTGAAGGATCAACTTTTTTATTTATTTATTTTTTATTTTTTATTTTTTATTTTTATTTTTTTATTTAGGCTTACATGTTAACAATGTAAATGATTCATTGTGCATAGATAGAGGATAACATATCAATTCTCTAGTTGTGAGTTGTATAGAATCACAACATATATGCAGTCATACATAAAGTTAGGGCTATGATGTCCATCATATTCAACCACCCTTGCTGTCCCCATGCCCCCTCCTCCCTTACACCCCTGTGAACAGCGATCCACCATTGTTCCCATGTCTTGAAGGATTAACTTTGAAGGATAGAAAATATAGGTGGTAGGTACATAGGAAATAGGAAAATAAGTATCCTCATCTACAGACTTGATCAAAGGTTGATTTCTAATAAAGAGAGTACAAAATTATCAAACATTATTCAAAGCCAGGATGTTAATTTTTCAGAAAGGCTCTTATAAAAGAGTAGTAGTTGGTAAAAATAGTGATAGATCTAAAGAAATGATATATCAGTCTGGAGTGAAAGTTTGGACAGACATTGTGGACAAAGGAGAAAGTTTGGGAGATATATGTCAGCAGTCTCCATCCCAACACTGCCCCATGTAATGGAACAGTCCTGTGATTGTGATCTGAAGATTCCTGAGGTATAGATGAACACACTAGACTGCTATTAGCATGGTGCCATTTATACAGTATTTTATAAAACAAATTCTCTTTGTTCTGATTTCTATTTCATTAAGCAACATTGACTATGATGTGCCTTCCCATCTAGTTCAGTCCACAGGGAGGTAATGCTGACATGAGCATTCTGATCCACATGGCAGTTAGGGTTCTCATCATAAATTAATGTGGATAATTGAATGGCATTTTAGTTTGTAGGTTAGTCTCTATGTATATTATATGCATAATATATATTATATGTTTTATAAATGCTATTTCCTGGCCACCAGCTGATTTTGAAGTAGTATAGCTTCAGATAGACTTCTACAAGTCAATTGTGGTCAAAGGAGACATACATAGGCATATTGAGAAACTGTAGGTAGTCAAAGTTTGAGTCAGTGAAAAGAAGGAAGATTAGTCAGATAAACAATATTAGTATTAGTGGTAAATGAGATAGATAAGGACAGAAGCCAGGTTGTCCAAGGGTCTGTCCCTTTGGGTAGAAGAGGTTTGGTTAACTTTTTAATGTAAATTGAAGTGAAAGGAAATAGCATTTGCATTTCTTATGGTAAAGCGTTATTCTTCTTTTCATGATGAGTGGATCTCATTCTTTCCGGTTCAAGCTGGGTTTGTTGCCCAATAATCTTGGTCTTATTGTACTTAATAGAGTAGTTAAAGATAATTGCAGCATTATGTAATGATTAAGGACATAATAATAATTCATCATGATTTTGGTGTGTCACTATTTATATGTATATTGCATATATATATAAAATCTCAAATTCAAAATGCTCCAAAATTTGAAACTTTCTGATTGTCGTGTTGGTGCTCAAAAGTTTTGGGTTTTGGGTATTTTAGATTTTGTTGTTACAGGTTAAGGATGCTCACCTTGTAATGAAATGGCATAATTGTAGTGATTGAGAATAGATTTGCCTACGTAGACACCCAAACTTTAATTTCTTAAAGGACTCCATAAAAACTCATTTGATTAAGTATGTTTGCTTTCTTAGAATGTATTTCTATTTTGCTTTTATCAAATTTTCATGACTAAAAAGCATTTAGGTAGTATGACTGCATTTGGTTTTTTAAAAACTGGGTGAAATAAAGGGACTAGCACTTGTTTTTTTCCCATATGAAGAAACTAACAGCATCATGTTTGCCTCTTTATATTTTCTGGTGTTTTACTAATGTTTAGGACTCAGTTTGTGGCTTTAGCTTTTACTCTCTGATACATTAATAGAAATGTGTTATTTAATGGTAAAGGATTTTTTCACCTTTTTTTGGTTATATAATTATTATAATATTGTTTGTCAAGTGTCTGTTCAGGTGTTTGCAATCTACCTCACTTCTGAACTCTCTATAACTTTAGTTAATAAGTAGGGAGAGTGTTTTATTTTAGTTAAGTGAAGAATTGATAGAGTCAGATCTATTTTCTAGTACAGTTCTGCAATTTGGTTGTGTAGATAGTACAAGTATTTTTTCCTCTACTTAATCAAACTTCTCTTTCATGTCTTATCGATGCCATAGGAAAAACATATAAGCAATGAAGAAGAGCACTTGAGGAGGATGGAAGAAGCCAGATTGCATCTCAAGGATCAACTTCTTTGTCTGGAGACCGAACAGGAATCCATTCTTGGTGTGATAGGAAAGGAAATTGATGCAGCTTGTAAAACTTTTTCCAGGGACTCAATGGAGAAATTGAAAGTAATTATGAATTCTGATTGTGTCTTAAATTTTCAGTTAGTTTCCTAATATCTACTTATAATGGGATTGTAATATATTGTTACATAATAATCACATTTTTATTCTGGAAAGTTTTATGAAACAAAATAGCTTCTTGCATTTTTTAAGAATGAGGTACTATACCTGTTGCACTGTCATAGTGACAAAATGTGGTGTTATTCCATTGAATTATCTGTGTCTTACTGTTTTATGAGAGAGACATCAGTTTTGACTAAGAAAAATATCCTTGAAGTTAAGAAGCCTAGATTTTGAATTTTTCATTATCATAGTGTTATGGTTTGGATATGAGGTTTCCCCAAAAGCTCATGTGTGGGACAATGCAAAAAGGTTCAGAGAAGAAATGATTGGGTTGTGAAAGCCTTAACCCAATCAAGAATTAATCTCTTGATGGGGATTAACTGAGTAGTAACCAAAGTGGTAGGGTGTGGCTGGAGGTGGGAATTAGGGGCATGGCTTTGGGGCATATATATTTTGTATCTGGAGAGAGGAGTCTCTGCTTCCTTATCATGATGTGGGCTGCTTCTCTCTGCTACACTCTCCCACCATGTTATTCAGCCTTATCTTGAGCCCTAAGGAATGGAGCTGGTCTTTTTTGGACTAAGACCTCCAAAACTGTGAGCCCTTAAATAAACTTTTCCTCTACGGTTGTTCTGGTTGGGTTCTTTTAGTCACGGTAGTTAAAAAGCTGACTAAAATACATAGGCTGTTTTTGTTGTTAGTATATTATTTGCTACCATCCATTGAGTTCTGTATTTCTGGTTCTGTGTTAAGTATGGTATATACAGTCTTTCCCTTAACCCCTAAAACTACCCTGTCTCTTAGGTACTCGAATTGAATTCACTGTAGAAGAGAGAACCTGGAGGGGTTAAATAACTTGCACTGTCCTTCCGTCTAGTCAAATGCTAAACTAGGACTTCAGACATTGGAGGACTAACTCTGGATCCTAAAAATATATCCAGTATGCTATCTATATTTGGTTTACATTTTATGTTTTAAGAGGAATATTGCAGCTCAATTTGTAGTTATAGTGAAATAAAAATAAATACTCAAGTGATTATGGATGTTTTGAATTTCTTGAAGGTAAGCGCTTATGTCAAATTTGATTCTGGTCCAAGGACTTAGCATTTGCTCTCACCTCTAGGAAACCACCAAGGAGTTTTACTAAAGATAAAATTGGTTATTTGGTAGTTTATAGTTCTGTGAGAGAGAGGCAGAAGAATCTTGTAAAAGTTTTCACAAAAGGAATAATTTCAATTCTTTGTCACTTTCTTGAGTTTTAAAAATTTGCTAATGAAATTCAGCCATTTATGTATGGAATGACAGCAGAAAAATGAGCTTGAAAAATGTGGAGAATGTTGATATTTCTCATTTTTATACATGTGTATATAAAGTCACCATATTTCTTATTTATTCTACTTTAATAGATGTATATAACATTTGGAAACTTTAGGACAAAATACAATTAAATCACAACATTATAAAACATTTAGAAAAGTATCTGAATTAAAGATACCTCATTTTCATAGGTCAATCTTTGATAATTCCAGAGCTCAACTAAATAGATTAGCTGTACTCTATGTCTTTATTTTAGTCTGTCTCTTCCCATAACACTTGATCTGAATATTAATTCTATTGTAGAGCATGAAGAGGATGGGTTTTGGAAGATAGATGTAGGTTCAAATTGACAGTTGTAGGTTACAAATTTCTAATGTATGACTTTGGATCTGCCATGTAATCTCTATACTTTCTAAGAATTCATATCTCCAATTATAAGTTGGCTCATTATAAAGTTAATGTGAGGTGACATGTAAAGTTATACATTATAATATGAAATATTTTACACTTAGTAAATACTAAGGTGACAATATTAGTGTTAATGTCAGCTATTTTTATGTAGTATCTTTTTGGTAATATGTTCACATATTACTCTTTTTCTATTTTTAGTGACAAAGGTCTGTTATAGTGCTCTTGCCATAATAGGCCTTGATGTTTGTTTATGGATGATGACATCTTGATATGTAAAAACAGTGCGGTATTGAATGTGTCCTGTGTGCTGGACACTGTGCTAACTCCTAGTTTGCTTGATCATTACCTTTGCCTTATCCTGTAGGTTGTCTGCTTTACATATGATATCTGCAGCATAGAGAAATTAAGCCACATCACTTGCAAATGGTCAGTGTTGTTCTTTTAAACATGAAATGATACGTAAATCTGTGAAGCGTTTCACAGAATATGTTACTCATATTTCTTATATCAGATTATTCTTCATTTCAATTTTGAGCATTTTAGCTTAGGTTAATGAAGATTTATTTGAGATATATGACAGTTGAACAAAAAAGTACATTATAATCATATTTTTAGAGAAAAATCTATTTCTAATACTATTTCCTATTATAATCTGTCACAAATGGATGTTTACAAATATTGCTCAGCAGTGTAGACAGTTGAAGGGGAAGAAAACACTGAGAACTAGGGTGATTAGGAAAAATTGTACAGGAAATGCAGAGAGGGCCTGAGAGTAGGGTGAGATTTAGTTAGAAAGGTGGATAAGAGAGAGACTGGATATAAGAACATAGTGCTTTTGCATATGACATGAGGTAGTCACTTTATATGTATGTGTTTGTCCTATGTCAAAATGAATTAACATATGATATTATGATGCAGGAAAGTAATGTGCATATACATCAGGAGGTATGAAAGTATGCAAGAATAGGCATAGATCTCTCTTTGTATTGAGATCAGGATATTTTTAAACAAAATAGCTAGGAAAAGTTAATATCATATGTAGTGCAGGGTTCAAAGAAAGTAAGGATGAGAAAAATATTGCGCTTACAATTATAGAGTCATTGACAACCTTTGAGTATTGTTTTACTTTATTAGTAAGACAAAACCAGATGGCAAGGGATTTTATAAATGAGTTGATGTGAAGAAAACCAGGGCAGCTCATACAAAAAATAATTAATTATGGAGTTTTTTTACTATCATGAAATATAAAGCAATGTTTGCATGAGGTCATGTCCATGAGTTTTTGAGGTTTTGTCTGCTTTTCCCAAGGACTTATGAGGTAAAATGGCCATCATGGTATTAAAGAAGGATAAATGAGACAAAGGATTGAATTTCCATGTAATTACATATAAACTTCTGCAAAATGTGTTTTGTGGAACAAGACTGAGGAAAAGATACAAACAAAAGTGAAATAAATTGGCTCTAATCAAGGCTGCTGTCCATGTAAGATTACATGGGATCAGCTTTCAGTGATCCTAACAATGATAACACTTGATAGTTGATTTGTTTTATGTTTCTATATTTAAGCTAAATATTTACTGTCAATAAATAAACAAACACATAAATAGGTATTTAATACATGGTAGTTTGGAATTGGTTGAGTTCTTCATACTAACTTTCATCTTTTTAAATCCTTAACTTTAGTGACTAAACTTTTGGTTATTGTGGTGAAGAATTTCATTTATGCAAGTTCATGTCTGAGAAAATTTCATTTCTAATACTCTTTTTTCTTTCTTGTAGGTTTTATCCTCTGGTCCTGATATACACTATGACCCACATCGCTGGTTAGCAGAAAGCAAGGTAATTATTCATACTTATCCTAAGTTTATTATAATACTTATGAACTGCAAGGTATCTTATTTGGTCTATTCATATTGTCATATAACATTTGTCATGCTTCATTCTAGGCAAGATATCTGTGGAATATGTTTAAGAAAATTTTATGTTTCTTATTTTAACATTTAGAAATTAGCCAAAATATATTTTGGTTCTTTGGCATAAGTGCAAACACAGTCTGCCAGCTCCATATGCCTCAAGCAAATCCCTTCACCTTGCTGAGTTATTCACAAAATGAAAGGTGTGAACTTGATATTCTAAAGATAATTTTCCTTCCTCGTGGGTCTTTGGCAGTATGGTTTGAATTTAATGGAAGGTAAGCAGAAACAAATGGGACAATTTATAGATTTTATAAAAAAGATTATACTATACTGTGGGATACATATCAGCTACCTTAATATATCAGATCAACTTCAAAATTCATTTATTGAAATTTATGGAATATTATGACCATTTAGTTTTAAGTACCTACTGGAAGTACCCATTCTAATGCAGTTTCATTCCTTTTTAGTCTAGTTTTCCTAGACTTTCTATAGGCATAGACATCTCTGTACATAGAGATCAGGATATTTTTAAACAAAATAGCTAGGAAGAGGTAATATCACATGTAGTGCAGGGTTCAAAGAAAGTAGGGATGAGAAAAATATTGCGCTTACAATTATAGAGTCATTGACAACCTTTGAGTATTGTTTTACTTTATTAGTAAGACAAAACCAGATGGCAAGGGATTTTATAAATAAGTTGATGTGAAGAAAACCAGGGCAGCTCATACAGAAAATAATTAATTATGGAGTTTTTTTACTATCATGAAATATAAAGCAATGTTTGCATGAGGTCATGTCCATGAGTTTTTGAGGTTTTGTCTGCTTTTCGCAAGGACTAATGAGGCAAAATGGCGTCTAATATAAAAAATCTTTTATTTAAATTTTATAAGAAAATCACCTATACTACAAACTTCAACAATTAAACTCCAATTTAGGATTTTATTATAAGAAAGAACTTTTAAGTTTTTTCTATTAATCTGTATTTAAAAATATTAAAAGGGAGGTCTCAGAGAAGGAAAGTGACTTGTCTGTTGCCATGTAAAGAAAGACAAACCAGATTACCTGCCATATCTGAATCACAATTAATACCTTAACCACTATACATATTGTTATCTAAAGTCTTTATTCATTCAGTCAAGATTCATTGATTGTACAATACTTTGTGTCACACTGTGGTTATAAGGATTAGCAAGGCATGCACTTTGCTCTCATAATGTAATAGGAAAAACTGAGATGTAAACACATTTTAAAATGTTTTAGTGTGCTATATTGTTATAGATATGTCACCATTGAGAAAAGAACATAGAATAAGGCAATATCTCTGACATTTGTACTGAGAAGACCATGGATTATGATGTAAGCATATCCTTAGAAGCTATACTGGAAAAGAGCAATGTTTTAAAATTGGTCTAACCAAATATACGTTGCCTAATTATGGGTAGAACAATGGCAAAAAGATGAGAGTATTTGAGTAATCAGAGGTAATGCACTCAGGTTGTTGAGTAAGGAATAGGAGGGAGGCCGTGCAAAGATAGAAATCATCTCTGAAGGCCAGCTCTGCACTAGACAAGTCTCTTCAAACAGAAGAAACAAAGAACATTTTTAATAAGAAAATAACTATTATAATTGAATGCTAGAATTTATCTTACCTCATAACTTTTCCTTTAAAAACAGTAATGCTCTGCTTCCCTGACCATTTTTGATAGAAATAAATGCAAATTTGTATTTTTTTCACCTGCATAGGAAATTTTAGAATATACATGTTTTGCTATCTCAGTATTTTTTGGCTAGAAACTTCTGTTGTGCATTAATATAACATTTCTCTTCTTTTTCCCAACTCTGCAATTCTGACAACAAGAGCAATGTACTTGGAATTTTCTTTCAACTTAAAATCTTTATCATTTCTGAACAGAAAGCTTTCACTGCTGTGGTTCAGTTAAATTATGAGAGCCAGAGATGACTCTTAATCATAGCTCTTTAATTTGGGAGCTAGCGAGTAGTTTTCCCTTATCATTTAATGGGATTGAACTTCTGATCAGACCAGTTTTAATACTGCATGAGACAACTGTTCTTTCTACACTGTAAAAGGCTGTGATAAAAAATACCACCCTGACCAACTGACTAAGGAAGAATTGAATCTATTTACTAGAAAGATGGCTTAGTTTATTGATGGGCTACAATACTGTAATTCCCATGAACTATGACTGGACAGCTCTATAAGTATTGAAGATAAGATCTGAAATCAGAGGACAAAAACTATATGGAAAGTAGAATTGCTATTCAGCTAGTCCATGCTGACATCTTGCAGTATTGGAAGGACCTCTGAGAGGGCATTTGGTAATTGTTTTCATAAATCTACTAAATGAATTTCTTCTGTTAGTGTTAATTCTGGAACAACTAGAGTATTGGGTGGGGATTTTATCACTGTTGCTTTGTTGGCAGCGGTGACATAACATAAATGTGAAGTCCAACCGAGAGTTGGACCAGGTTCAGAGATAAAATAACCAATGAAAGGTCAGGACAAGACATTACAGGAAGGAAGAAGGTAGAGATGGTTGTTAAAAATTGCCAGGCAAGGAGTTCCTGTCGGTTAGGGATGCATTTTTGTCATAAATTCTACCAAGGCATGTAGAGGTCAAATTTTATTTAGCTTAACTGAGAATTTACTGAGTAACTACAGTGTCTTAGAGACTGTGTTACAAGAGATGGGCATAAAAAGGAATAAGACATAGTCCTGCTCCCAAGGAACCAACTTTATTTAGAAAAAGGCAAACACTTATGCAGACAATTTTAATATATGTAAGATCTGTGACACAATTATGCAGATGCTACCATGGTGGCTGATATTGCTGATGAATCTTGAAGTACGATGCAGAGAAAATTATTTTAGGAATGGCATGGAAGAGGAATAGCATGATAAATGCAAAGAAACCCAAAGTGCTTTGTCAAGAGTAGAATATCAAAGAGTGAGATAGAGAATGGCAGAGGAAGAAGCCACAGGCAGAGAGAGGGATTATGTTTGTAGACAAGGGTATTGTCTGGCGTTTTCACGATGTTGGATTTAGACCTGCATGTTGTGAAGAATCACAAAGGAGCTTTGAACAAATGAGTGACATGCTTATGTTTATATTTTTGAAGCATCACCCTGAGAGTGATGTGTAAGGTGGATTAGAGGTGGTAAGATTTAAGGCAGGTAGATAAGTTAAGAGGCTTTTCCCATAGACTGGGTGAATAGAGCAACACTCTTTATTAAGGAAATTGTTCAGAGATTTAAAGACAAGAAACAATGGGAGTAAAATTTTGGTGATACCTTGCCAGTGATGATTAATGTTATGTCAGAGTATGATAGAGAAGGAGCTATCTGGATTTTCAGGTCAAACTAGAACACTCTAGGCAAGGGTTGCTATTTAAATAATAGCACAAAGAGTCCTAGAGAGGCAAACTAGCAAAGGTATTGAATGAGATTCCACCATAAGAATTGGTATCCAGAAAGTTAAATTTGCACAGCCAAGTGTAAAGAGAAGCAAGGACGTAGGCGCAGATCAGAGTTTAGATTCAAATTGTAGAAATAAATGGGAAATAGCTTAGAACATTCACAGCGAGATGATGGGGACAGCTTCACAAATCTAGACCTAACAGGTACTCTCTTAGGATGAACCCATATGCTAGCTAACAAAAATCACTGTTGATCCCACATCTTAAATTATGATTTTCTGATAGTGAATAAAGAAAAACTGATGTCACCTGCTGTTCTGCACAAGGTGGGATCCTGAGTGCTCTCATTTACAAATTTAATTCTAGGACACCAATATCAGTTAGTGCCTTAAGATGCAAACATGTGAATTTAATATACTTCTTTGGCTATAAAAAGCTATATTCTTTTTTCTTGGTCTTTATCCTATTTTACTGAGTCTTTCTTTCTTCTTATACTCTTCTTAGTCTGTAAATTTTACCTCATTATATTTTTAGCACTTAATTGCAATGTCTGGCTAATGGCTCAATAAATATTTTTTTAAAGTAATTATATATATATTTGTGTATATATATATATTCATTTTTCTACTCAAGGTGTTTCCTCAGATTAAATATTATAGCTAAATATTATAAATAACAAACAAATGAGATTTCAACCAATGTTCTGCTTCTGGGTATTGCTTTTATTTGATCAGAGTTGTGAACTTTAAGATTTTGTGGACAAGAAACACACAACTTGTTTGCAGGAATTTTCTATATTGAACTCTTTGCTATTTTCCATAGGGTTCACGCTTTGTGGGACAACATGTTCTGGGCAAAGACAGCTTTTGAGATCATATAGTTTGACCTCAGTTTGTAGATAGAAAAACTGAGGCTTGGGCAGTGTTGAGTTTTGCTTAAGGGCATAAAGCTAATTAGTTCCTGAGAAGGGTTTAGAGCTTGAGTTTCTGAACTCTTTGCCATTGCTTCTCTCCCTTGGATGTGTAATCTAGACTTAAATATAAACTTTACATTTATGAATGTTGTCATTTTATGACATGGACATTTTCAAGCAGTCATTATGTGAGAAATATTAGACCCAGTATATTTAATTGTGTTGAGGGATCTGAATAATCATCTAGTATTTTATCCTCATACAGAAAAGAAAATATTATACTTGGTATCTTGGTTCATTTGTTGAAAATATGCTTTAGATTGTATACATGGAATATGTTCCATTTGAGAATGTTTTATATTTTAAATATGTAATGTTATCATGCAACTATTTTTGCTATTTTCCTTATTATATTCATAACTAATTAAAAATGTAGGGGGAGTGTTTACTTAGATTGTATAATATGTAATGTTATCATGCAACTATTTTTGCTATTTTCCTTATTATATTCATAACTAATTAAAAATGTAGGGGGAGTGTTTACTTAGATTGTAATTATACTTTTAGGTTGACATGGATTTGAGTTTCACAGTTCTGGTCTAGTTTTGTTTTGAGGGCCTAGCACATTCTAAATAATTACCATTTTTTTTTCCTTTGGTTCTTATGTAAGCAATTGTTTTTTCCAAAATTATTTTGAGAGTTTTGATGAAGGAAGCATAGTTGTTAACAGCAAAATTATGGATCCTGATATTTTTGCTAACTCTCTAAGCTGTAATCTTTTTATTTGAATTTTCTGTCTTCCTTGGTTTTTAGTTTTGTGTCATCCTGTAGTAACTATTATTATGCTGAATTTAGTAGAGAATTCTCACAGATTAAAAAATCATTGTGATAGTTTTACTAAGTACTTACGAATATTCCCACCTTGTTGCAAGCTGTCAGCAATGAAGGTAAAAACAGTGCTTTATTTTGAAATTCTCTATTTTGGTTTATTTAGCAGTGCTTGTTGATAGAGTTAAATAAATGAGCCTGTTATGTAATCTGTAAAATGCTTCTGTGAGCGGTTAATAGAATGGTTTCTGCTTTGTGATTAATAGCCTTGTCAGCTAATTATTATTTGGAATTGTTAAAGTTATTCCTGCACTGTGTTCCAAGCTGCTTCTCCAAGATTCTTAATGAAGATATTTATCCAATAAACACTGATTCTCATAATTGATTATTGGTTGATTAAATTTCTGTAAATTGATATTTTGTTTTGGATTAATATATTCTACATATATATTCAATTTGTGACAAGCATTTAACTCTAGCCTGTTTTTATTGTTTGATAATGGAGTAAAGACTTCATAGGTATGAATTAAAGGCCATATTTTATTAGTTTGCTTGGGCTGTGATAACAAAACACCCTGTGCTGGATGGCTTCAACACGGACATTTATTTTCTCACAAATCTGGAGGCTGAAAGTCTAAGCTCAAGGTGCAGGTTTGACTTGGTGAGCTCTCTTCCTGGCTTCTAGAGGGCCAGCTTTTCCCTGTGATGTCATTTGGTTTTTGTTCTGTGTATTCTTTATGAGAAAGAATTATGGTATCTCTTTCTCTTCCTGTAAGGACATCAGAAATCAGATTAGGACCTGACCCTGATCTGACATTTATGACCTCTATAAAGATCCTATCGCTATATGTAGTTACATTCTGGGTTTTCAGTGAAATTCAAATTTCCCATATGAATTTTGGGAGGATATCAAACCTGATTAATACTTTGTTTCAGGGCTGGGATTGTGGCTCAGCGGTAGAGCGCTTGCCTCGCATGCGTGAGGCCCTGGGTTCGATCCTCAGCACCACGTACAAAGCAATAAAATAAAGACATTGTGTCCATCCACAACTAAAAAATATTTAAAAAAAAAAATACTTTGTTTCAGGGGTAGTTTTTCACTGTTGCTTATTGTTTTTTTTTTTTTTTTAATGGAAACCAAATACATTATTGTTAGAAAGAAACAAATATATTGTTTCTCTATTACCACCTCTTAGCAATAGTAACCACCTTAGGAAGTTAATAAAGGTCAGAGATTGGAATGGAGTAGATGAGAAAGTTGCCGAAGAATGGGAAATGTGAACTTGTTTTTTACATTTGCAATTAAACCCTGAGCAATAACAGATTAAGCCAAAGGATTGAAGCATGTGATCTCCAGGGTTTCATTTTGTTTTTACTACATCAATTATAGGAAATTGAATTGGTAGTGAGTGAACACTTAAAATAGCAGGCAATTACATAATTATGATATGAGATTTGTTTTTCTTTTGAGATATCAGATGATCTGATAAAACTATGGTTTCATTCTCTTGTGATTGAAAATGCAGCTGAGAAGAACCTTGTACCTGATCATATTAGTAGAGTTTATCTGCAGTATTGTTTGACATAGTCCCCTACATTCCTTATTGATTCCCAGTGTTGAAGGGGAAATGTTTCTTTCATTTATTATTATCCTTTTAGTGTTGTTTTTTAGAGCATATTTCATAGAAATGGATATGATACTTGAATCTGTGTGTACTTCAGAATGATAAAATAGTTTAAAACTAGTTTGAATAAGGGGCTGGGTTGTAGCTCAATGGTATAGCGCTTGCTATGAGGCATGAGGCACTATATTCGATCCTCAGTGCCACATAAAAATAAATAAATAAAATAAAGGTATAAAAAATAGTCTGAATGAGTGGCGTATGTCAAGAAAAACAGTATTTTCTCCCCTTATGTTTGTGCTTCTCATCTGGCATTTGTAGCTATTTACTTTTATCATATCTGATGCAAACCAATCCAATTAAATACTGAATTATGACCTAATCATGACTTGTTTTCAGAACAGGTGGTCTTCCTATTTATTGATAGGAGGTTGAAAAAATTCTGTTTTACTTTTTTACAAGGTCTCTTCTGTAGTCTGTGGTTATCACACCTTTTATTAGTTTGTATTCTATTTAATATTTTTTCAAAAGTGCACTCTTTTGGGTTTATCACTTTTAAATCTTTTTAGCTACCTATCTATATATATTCAGTTTAACAAAGCTTTTCCATTTTATTCTCTGATGGTGGTAATAATTATCGCCATCATTCTAATAAATCAATTTAATATTCTGACATGCAATCATTGTTTATAATATTAAGTAATACTT
The DNA here is from genome assembly GCA_028644305.1 of Xerus rutilus. Classification (NCBI taxonomy): domain Eukaryota; kingdom Metazoa; phylum Chordata; class Mammalia; order Rodentia; family Sciuridae; genus Xerus; species Xerus rutilus. The sequence goes on from CM053401.1 coordinate 19,646,622, forward strand.
GATCTTAGACTGTTGCTTCCAGAAATATATAGTGTATTTCCATTGCCAGCAATTTAATCTTTTTAAAAAATGTACCTTATTTTCCAAGCATTTCAATTTTTTTTTGGTACTGGGGATTGAACTCAGGGGCACTCGACCACTGAGCCACATTCCCAGCCCTATTTTGTGTTTTATGTAGAGATAGGCTCTCTCTGAGTTGCTTAGCACCTCGCTGTTGCTGAGGCTGGCTTTGAACTCGCGATTCTCCTGTCTCAGCCTCCCTAAGTGCTGGGATTACAGGCTTGTGCCATCGTGCCTATTTGCCTTTTGTCCAGCTTCCCTAATTTCTGAAGCACAGTGGTTAATATCTAGATCCTTGAAGCTATTTGGTGAAGTAATTTAAAAGTATCAAAATTGAATGAACAGAATCAGAATCTGTAGCTTTCAAAATGCCACCAGAAAGCTGTTATTTAGGACTGTGCCTGAAGGTTGTAGAGGTACCAGGGTCTGCATATGCACATTCTTTCAGTCCTTCTTTGTAGCTGTATTTTAATAGTCCAAATTAATAGTGATCAGATTCTAAATGTGTTACATTTGTGTGTTCATTCAGCTTTGTTAAGGTATTCATTCTAAAAAAGAAATTGGACTTTCTATTTCCAAAACATCACTTTCTGTTTTTGTTCCTCAAACAAAGTGCTCTATCTCTTCATGATAACTTAATAGCATCTCAGTTTTCATTGAGTAGCTAGTAGGGGCTGTGATGCATCTATATATACCTGTCCCCTTGCAGTTTCATCTAAAGAATATCATAACATTCCTGAAGAAAGTATTGAAGATTTAAATTCTTCACAAGGATAAATATGTGTATGTGTTTATAGTGCAAAATACAGCAAAAAGTCTTAGCTGTCAATATGTCTTTTCCAGAAACTAGATCTATCCTTTCTTTTTCCCCCTGCCTTCTATTAATAATAATATGATATTTACTGGGGATCTTTGGATTACTTTCTTGAGTAGATGGCAAGATTTGGTGAGGTGAACAAAAGTCATGATTTGTAGATTCAGATTGTGGTTTTAATGTAGAAGCAGGCAGCGAGACTGTAAGCTTTCTCTTATTTTGTCTAGTTAATATCAATAAATAAGTGACAAGTAATAACATTCAGAATCATTTCCAAATGATCTACATCTAAAATTATTAGTTAAATTGTAGAGAATAATTTGTATCACATAATGCATTGAATTAATTTACATCTTAAAGATCTTTGACAGTACAGGAGTAAGCAGAATAAATTTTGAATATTTACATCATCTCCCTTTCTACTCCTCTCTCCTTAGAAATAATCACTATAAACAGTGTTTTGTTCATATTTTAGTCTTTTTTTATTTTTTTGGTTAGATGGAGTGAACTGCAGTTAATTTTGACAAGATATGTATTTTTTATTTAAAATATACCTGTCCTTTCTTCCTGGCACTCGTGATATTGAGTATATCCATCTTGTAGTATTTTTTTTACTTTCAGTTCTGTCACCCTAGACTCGAGTTCTCGTTTGAGCTGTGCAGCCATTTCTCCCCAGTGTTACTGTCAGCCTTCTGTTCGTCTCTTCTAAACTCTTGAGTATCTTTGTAGTTGTTCTCATTGGTTTCTCTTATTTATTCTGCCGATTTTATCTCCCTGCATTGCTTGTTGCTTCCTTAGTCTGTGTCTTTTCTTTAGGTCTTTTAAACTTTAGACCCATATAGTCATTTAATTATGTGTGCTTCTGTGTTTCATTGGCTCATCAGCCCCAACATTTTCTAAGCTAACGTTAATTTCTTCACTCCTAAATATTTGTTTCTTCTAGGTTTCCTGTTTTGCAGCTTTATAAGCTAAAAACTTGGCCGTCAACACTGATTCTTCTCCTTTCCATAACTTGTGGGGATCTGTCAAATCTCAGATACATACATTGTTATGATTTGGATCTATAGTGCACCCCAAAGGCTCAGGTGTCAAAGGCTTGCAACTCAGTTTACAGAGGTGGCACATGATCGAATCATGAGGACTCTGACCTCACCAGTGGATTTATCCATGAGTGGTTCATATTTGATGGTGTTATTGGGAAGTGGTAGACACTGTAGACTGTGGGGCCCAGGTGGAAGAGGTAGGTCACCAAGGGCATGCCCCATATGGGTGTATCTCTTGTTTCTGGCCTCTTCCTCCATGCCTCTAGCCCCTGTGTCTGTCTTGTGCTTGTCCGTCTCTCTTTTTCTCTCTTTCTGCTTCCTAGGTGCCGTGAACTGAGCAGCTTTCTTCTACCACACCCTTCTGCCAAGATATTCTGCCTTGTCTTAGTCCCAAAGCAGTGGCCCTGGCCAATCAAGGACTGGAACCTCTGAAACCATGAGCCCAAACAGATCTTTCTTCCTTTGGTTTTCTTAGGTTTTTTTTTTGATCACAGGGATAGATAGCTTAGTAACTCACATACTTTTCATTTGCTTGGAGTATTAATCTTTTGATTTCCAGCTTCCAATATTTGCTCCGCTCTGTGTAGAGTATGCTTTCTAAAAAGTATACTTTCTGAACTATGGTCTCATTTGCCAGATGAGGATGATGATATGTCACCACACACTCAACTCTTTTTTTGCCTCATGCTTCAGAAAAAGGTATGGTAGAAAGTCCCTGCTTTTATCAGACAGGGAGTTATTCATGTTTTCTGTCCTATGGAAACTTTTAACTTCTTTGTATTTGCATGACTATTTCAAAGGAAATGTTAGAAATAAAACAGGTTTTATTAAATCTCTTTAATCTTAATTTGATTCCACAGCCCAATTAAAATTTGAGACTTTTATATTTATCCAGTGACATTTGGATCAGACAGACTGACAGATTGCATAGCAAGTACGAACGTGGTATCTCTCTTATTCAGGGAAGTTTCATTTTAGCTTCGTTTTCCTAGCCCCTTTATCTTTTTGCCCTTCCTTTTATGGTATTTAAGTAACAGATAAACTGAGGTAAAATTCTAATATCCTAAATTCTCTTTTTTAGTGTACTATTCAGTGTTTTCTAGTATCATTCAATGGTTTTTTTGTGTAATGACAGTTATACAGCCATCAGCACAATGAATTTTAGAAAATGTTCACCATCCCAAAAGAAAATCAGTATTCCTTTGCCTACCAATCTACCCACCTACATTTCCAGTCCTAGCCAACTACTAATCTTCCCGCTCTGTAGATTTGTCTATTCTGAAATTTTACATAAGTGATATTTTATGATTTGCAGTCTTTTGTGGTTGACTTCTTTCATTTAGCAGAATGTTCTCCAGGCTCATTCATGTGGTGGCATATATCACTACCATTTCTTTTTGTTGCCAAGTAATATTCCATTGTTTGCATATACCTAATTTTGTTTATCCATTTATTATTTGGTGAACATTTGGGTTGTTTCTATTCTTTGACTGTTGTGTCTATGTTGCTATGAATATACTTATATGAGTTTCTGCAGGGACATACATTTTCATTTCTCTTGGGTGTATTATATCTAGGAGTAGAATTGCTAGGTTTTACGGTAACTCTTTGTTTAGCCTTTTGTGGAACTGTCAGATTGTTTTCCAAAGGGTATTTATACCACTATACATTCCTGCCAGCAATATGTCAGAGTTCTAGTTGCTATACATCCACACTAATTGTCATCTTTTATATTAATATTTACCTTGCTAGATGTGAAGTGGAATTTCATGGTGGTTTTCATTTGCATTTCCTAATGGCTAACTTTGTTGAGCATCTTTTCATGTCCTTATTGTCCATTTATATATCTTCTTTGGAGAAATGTCTGTTTAGATCTTGTACTGTTTTAAAAAGGCTCTCACTGACTTTTTTATGTATTTAAGTCCCTTAACAGATATGTGACATGCAAATATTTTCTCCCATTTAATCAGGTGTCTTTTCTCTTAGTTGATGGAAACCTTTGAAGCACAAGATTTTTGATTTTGGTGATGTCCAATTTATCAACTTTTTTCTTTTGATGCTTTTGATTCTAGTTCTAAGAAACAATTGTCAAACTGATCTTACAAAGACCTATGCCTGTTTTCTTTTGAAAGTTTTGTAGTTTCAGCTCCTCTATTCAGGTGTCTTGGATTGATTCCTCTCAACATTGTTTTGTATCACTGTTTTTGCTTTATTTTCTTGTGGTGCTAGGGATTGAACCAAGGGCTTTGTGCTAGCTAGGCAAGTGCTTTACTACTGAACTATATCTCCAGCCCATGACAGTGCAGTGTTTTAAAAATTTTCTTAGTATAGGTTTTGCTCTCTTGTCAAAATTTATTGACTTTCTTCTTCTTCTTCTTCTTCTTTTTTCTCTTTTCTCTATGCTGGATATTGAACCCAGGGGCACTTAGCTACATCCCCAGTCCTTTTAATATTTTTAAATTTTGAGACAGGTTTTTCTTAAGTTGCTGAGACTGGCCTTGAACTTGCGATCCTCCTGCCTCAATCTCCTGACCCACTGGGATTACAAGCCTGCCTGGCTGGTGTTTTATTCTTTTAGTGTTATTATTAATATGGTTCTCTTTTTAAATTTTATGTTTTCACCTCTCATTGCAAGTCTATAGAAATATTATTTTTAAAATAATGAATTTATATATTGCAACATGCTGAACTCTTTTATTCTAATAAGTTTTTAAAATAAAGTCATTTGAGTTTTATACATGGGCATGCTGTCTGAAAATAGAGATTTATTTATTTATTCCTTTTTCCTTTCTCTTCCCTCTCTTGCCCTTCCTTGCCCTTTCTCTATCCCTTTCCTCTTTCTACCGGATATTGAACTTGGGCTGCTTAAATACTGAGCCACATCCCTAGCCATTTTTTAAAAAAGAAAAGAATTTATTTTGAGACAGGGTCTCACTAAGTTGCTTAGGCCTTGCTGAGTTTCTGAGTCTGGCTTTGAGCTCACTATTCTTCTACTTCAGCCTCTTGAGCTGCTGGGATTACCTGTGTGCTACATACCCAACTTATACCCTGTTCTGACCCTTTAATACATTGTTAGATAAAAGTGAGGGGAACAGACATGTTGTTATAGTGTGTGACGTTAGGGGAAAGCATTCAGTCTTTTGCCGTTTGGTATGATAGTAGTTGTGGGTTTACTGCAGATGTCTTTATCAGATCCAGAAAGTATCCTTCTAATCCTAGTTTTTTTCAGTGTCATTATCTTGAAGGGATATTGAATTTCATCATATGATTTTTCTGTACCTTTTTGATATATTTATGTGGCTTTTTTCCTACATTTATTGCTATGTTGTATTACATCCTTAGTCTTTAATTGTATACCAACCTTGCATTCCTAGGATAAATCCCCACTTGGTTTTGGTATTAAAATCTTTTTATATGTTGCTGGATTCTGTTAGTATTTGAAGATTTTTACAAAAACAAAACAAAACAAAACAAAAACACCCTATATTTTAAGCCATAGCCTTATTATAAGTAATTTTGAGGAAATGACAGATGTGGCCCCAGAATTCTTCCTCTGCTATGTGTAAGGTAGAGCAATGACCACCATGTTATCTGTGGAGGAAGGGATTTCCAACATCTGGTTACCCTTGCCAGGAGTTTACTTTGTGCAAATTAGGTCTAAAAGGTAAAAAATCCCGGTGCTCTACTCTTCGAGTACGATTCCATATACCTTGACTGTAAACTAGAGGAAGAGAGCTCTGTCTTCTTGGTAACATTTAGGAATGAGGAGTGGAGATTTTGTCAGTGCAAGTGGAGAGGAGGAGTGGGGGCAGTCAATATATCTCAATGGCCTGTTCTTAACCCATTGTGTCCCAAACCTGAAACAACTGTAAGCACTTAAATTGAGCAACAGATATACCACTTATGATAACTTTGAAATAATATTTAAAAATATATTACATTCACAGAATTGAAAACTTGGAACTTAAGGGGTTAATGCAATTTAATTGTGTGTTTCGAATAAGTGTTCCTTCGTTACTGTGGGCCATAGAACAATTTCTGGAGACTTCCCTTTTTGAACTCAGGGGTACTTGACCACTGAGCCACATCTCAACCCTATTTTGTGTTTTATGTAGAGACAAGGTCTCACTGAGTTGCTTAGCACCTCGCTGTTGCTGAGGCTGGCTTTGAACTCGTGATTCTCCCGTCTCAGCCTCCCTAAGTGCTGGGATTACAGGCTTGTGCCACCGTGCCCGGCTAGAGACTTTCCTTTTTTTAAATAAAATCATTTTCAGCTGTTAGAAGTTGAAAACCGGGCTGGGATTGTAGCTCAGCGGTAGAGCGCTTGCCTCGCATGCGTGAGGCCCTGGGTTCGATCCTCAGCACCACATACAAAGCAATAAAATAAAGACATTGTGTTCATCTACAACTAAAAAAAAAAAAAAAAATCTTAAAAAAAAAAAAAACTACATAAAAGAAGTTGAAAACCACTTCTTTAAAATTCTACATGCCATCATTCTTGTGGAGGAAATGCTATGAAGTCCCCCCTTTGTTTTTGACAAGGGTTTATATTAATAATTTTGACCTAGGTTTCACCTTCAAAAGCATGACTTTCCTTCAGTCAGCATCACATATCATGCATTGGTTGCCTTCTAATATTATTAGATAATTTTTCCATAATTTTACTAATGATAATTTTTGTCACTGAAGCACATTGTCTGCTATATAGTCCTTCTGACCAGAGGGGCTGTGTCTCCTCTTTGATGCTGGGGGTGTTTGAAAGCTGTTATATATGAGGAGACCCAGTCTAGGGGTCATATCCTAATCTCACTTCATCAGAGGCTGTCATGGCTCCATTAAATAAATTATGGGGTTTGAGAAATTCCTAGACTTCAGGAGGCCTAGACCTTTCTTACCTTTAGGGAAGTGCTATTTAGGGAAGCTATCCTATAACTTAGCCTGATGTTGCTTCTCACCATCTGCTTCACTCAGTATACATCTTATTGTGGTGAGGGCTATTTGGATTGTTTAAAATCAAGTGAGGAATGAAGGGTAGCCTTACTTGGAAAGATCCTGAGCCATGACTTACTCCTGTATAGAAGGTGGGAAAAGTATTTCTCCCACATTCATACTTTAAATATCTAAATATTAAGGACAGTTGAAGGTAGAATCTATAGAATATATGGGAAAGATTTGCCTTAACTTTCCTGGCCACTTAATTGCAGAAACGTTGATCTCCCGCCCCCCAACCTATAGTCAATCTCTTTGGCCTGAATTCATTGAATATATGGAGATATGCATTTTAGACATAAAAGTTAGGAATTTTGTATTTTAAAAAATCTATGAAATAAAGTGGATCTATTCTGGGATATTTTTTATTTTTCTAGTGCCTGTACTAGACTGCCTAGTATCTCAAATCAGGTATGACCTGTTTTATGAGTAGAAATTTGATAGAAAAAATTTACTGTTTAGTTGTCTTGCTAAAGATAATGGAGTATACCAAGTATTTTATAAAATTTTAAGATTTTCTGAAAAGTTTTTAAACAGCTTTTAACTACTATTAACATGTAAAATAAAACATGGTTATGTAGAAATTTTGCTTAAATTTTGCTGCTGTTGTCTCTGTCCAGATTATCATGATGTTACTTTATTTTTCCCTCATATTTTGAGGTGTACTATCTTGGATTTTTGTTTTCTGAAATATTACATGTAAATGTTATTTTTTCAGACTAAACTTCAGTGGCTCTGTGAGGAGCTGAGAGAGAGAGAAAACAGAGAGAAAAATCTGCGACACCAGCTGATGCTCTGCAGACAACAACTCAGGGATCTGACTGAAAACAAGGAATCTGAACTCCAGTGTCTCTTCGAACAGATAGAAAGGCAGGAGCAGCTTCTGGAAGAAATAAATCAGGAGAAGAGAGGTGTGTCAGCTGCTTTTCTTATTTTTCTTTATATTCATGGAACCATACAAATGGCAGAAAGGCCACTTGTACTACCCCTAGCTTGGACTGTTTCCAAATCCATCAACTTTTCTTATCTCCTGCCTTCTAACCTTTCTTCATTTCTGAGACTAAAGAGGGAACTGTTGAGCCCTGAGAATTTTCCTTCAGCCACTAGTGTCCTTCCTCTGTGCATTGCATTTGTATCTACTGGATGCTTGCAGGTGTTAATTTGGTAAGACATTCTTCTACCCAGATAAAATGACAAAGTTTGCATTTATATCCATTAATTCGTTAAACAAATATTTATTTTGTATTGAGGCATTCTAGTGGCTGAGAATACATTACTGAATAAAGGGGAAACAAACCTACCCTTATTTAGCTTACTGTGGGGTGACAAGAAATAAATGTAGTAAATAAGTAAACATATAACATTAGAAGATTATAATCAAACTTGTGAGAATATTAGCATAAGAAGGAGAATTTGGGAGAATAGTGGCAGGATTTGATATGTAGGTAGTATCTAATTTTAAAAGTTGGCAGAGAGACTTGGAACATTACTTTTCTACTTTGTTATAGTAAGGGTGCATCATGATTGGAAGAAGAAAAACATCAGTTATATATAGAAATCTTGTGTGTATCTTGTTTTTTTGACCGTAAACCATTGTTTATTGGTGAACTCTAATAAGAAGCAGCTTTTGTTTGTTTGTTTATTTGTGTGGTACTGGGTACTTAATCCAGGTATGCTCTACCACTGAGCTACACCTGACAGCCCTTTTTTGTTTTTACTTTTGAGTTAGGGTCTCACTAAATTTTCAAGGCTGGCCTTGAACTTGAGATTCTTCTGCCTCATCTTCCCAAGTTATTGGGTGCAAGGGGCTTAATATAGTGCCCCAGTAAGAAAATCCAAACATTAACACACGCTAATCCTTTTGAAATAAATGTTTCATTTTTCTGTTTAAAAATGGGTTATTAAAAGGGTTATTGTCCTGCATGTGCCACTTAGAAATTGTTTATTACTATACTGCTGCAGTGATTTTCAATTGTTTTTGGTGTCAGGACCACCATATATATTCTTAAAATTTTGTATGTCAGTGTGTACCAAATTAAAAACAAAGTGAGAATTTTTAAAATGTTTTTGTTTGAAATAATAATTACAGACTCATTCTGCATTAATATAAAAATTAATGAAAATTATTTTACTAATGTAAATTTATTTACATTTATGTAAAATTATTTTACTAATGTAACCTGGAAAAACTATTTTTTACATTTTTGCATATGATGAGAATTAAGTGTTAAAAGGAAAATCATTATTGTTGTACAGACTCTAGGCTACATTTTGAGAACTCTTGCTCTAGGCAGTTGAATGATAGAAACAAGTTATGCCAGCACTGAATTACAGAGAATGCCCTTTTCTTTCTTTCTTTTTTTTTAGTGACAGTACATTAACATCTAATTACCAAAATTAATAGATAAAAGCTGTGTGATCACACATTATACATTACTCTCTACTTAACAGTAGATTAGAACTGAGCTTTATTTTCAGTAGAAGTTATTAATATTATAACCCTGCAAATAATTTCTTTTCATTAAGGATAACTACAATGTATATTATAAATACATGATATTATTGGTGGGGAGAAATCCAGAAGAACACAGTAATTGTGTACTTAGATTATCAAAGTCAAATTCTGAATGCTTTAGGAGGTAAATGTATAAAATTTATTATGTCTCAGTATGATTGCTTTTATTTCTACTTTTTTAGATTTAATGATAGTTTTTTATTGCTTTGTATCTTTAGAACATTTTAATTTCTTACACATTTTAGAATCAATTTGTCAGTTTTTAAAAAGAACCCACTGGTGTTTTGATAGGATTACATTGAATATATACATTAATTGGAGGAGAACAGATATCTTAATATTGAATCTTCTAACCCACGAATATGGAATATCTATTTATTTGAGTGGCCTTAACTTCTTTTATAATTTTAAACAAACAGGTCTTGAACATCATTTTTAGATTAATTTCTATTTTTTTGTGATTTCTGATGATACAGTAATTTATATCTAGTACTTTGAAGTATAATTTTTAATATTAACATTATAGTTTGGAACTTTGCTACACTCTTTTATTTGTTCTCTAGTTTTTTTTTATTATTATTTTTGATGATTCTGTAGTACCTTGTGTTTTCCTAGTACATAGTCACATCACCTGCAAATAAAGACAGTTTTATATCTTTTTCCTTCTTGCCTTAATCAACTAATTGAGATTGCTTGTTAATAGTAAACAGATGTGCATTCTTGGGACTAACTCAATATTATTACAAGATACTTTTTCTTCTATATATGTCTAGATTTGGTTTATTAATTTATGAATAATCTTTGTATCTGTGTTCATGAGGAATATTGATCTATCACTTTATTCCTTCTAATACCATTATATGATTTAAATATCAGTGTAATGATATGGCCTTATAAAATAATGTGAGTTGTTGCTTTTCCTTTTATTTTTGGAAAGCATGTATACAAAGATTATATTTTAAATTTCATTAATGAAACCATTTAGGCCTATAGTTTTTGTTTTGAGAGGGCTTTTTATAGATTTAGGGCTATTATGAAATTCTGTTTCTTCTTGATCATTTTATTAATATGTGCCTTTCTAGAGACTTGTTGATTTCATCTAAATTGTTGACTCTGTTAGCATAAATTTTTACAATGCCCCTTTTTAATCTTTTTAGTTTTTGTAAGATCTGTTTGATGATTCTTACTATATTCCTGATATTGGTATTCCCCCTTCCCTTTTATACTTTATCAGTATTGTTAAGGGTTTAATTAATTTTTTTAGTATTTTTGATAAAATCACTTTTTGATTTTTTCCTATCGTTTATCTTTTTTACATTTTATTGATTTCTGCTGCTGCTGCTTTTTTTTTGGTACAGGGAATTGAACCCGGGGCACTTAACCACTGAGCCATACCACAGCCCTTTTTTGTATTTTATTTAGAGTGAGGGTTTCACTGAGTTGCTTAGCACCTTGCTAAATTGCTGAGGTTGGCTTTGAACTCTCGATCCTCCTGCCTCAGGCTCCTGAGCTGCTGGGATCACAGGCATGCGCCACCAAGCCTGGTTTTGGTTTTTGCTTTTCATTTTATTCCCTTCTTTATATCATTTATTTTTTCCTTTTGCTTCTTAAATTATGTTTTGTTCTTACCAATACTTTAGGTGCAGTCCATGAAGTTTGCTATGTTATATTTTCATTATCATTTAGTTTTGTATTTGAAAATGTTTCCTGGTGATTTGTTCTTTGACCTGGGTTTGTTTGTTTATTTATGTTTTTTGAAGTATACTACTTGATTTCCAAGTACTATATGTAGGTGATTTTCTAGATTTTTAAAATTATTGACTTAATACTCTTGTAGTCCTAGAATGTACTCTCCATTAATAATTAGAAATTTATTGAGACTTATTTGTACAACTTTTATTCCAGTCTAGTGAATTTTCTGTATGCTCTTGAAATATGTTATGTTCTTCATTTATTGTGAAATATTCTGTAAATGTCACATGCATGGTTTTCATAATCTTCCATGTTTCTGGTGATTTCCATATCCCCTTTGCCTTGTTTTGTTTGTTTCAATCAACTCCTGAGAGAAGATTGTTTAAAAGATCCAAATATCACTGTGAATTTCTTTTTTGTTTTTGTTGTTGCTTCATGTGAAACTGTTATTAGATTCTGTCTTCATACTGACCTGTGGGAATGCGTCCACATAGGAGGCTATTATTATAGCTGTGTAAAAGAGGTGTTGAGGAAGGACATTTGTAGTAGAATTGGAAAACAGATAACAAATGTTAAAGATATTGTGTAGCATTTAGCGCAAGATTATACAGTGGAGGTGAGCGAGAGAAAGGACTTAAGTCTTGAAGAGGTCAATGGTTTTGACATTGGGAGAAATGGGGAAGTCAGAAAATGAGTTCTGATTGGATCTGAGAGAAAGAGGGATCAAATTTTTATCTGTATCTTATAATCGTAAATGAAAAAGAAGTTTTGATAAGAGCCAAATTTTGTAACAGAGAGTGATATATTAATCTCTTACCTTATGTGTAAAATGTATAAGGAAGATGCTGACTGATGAATTCAGAAATAATGATTTTAATCTGCTGCTAAGAAAATTCTGTCCTAGGAGACACTCATGAACATGTTATATGAGATAAATATGGTCTTAGAAATATAAGCAACATATTCTTGGTAAAAGGAGTATTATTGATTACTTCTTTTGAAAAGGTCTATTTGAGCACGTTTTACTAAGAGATATTATTTGGAAATGAAGCAGTATTTCCATAGGAAAAGGAAGGACAAAGAGAGATTCTCTGCAGAACTTGTCTGTATAATGATTTTCCTGCTTGCTTAACAAATTTGTTCAGTACAACACACATAACAAAGATAAAGGACAATAGAACTAATAACTAAGTTTAGCTATTTCTGAAGTATTGGAAGTTTTTGTTGTGGAAATTTGTATTTGATTCCTTTCATCATCTTAGAAACTTATGTATTAATAGGTAGAACAAGGTTAACTTAGCTACAAGTGAAAAAAGACAGAGAAGCTTCATGTTTACTAGAATTAATGTCTTTCTCAGAACTGATACTTTAGTGTTATTTAATGTGACATAAGTGACGTGGCCCAGAGACAACAAGTTTCTATCAATGAGTGTTACCAGATTTGTAGATTTGAGTTGCTTTGGCCTTCCTGGGTTATTCTGGACCTGTAGATTTGGGCTGGTATATTTGAAAAGATGTGTAAATACTTTAAGGGGTTGATGTCACCAGACTCCTTGAAGTTTAAAAATTATTGACTGAGAAATTCTTTACTGTTATGAGTCACAACAAAGATAAGCATTAAAGAAAAGTAAACTGCAGCTGGGAGGATTGAGGTATGATAGAATTCTCTGAAACTGCGAAGTTTGCTGGAAACTAAAACTTAGAAGTTACTAGAATTCATTTTCTCAAAGGTCTTAAGGAGAGGCATCGATACAGTAAAATCACATTCACATTCTTGCTCTATGAAATGCTAATGATTATTGACAAATATAGAAGACAATTTTCTTAACAAGTACCCTAGTAAATTTCAAGAAGAGAAGAAATGTTTAAAATAATTTAAACTGAAATTTAAATTAATTTAAAATAATTTAAACTGAAATTATGAACTCTTAAGCAAGGCACTGATCTTACTTTTTAGGCACTCTGTGTGTTTGGCTTTGACTATTCAATATACATAATTTTTCTTCCTGAAATAATTGGAATTGACATGGCCTTTGAAATTCCTTTACCTTAAAGATGAAATTTGACCTAATTAACTTTGTTAGATTAGGTCAAGTCTTCAACTTCCTCCTCTCCTGATTCTGTAAGTGCAATGTGTAAGACAGTAATTCCCAGCAGCATGCATGGTAGCAAGCCTTCCTGAATCTGTCCCTTGCTCTCATATATCTGTTACTGGGAATGTACATGTAAAGATGCAATGAGCCATTGTCAGGGCTTTTCTGTTAGGGAATTACCTTTTCCCAATAGCTTTAAAAGGAAAACTACTAACAGGATGGGGAAGAAGGGAAATAATAGTCTAACAACTTTAGAAAGTAATGTCTTTGCAGCAATTTGTTTTGGTTAGCACCTCTGTTTTGGCCAAGAAATAGGCAGTAGAGGAAATGTGCATCATCTTCCTGCATTTTTCTTTTTTCAGTTCATTTTAGTTTTACCTTAGCAGTGATGGCTGTGGTTATGGCAAGCATCTAGAGGCTTGTCCTTGCCCTGAAACATCTTATTTCTTGCTTCAATGAATTTTCAACAGATTTGCAGTTAAGAAATGAGTTTAGTAATATGTATCTACTGGAATGATTCCCAGAAGGCCGTGATTTTTAAATATGAAGTGTTATATCCCTGGTGTATAGACAGAACCTGATACGTAGTTGGCATTTCAAATACTTGTTGAATAAGGGAATGAATGAGTAAACAAATGAAATGACATCAGTAGAGGAGGCATAGTAGTAAGACTTAGTGAAAACAATAACACATTTTAAAAATGAAGTGTAAGTGCTTCCCAAATTTACGTTTAGAAAGATATAGGTGATATCTGGCTACTGACTCAAATTTCGTTTCTTCTCTTCTTGAAATTTACTAGGGTACTTATTAAACTCTTCAAAAACAAAAGACAAATCAGCAAATATTTGGCAGAAGTTGAGTAAGTGGCGTTATTGGAGTGGTTTACATCTTATTTATGGCCCTCTGGGATTTAGTAACAGTATTTATCTTTCTTAGTATTCTCAGTTATGTATTATATTTTATAGTAACAGTATTCAAATGATTTACATTTTTTCATTTCATGACAATATTCTCTAACAGCTTCATGATTCATTTAGGGACACTGTAATATTGTTAGAATAATTCTAATCAGATTTTTAAAAAAAATATTTTGTTTAGATATTGATGGACCTTTATTTTATTCATTTATTTGTATGCGGTGCTGAGAATTGAACCCAGTGCCTTGTATATGCTAGGCAAGTGGTCTACCACTGAGCCACAACTCCAGTTCCTCTAACCAGATTTTATACCATGATTTGAGTTACTTCTAGTATAATATGACAAAAAGTCCACAATACATAGAAATCAGATAAACAAGGAATATTAAAATGATATTGTTGTCTAAAATAGTTCCCTAAAGTGAATATAACTTTTAAAATACTATATTTTCTATGATTGTAGAAAAATTGAAGCATGATCATAAATGTTGAGTAGAAGGATCCATGAGAAGAAAGATTGTACAAGTCAAAGAAAGTTTAATTGATATAGCAGGATCTGAGAAGATATGAGCAGATGAGAATAAAAGTAAATGATAGAGAAGTGAATCTTGGAAAAAATGAGAGCAAAAGAGTTATGGATTAGCACTGTGAATACTGTGTTTTGGCAGATGCACCTATCACTGTAATTTGTGTAGTGATTTCCTTGTTTTGACTGTTAGCTTCTCAGCCATCCATGATGGGGCCTAACTGATCCTTGCTTTATGTAAGCTCAAAGGCAGGATGAGCATCCAAATAGCCTAAAATAGGCAAAGGAAGAAAGGTACACAATCCCCCTGTGCCTGTGTATGCTCAAAGAAAGGTGAGAATTTGGAGAAGAGGATTAAAGGAAAGGTAGCCACCAGATTTCTATGGAAGGCTTTGAGGGACCTATGAGGTCTTTTTAGGCCTTTGAGGTTTAATCCAAATTGTGGAATGTTTGGCTGCGTTTGTTGTAATTTCCTTCTAAAATATACTTAGAGTGGATATCCAAGGCATGGAATCTGCTTATTAATGAATCTGGTGTGTCACACACTCATTATTCTGGCCTTATACATGGCTTAGAGAATGAGTAATTTGAAAGTATAATTGAGATATGACTCAGTTTCTGCCCCCAATATTTTAAAACTGCTCTGCTGTTCAAGGCATTGATTCATAAACAGCATGAATCAATTTATTTCCATCATGGATGGCTGAGAAGCTAACAGTCAAAACAAGGAAATCACTACACAAAGGTTCACATTTACCTGGTTTATGTTGTATACCAAAGGTGATCTCAACTTTGTAAAACTTTTTTTCCTTTGGTTTCTGTGTTCCCAGTGTTCTGAGAAAATGTTTTCAGCTAATTTCTCTCTGCCATTTGGTGGTCCATGGCTGAACAGAGGGTGATTTCTTAGGATTCATTTGTGGGACAAAAAAGTATTGGGGACTTGGCATCTTTCTTAACATGTAGGGGAAAATGCAGTTTTATCATTTCTTTGTATATTATTTATTGGTTTGTCTAGCTATATACTCATTCATCTATTACTTATTCCTAAAATTATGTCAGTTTTTACATTTGTCTTATTGAAAGAATAATGTATAACCATGATGTTTATAGAAGTATTAAGCATTATTGTTTACTCCAGATACAAGGAGAAACAATTTTTAAAAATCTCATATTGGAATGTAATGTTTCAACATGTAGAAGTATTTAAGGGATGATCTCTAGATATAATTTGGTTGTTTAGATTCTGGCTAATTGAAAATTTAACTTTTTATTTTTACATTGTCACCACCTTGTCAGAAATTCAGTGAGGTCCATCATTAGAAATAATGAAAGATTATTTTAATTGATAATTTGAGAACATTATTTAAACATCAATTAATGATTGCGTTCTTGAGTATTTAAAGTTTAATTATTCTTTTTTGGGACTTGGGACTTAATTTAAGATCCAGAATGCTTTAGATACCAGATGTGATAGCTAAAAATAAACACATGCATGTCATGAAATTTAAATATTTTAAAATTTAAATATTTAAAAATTTAAAATTCATGGAAATATTTTAAAATAGAGGATGGTAACATTGTGTATAAAACTTGTATTGCCTGATAGCTATGAACCTTCAGGGAAACTTTTATTAATTGATTAATTGGAAAGTTTTCCCAAGAACATTAAATACCTGATTTATGTTTAGAATGCAAAAGAAAGATTACCTTTTTCCATTTCCTTGTCTATTATAACTAACAGCTTTATGAAGTTTTCCTTGGCCATTTCTCACATATTCAATCTTCTCTTTTTATTTAGACTTTTTGTATTAATCTAGATTCTTCAGAAACAGAACCGAAGGGATAAGTGTGTGTTTGTGTATATGTATGTGTGTGTGTGTGTATGTGAAATGCTTCATAATTATGCTTACATAATTATGAAGGCAACTCCCAAGGTTTGTAGTTGGCAATCTGAGGTATTGATAGTATATTTCCAGTTTAAGTTGAAAGACCTGAGGACCAGGACAGATGATGTAAGTTCTAGTTTGAGTCTGACTTGTAGGGTAGAAGATTGATGTGCTTTCTCAGAGATAGGCAGAGTGTAAATCTTGCTTACTCATCTTTTGTCTGCTTAGTCCTTTAATGGATTAAATGATGCCCACCTATGTTGGGGGTGTCAATCTACTTTACTCAGTGTGCTGATTCAAATGCTAATCTCACTTAGAAATACCCTTACAGACACTCTCAAAATAATGATTCTCCAGATATTTGGGCACCTTGTGGCCCAATCTAGTTGCCGTATATGTTAACCATGACACTACCTCTGTCTCACTTTGTTCTTCATACCTGCAAGGATTGCATAGCTTCTTATTTGCAAGATTGCCCTACCCTCTGGTTCCTGTCTTCTGTGGGCTGTTCTATATTCACATGCCTGCTATAGCCCAAGACAGATAACTTTCCTGGGCAGGCACACTTCAGTGGGTATTTTCAAGGGCACACTGTTCCCTGCACTCCTGCTACCTGCTTCTCCACCCATTTCTCTGCTATTTAATAGAGCAGTTGGTAAGGGTGGCATCTTATAGAAATTACCTTGCATATGCTCAAACTAACACAAAAGAAGTAAATCATTTACAAACTTTAGTTTTGTGTTTTTTATAATAAATTACTTGCAACACACCCATAATTGACCTCCTCACAGCAGTATTTCTTTGGAGAAACGACACACACACACACACACACACACACACACACACAACTGCTGTTCTAATCAGTTCTGCTAGATGCATCTTCATTAAACACAAGTTTGATTCCTTGACTCCTCCATTTGCACACCTTAAGACATTTAAGCACTGTTTAAAAAAATAGAGTTCAAACTCTTTTTCCATTGGATTTTAATTTATTTTCTTACAGATTCGTGTTTGCCTATTGATTTGGCGCCATAGTTTATATTAACAGGAAGTAGAGCTATTTAATGGATGTTTGGGAGAGTCTGCAGGTAACTAGATAGATAAATAGGCAGTACAGATTTAGCTTCTTTACTTTCTCCCATTTATTATGTTATTTTTAACAGAAGTTTCATTTTCTTATAATCTTTACAGTAGATACTTTGATCTGTCAATCAGAAAGAAAACAAACATAATTAGTGATTCACTCTTATTCCTGCTTAAGACAAGGAGCAAATATGAGCTATTGGCCCAAAACTTCAATTATCCCACCAAACCATTCTAATACTGTCCTTTATTAGCTTAGCAGTTTTCACTATATCTTTTGAAAGTAGGGTACTTCCTATTGCTTTTTACAGAGTAAAGTCCTTCATGTTCTAATAGTATTGTATTTAGAGAGATTTTGATATATATATGTTAATCTTATTTTATATAAATTGAAATTGTGATCTCTTTTTTAATTCAGGAAATGTTCCTGCTTTCCACCCACTCTGTACTCTGGCTATTTAATGTGTACCCTCCAAAGAAGTGTATATTTCTTCAATATTGACATTTTTGTTTATGCTGAAGTTAAAACCTTTTTTCAGGACAATCCAGTGAAAATAAAATGGCTGCTATATCTTCTGAGATCCTCCCTTAACACAACATTTCTTACCATATTTCACTAAATGTGTTTTTCATTATGATGTTTGTTAAGGGAGGAAACGAGATCCAAACACAGTTTCATTGAAATATCTGTTCTTAAGAAACCATTCTTTTTTAATAATTTTTAATTGGGAGTGGTGGTGGTGGTTGTATTGAGTATTGAACACAAGGCTTCATGCATGCTAGGTAAGTGAGTGCTTTTCCACTGAGCTACACCCCAGCCCATATTTTGATTTATTTTGAGAAAGGGGCTCATTAAATTAATGCTTGAACTTGTGATCCTAGCTTCCTGGGTAGCTGGGAGTACAGGTGTATACTATTGTGCCTATCAAGAAAACCACCTTCATTTAAAATTTATTCTTAAAAAAATAAGCTATACAGCAGGAATGAAAGAACCTTTTTTTTTCAAAACAATAAAAATAAAATATCCTATCTTGGGACTGGGGGCAGAAACTGCTGTACCTAGTGAAAAGACAGGAGGAAATGATATGCACTTTGTGCCCCCAGTGATGCCTTTAAATTACTTGGCTCTACACCTGCCTGAGGATATTCTGACTCAGACTGGGTGCCAAGATGCATCAACAATAACAACAGAGATCTATTAAAAGAGGGAAAATATAAGGAGGTAACATGTGGTTACATGCAGTTAGAAGATCAACTGTGACCTTGTACTGTACTTATGGTCTGTAATTTTTATATCTGCATACAGGTTTGCACTACTTTTCTATATAAGTGATAACCTCTGGTTACTGGTGCAGAGTCCCGCTTTCTCACATGTTGAAGTATAACATTAGAGAGGCACACTAAGGCAAGCACATACAGCAGGGTTTATTTAAAAAGTGGCAATATAGATTTCTCCTGGGAGGTAGAAGGGGGCTATACCTGGTATCCTGGTATCCCAAGAAGTGAGAGCATTCTGCTTTTTTAAATATGTCCTAGGCTTCCTTTGTTCTTCTGCTTTCTTTCCTTTATCTCTCTCCTTCCTGCATATGTGACTAGGCCCAGGAGATGCTCAGATGGGATGGCCAAAAGGTGAGAAGCAGATAGACAGGGGGAAGGGCCAAATGGAGCAACCCAGGACACATTAATCAACAACTTTTATAACTGCTTATAGGGAGGGACAATTTCTGGGACAGGTTGCATTAGCAACAGTTTGGAGCAGGGGCAGGTGATCTTGATAAGGGTGGAGGAAAGGCTCTGAAGGCATTTTAATCCCTTAGGGGGCAGTCTCCAATTTCCAGGACTCAAATTGGCCTCCTTGATCTGATATGATTTGATTTACATTTCTATACTGACTGCTTAATTCTGGCTTCATAAGTATAAAAATTGACCTTTTTTTCCTTCTCTTAGTCTAAACAGAAATGTTGTAAGCAACTATTAAAAGAGAATGAAGCACTTTTAGTAAATACATTAGGAATGCATTCATAACTAAGAGTTTGGAATATTTTTCTGGTTCTTGGGTATGGATTCAACACTATTACCATTTGCACAGTTCCTGCAGAAGTGTGTATCAGTACCATTTTTCCTCTTTTTGAAATCTGTGGAGCAAACATTTAAAATATGTTTTCTGGCAAATGGTTGCTTTCAGAGTTGCCCTTTCCTCTTCTTTGTAGCTGCTTCTGATGTCTGGAGTGAACTGGGACAGAACCCTGTGCTTCTCCTGAGGCTGTTGCTCTCAAAGCTCTTGTATTTAACTATTGATAATTTTTGCTGTACTGTAAATTGATCTTTATTCTATCTTAAACTAATATACCCTGTTGTTTCTTTATGATTTCTCTCTTGTCCAGGTTGAATTTTAACCTCTTTTTTGTGTAAATCTTGGTATAAGGTCAGTATCAGACAAGACGTAAATGTTGTTGGCCCTGGGCGCATGTCTCTGTATAAACCAATCTGAACTCCTTCACAGTGGCATTGTAATGGTCTTCCAATCTCCATGCCTTTGTGACTGTGCTCAGGTGACTAAGCACCCGATTACTTTTCCACAGCTCTAGTTCCATCCAATTTCTTATTTATTTTTTATTTGCAATTTTTATGCAATCTTTCTTGAGGTCAGTTTTCCTCCATAAGCATATTGGCATGATCCTTCTTCTTTAAAATGTCTAGTTTTCAAATATTTTCTTTACCTTCCAGCAACTCAGTCCCAAAGACAATCTTGATATTAAAAAAGAAAAGTTATATAGTCATAGTCATTAAATCAGGTTCATTTCTTTTTTAACTATTTCTTCTTGAAATACTAATTTATTCATATTATTACCTGGGAAGAAATTTTTAGTGAGATCTATGAATATCTAGCATATTTGGCTGTATGGTTTACATTTTTTCTCCTTGAATTCAGTTTCTTGCTAATTAAAGAACTTGTATTGCTGAGGCAAGCTGTAGGCAAGCCAAAAGTGACTCATTTTCAATGACTATTAATGTCTTTTGAGTGCCTGATGTTCCATTGAATTCCATATGTGAAAGAGACATACTCTTTGCTTTTAGGAAATTTGAACTTGTTTAATTCAGAAGAAAAAAGATTTCCACAAAAATTTACTTGTAAAGCTATAAAAAGGATTATATAGATGGGTTGTATGCTTCATACAAGGAAAGAGTTGTTGATGGGAAAGCTGTACTTGGCTCTGAAGGGTTGTTTTTTAATGCAGATTTGGTGCTTCCAAAGAAGCAACCACTGAAGACCTCTTTCCTTCTGTTGACTTTAGGGCTGTAAATGCCCTAAGGGAATATGAGCCATAAGTTGCAGACCCTCATAGAAATAAGCTTTTCTTTGTACTTTCTGTTAATAGGAAGTTTCCCTATTAATGAAATGATAGAAACTCCTGTTGTCTTGCACCAGACATGTGGCTGTCTTGGTAATAGGAAGTAAGCCTGCTGGTTTACCAAGGACAAGAGAAGGAAGAAAATACCTCTATTGGAGGGATTTGTGGATTGGGAAGGAAATGGTGAGATGTGTGCTGGTTGTACGGTGTCTTCTTTATTTTTATGGACAGTATCTCATACAGTGTCTTCCACTCCAATTCCAGATGAAGGAATAGAATCAGTGAACAGTTAAGCATTTGCTGGGGAAGAGTTATTTTGGGGAGACAAAGCATTTTCCAATCATTTGCCCCATTTGTAATTTAAAAAAAAATTCAAATGTAGTTGAAAAATAATAATACTTGACTATTCTATGTGAGTTAATTAACTAGAATTAATACCATTTAAGATTTCCAGTTATTTTTGTAATGCTACATATTTACTCCAAAAGATTTTCCCCTCAGATTTTAATTCTGAGAACTACAGAGTTCTCAACGAATGTGAACTTTTCTCTTGTACTAAATTCCAGCATAATTCTTGGAATAAGAGAATTTTCTGACTGTACATTCAGTTTTCATCAATTGTGGTTCATTCCTGTTGGGAATAACTTGAAACACAGAATGTGTATTATGGAATAGATAATAGTGAAAAAGGAGGGGTAAATTTTCTGCCATAGATGTCTGGAGAAATAAGAATGAGATAGAATAAACCTAAACTTAAAAATTGAATTCCAGTGGTCTATAGAGAAAACAAACCAACAGAACACATTTGTTATGTAAATAGAGACAGGTGGAAGTAGAATTTTATGAGAATGGACACATTGGCTTTTCTTGTTGTTCTCTTTATTTTTTAATTTTCATTTATTTAAATGCATTTCAAGTCATAGTACATATATAGAGCTCAATTTTCCATCTCTCTGGTTGCAAACAAGATAGAGTCACACCATTTGTATTTTCATATGTGTACCTAGGGTAATGATGTCCATCTCACTCAACCATTTTTGCTACTCCCATTCCCCCTCCCCTCCCTCCCCTTCCCCTTCCCCCATCCAAAGTTCCTCCATTTCTCCCGTGTTCTTCTCTGTAACTGACATCTTGTAGGTAGTCAGTAAGGAGTGGTTGAGTTGAAGTGATGAGTACATGAACAAAGGAGCAAATGAAGGATGAATTACTAGGGGAGCTCTCCTAGAAAACCACCACCACCACAGCAATAAAATATTGAACCTCTCATTGCATTTTTTTGTTAACAGTAAAATAAATTTATAAACATTTTAATTGAAATTTCAGAAAGTGTCTTATTTTTCTATTGAGTACTGATGATAACTGAAAATCATTAATTAGGTCCTTAGTTAATACCCATGTTTATAAAATGTCATTTGATTTTTTAAGTATGTGTCTTTATTTTAATGTAAAGACATTAAAACTAAAACAATAATTTAAAAAAATTTAAGGTTAATTTCAGATCTTTAACTTTTTGTAGTCTTAAATTTTACAAATAAAAGTTGATCTCTGTTTTTATTTATTTTGGGAATCTGTCATCAGTAGTTATAGTTGATGATAAAGCAATTAGTTTTGTTAGAATTAGTTAGAATTTAGTTAGAATTCTAAATTGGCCTTTAGGATAATGAGTGTATTTATGAATTGTTATATTAATAAGTTTTAAACTGCTTGAGGGCCAGGATAATTTTATTCAAAGTCTTAAATGTCTTTTATTACCACAAATGCTAGGTGGGTAAATAAATGGATAGATGAATTATTCTTCGTATTTGCACATGTAAATGTAGACTGTGTGTCTAGTCATAGCAAATGAACAAATGTGTTAGCAGTAGCAGCTGTCTTGAATTATGAACACATGATTGCTGGTACTGAGAAGAGGAGACATAACCAAGTATTTGAAATCAGTAACACCTCACAGAATCGGTTCCAGTACCCCCTTCTCATAAAGCTTGCCTGACTTGTTGAGATATTCAGTGAGTAAGTGAAGATCTCTGTTCCTCTGTTTTAAGGGTTCTGTTTTTACAAGCTAATTTCAACCCCTCTGGGTTCTGTATTGTGATGATGGATGATTGTGTTCCTCTCTGTGTAAGTTACTCTTTGGTAAAACTTCCCAGAACACTGTGTAAGATTTCAGCAATAGCTTCCAGTTAGCTCTTCATCTGTTCTCAAGTGACCTGGCAGTCTTGCCCTTTTCTGTGAAGTGGGCTTTGTATGGTCTCCCATTGCCTCAGCCAATTAAGACCTTAAAATTAGGCTTTGAGGAACCCTGCTCATGCTTCCAGGAACATAATAGCGCCACTTTTCATTGAAGGAGATGAGAAGTATTTAAGTTTGGCCAATGAACAAAGCAGGGATAAAAACAAGTGCTAAAATCATAATTAGCCCTGAATATTTTAATGCAAAAAGGGTATCAGTTTTTGGACACTATTTCACCATTATGCTAGATTTCCCTCCATAATTTATGGTTCAAAGTTTTTTCCCCCCTTCTTATAGAGGCAATTAAGTTATGTGGTAAGACATTTTGAAAAGGGTACTACACCCTTATTTTTGAGGCAAATAGCTTTGCCATGTTAGATTTAAGCATGGATTAAAACATTTCTGTTGCCTCAAGCCTGAATAAAATTCTAGAATTTTCTTCAAAGGATCTTTCTTTGATTTGGGCAGGAAAGATGTGCAGGTTTGACAGTGAGTGTATGACATTTTTGTAGATTTCATACATTCATAAGAGTTGTTCTGTAGTGAATGCCCTACTTTCTATTTATAGTAGATTGACTTCTTTAGGCTTTCTTCTGTAAGGATTGTTATTTTGTATTGAGTAGTGACTACCTTTTGCTCACCCTAAAATTCTAGATCTGCAACATCTTTTGGAAAGGCTAAAGGAAAAAGAGTGACCTCTCAGCTGCTAACCATAGAAAATTCTTTTCTTCTTCTTCCCTCTATTTGCTTAATTGTCAGTTTGTGAATCAGAATAGCAAGATTAGTAATCCTGTTTCAGTAACAAAAGTCTTTATAAGGAAACTGTGTGTATATGTTAGGGATTGAACCTAGGGCCTTGCAAATAATAGCCAAGTTCTCTATCACAGAGCTACAAATATCTCCAACTCATGGCAAAAAATTAAGTTAGTTATTTGTTTATATATGAACATTTTCTGTTCTATAACTATCAAGTACTTTAACTTGGACTGAGATGGCAAAATTTATTAGTGACACTAAATACTTATATATATATAAATAAATGTATGTGCTATATCTGTGAGTGGATTTTTTAGTATTAAGAGCATATGTTTATATATGATTTAATGTTGATTGTGTTCTTAGAATGGGGTCTCAAGTATTTGATAAGTCTCTGTTATCCCAGTGTTTGAGAGTCAACATCAGAAAATAATTACTATATGTGTTTTGGTCTATAGTGGCAATCCTACCTTCAATACAGTATGACACTGGGCATTTATCTGTAATAAGTTGTGTTAGATCCTCTTTGTGTCTCAGGACACTCCCACACATTGAGGAACATTTGATTATCCTGGGTTCCAAATGCCAGTGCACTGTCTATATCCTGAAATAGGAAAAATGCCTTCTTGCATTTCTTAAAGAGGCCTACTAGATGCTTTTCTCATAAACCAAAACCATTTTATTATACTTGTTTTCTTGTTTATATATTTCATAAAACTATAGATGACACAGGAGCACTGAACGTACCTTAAATATATTGGCATTTCATGACCTACAACAGTGTATGACCTGGAAACATGCAGTTTAATATATATTTATTCATCACACAAAAGTTAAATATTTCATTACTTAAACTGAACATTTCTCTCAATTATTAAGCAATATTCTGAAATCATTTAACCAGAATTATTGTATTTTGAACATCATGTCTTTATCCATCCACTTATTCCTTAATTCATCTACTTGTTCACAGTTGATTTAATTAAAAATGTGCACCATTATAGAACAGTGCTCTCCAAAAGAAATACAACATGCAATACAAACATGAGCTACATATGCACTTTTAAATTCCTTATAGCCACATGTGTGTCATGTGTGAAATTAATTTTAATAACAAATTTATGTAATCTATTATATCCTAAATATTATCTCTTCAGCATATAATCAATATGAAAATTATTCATATATTTTGAATTCTTTTACTTTTTGAGCCTTGAAAATCTGGTATGTTTGTTACCCTCAGAGCATATCTCAGTTTCAATAAGCCATATTTTATATACTCAATATTCGTATGTGACACATGGCTAACTTATTGGACAGCATAATCCTAGAGGACCTTCTGTATTGGCCATTGTTTTATCTATCATTCTTTTTATTAGAGAATTGTCTGTAATAGGACTGCCAGTATTGTGGAGAACTCTTTGTGAGAAAGAAGATGAATAAACTGAAGCTCATAAATTTTGGTATTAAATCTATTTATGAAAAATATATCTATGAAATTATTGAGGGCATCTTATAAATTATAGCCTCCATATAAAATACGAAATTAAAGATATGTAAAATGATTTGTAAACATCCTTTGAATTTTTCAATATCATATACATTTTTTTTAAATGGTAGATAATAGTAGAATTATTTATGCACCTGAGTGGTAGATAAAGATAACACGAGCAAATTGGAAAGAATAACGTTTCAAGGACATTTATTTTCTCTCTGTTATATACATTTAAATAGAGAATTTGGGTGGTTATTACATTTAGAATTTATTGTTTAGAGTACACTGATCTTTGGTTTAAAATTATAGAGGTTGTTCAGTGTTTTGATCAGATGAAGGTTATTTTCCATTCAGTCTATGTTGTCAACATTGCTTACCTACTTAGTTGTTACTGTCTCAGATTATATTGTTTGGCTTTACTTGTTTAGTTCCTGAATTTGGAAGGGATTTTATTAGATACACAGGAAACAAATGAAAAGGAACTTACTAGTTTCTTAGTACCTGTACAATATGCCAAACATTATGTTAGACACAATACATAATTTCACAAATGCTCTTCCATTTGAGACTGATGATTTTATTCCTGACTTATTAATAAGGAAATTGAAGCTCATAGTGGTTAAGTAACAAGCCTTTGATCCATGGATAATAAAGAAGAGAATCCTTTGTAGAATGTGGCTTGGCCAGTAGTGCAGGGTACAGCTATGAATCCTTATTTTTATTAAACTGTGGCTCACTCCTGTCATTTGCCATTCAGCAGCTGTAATAAACATTTTTGAAAATAAATTATCACACCTATCTACTCTGCCTCAACCCTTCACTGAAAAGAAAGTCCAAGGGGTCTTTACCATGGTTTGCAATATTCTTCCCTAGGAATTCTGCTCATTCTCTGGCTTCATACATTTTCTGTCTCAACTCCAACATATAAGTCCTACACACATTTTACTCTAGCCTTATTTTTAATTACATTTTCTCACTTTTTTGTTTCATCTGCTAGTGTTGTAAAATTGTAATAAATACTAATTGGGGTGACTTTTCAGTTTCATGTCTTCTGAGGATATCCACAAGGATAGCTAGCTATGTAACCATGCCCAACCTGGCATGGTACCTCACTCCTCTTCACCATAGGGATTGTTTCAAGTGATGTGATCTAGTCTAGGCCATGTTAATTCCCCCCTTGCTTGAAAAGTTCAAACTCAAAATAGAAGAGAGGACCTCTTCTTTTATGCTTTGGTAATGACACAGGAAAGTTACAAACATTCTGTATCAGAAACCATATTCTGTGTCAAGATAAAAAAAAAATCTGAAAAGGAATAAACCAACATTCAGGAGAAAAGAAAGTTGTGCAAGTGATGGGCTTACAGGTGTCAAACCCTTGTTCCTGCTTACCCTTATTTGTGCCCCTGCCCTTTTGGATCAGATATGGCAATTTTATTTTCTCTTTTTTTAGCTTCAATTGGTTAAACTTGGTTCTCCCTCCCTTAAAAGCAGAATCCTGATAGATTAATGCTCTCAGTCACGTCCCTAAACAAACAGCAGGGCTGTCAGGATACAGCTTTGTTTTCCTGTGCTAAGTTAAAAAATATGTCTTAGTGTCCCTGCAAGATCACCTTAAGCTAAGTTTGTTAAGTATGGAAATGATGGTTCCACTTTTTCCTGCTACTATATAATCTGTGTCTGGAATGATTCCTTCAATTTTTGAAAACCTACAGAGGTTGAAATATGCATATGTGATATATAATATATATATATAATGGTTGTATTTTTATTGCTAAAATTATTGCATTTTTGTACCTTATAACTTTTGGGTTCATCATTGAAATTAATTTTTTAAATGTTTTTTGAATAAGCATTTTTTTTTAAGCAGTATTTAGAAGCACATGTTGTATAGCCTCACTTTTGTTGAAAAGACAGAATGTTCTTTGGTCAGCATTTTTTAAAGTGGTATTTACAAACAAATTACGCAACTCTACTTTTGTTAAAAAGATAGTAGTATGAGCTTCAACTAGTGTGAAATCATCCCTATGCTAGAGTTAATGAATTGACTTTAGGAATTTTTATTTCCATTCATCACCAATTAGTAATACAGTCCTAATAAAGAAGTACATGAGTGCAAGAGCTGGGGGGGATTGGTGGTATGACCTTCTTTTTGGAATAATGAAAATATTCTAAAATTGGTTGTGCCAGTGGTCGTAGGACTCTGTGAAAATACTAAAAGTGTTAACTACTGAATTGTATAAAACTTAGTGATAACATTTCAGTCTGATTCATACCTTTAACCACATGGAAAATTAACAGGTTTACCATTTTGACTTTATTAAGCTTCATAAAGATGAAGATTGAGTTGCTGATGGAAGCTCTGAGAAGACGTGTGTACAGTGACATGGTAACTTAAATCAGTGATCCATTTGACCCAATATTCTTATTCTGACGTCAACACCAGTAGGTGTTTACATAGAAGCATACTTCTTGAGGTTTTTTTTTTATATTTAGTATGTATTCTAAAGACCTCTAATTTCTTTTTTTAATTAAGCATTGTGTCTTTAAAAAAATCTGATTGCTTTTATATTTTCAAACTAGATAAACCTTTTTTGGGATGATGCCCTACTACACACGACAGCATACTCCCGCTTCTGATGCTCCTGGCAGACATTACTAAACTTAGTTTCTTCTCCACAAGTCACAACTTAAGTGTCCCTCCCCAAACACTGTTGTCCTAGGTGCCTAGTGCCACTGAGTTGAACTGACCCATGAAGTTAAATTTAGTTGTTAATCACTGTAGGGAATGAGTTCTAAACACCATAACCTTCTATCTGAACTGAAGATAATGACACTTCCCTTTTTTTTTGTTTCAAGCACTCTTTTCCTGTGTTTTCATATGTTCCTTAAAATATTGACTTCTAGTTCTGCTGGTCACTATGCAAGCACATGTATCATTGAAAGTGTGTGATGCAATGTCTGCCCTTAAGAGCTTACAAATTTTGTGAGCCACCATGACCTACTAGATTTAACACTCATGTCATTCTCAGTTAACCTTGGCTTTGCTTCAGGTTTTTGCTTTGCTCCTGTAACTCAATAATGAAATGATAAACAATCCAATTAAAAATGGGTAAAGGTCTGAATAGAAAATTTTGCAAAGTAAATATAAAATGTCTAATGAGCATATGAAAGTGAGCACACTAGCTAATCATCAGACAAATGCAAATCAAAACCACAAATACCACTTAATATGTACTTGGACAGTTATAAAAAAGACAGATAATAAGAACTGTTGGAAATATATTGAGAAATTGGAACCTTCATATGGTGTTGGCAGGAATATAAAATGGCGTAGCTATTTTGCATGAATAGTAACAGTGAAACATAGAGTTACGATTAGAACCCAGCAATTCCATTCCTAGGTATATGCCCAGGAAAAGTGAAGACATATGTCCATACAAAAACTTGTATGTAGCTGGGTGCAGTGGGACATTCCTATCATCCCAGCTACTCAGGAGGTTGAGGTAGGAAGATTGCAAGTTCGAGACCAGCTTTGGTAATTTGGCTAGACCCTTATTTTAAAAGAATGAAAAAGGACTAGGGATATAGTTTAGTGGTATGACACTCTGGGTTTAATCACTAATTCTGTTATGTGCAAAATAAAAACAAAATGCTTCTATGTACATGTTCATATTAGGCAAATGTTCGCAATAAGCCTAAGCTAGCAACAACCCTAATGTCTATCAACTAAAGAATGAATAAATGAGTGGTATGCTCATACAATGGGAAAATATTTAGCAATAAGAAATGCAGTTCTAATGAATTTTACAATGTGATGAATCTTGAAAACATTATGTTAAGTGAAAGAAGTCAATCATAGAGGACTACATATTAGTGATTGTAATTTTATGTCATGAATAGTCAAATCTTTACATAGTGATAGTTATATTATCTCTGTCATCATCCATTTAAAAAAAATTACTCTGGCTAATATATGAATTAAGTAAGCACCTGAAATGCAAATGTACAATGTGTGTGTGTGTGGAGGTGGGGATTGGTGGTCATGGCTTCTTTTGAAATAAGGAAAATGTTCTAAAATTGATTGTGGTCATAGTTGTACAATTCTAAAAATACTAAAAACCATCAGACTGTCCACTTTAGATGGATGAATTGTATGATGTGTGAATTTTTTCTTCTTTTGGGTACCGAGGATTGAACTCAGGGGCACTCAACCACTGAGCCACAACCCTAGCCCTATTTTGTATTTTATTTAGAGGCAGGGTCTCACTGAGTTGTTTAATGCCTTGCTTTTGCTGAGGCTGGCTTTGAACTCATAATCCTCCTGCCTCAGCCTCCCAAGCTGCTGAGGTTACAGGCCACACCCAGCCTGATGTGTGAATTTTATCTTGATTAAGCTGTTATAAAATGGGGGTCTGTTTCAATTCCTGTTTTTTCCTTTCTGCATATTCACTTCATTAAATAATTTGATCTGCTCTACTTTAAAAAGTATATTCAAAATCTGTCTCATTCTGTTGTCTTGGCTCAAGATCATCTTTTTCCTTGACATTATTTCACTAGCCTCTGTGTCTCCATCCACCCTTGTTCTTGTACCGTTGTTTATTTCACATCCAGCCTGAGTGACTTTGTAAAATTGGTAATGATATATGACATGCAGTCATAACCTCTTTTCTGAGGTTTTGCTTACTGTATTTTCAATTGCCTATAGTTGACTGTAGTCTGAAAATGGACTTAAATAAAAATATAAAAGCCCTTTTTATATTTATATTTAAATGGAACATTTTAGAAATAAACCATTCTCATAATGTAAATAACTAATTACAGTATATTGTTGTTATTGTTAGTTAGTGTTAACCTTTTTCTGTATCTAATTTATAAATTAAGCTTTGTCGTAGGTATGTATGGATAGCCAAAAACAAACAAACAAAACAAAACAAAACAAAAAACAAAACAGTAGACCCAATATAAGGCTTGCAGTTTCAGGCATGCAAGGAAAGTCCTGGAATGTATCTCCTATGGATAAAGGAAGGGTGTTTCAGGCATGCAAGGCATGTCCTGGAATGTATCTCCTATGGATAAAGGGAGGGTTCTATAATTCATATTTATGCTAAAGATAGTGATTGACTCTTATTTCACAGTGTACTATGCCAAGCACTGTGCTGAGTATTAAACTTATTAATTTACTTAATCCATCATTCTAGGAGGAAGGGCACTATTACCAGTACTTAAGAACAGAGAAGTTAAGTAATTTGCCCAAGGTCACATATTTCCATTTGTAAATGGTTGTTATATAGTGTAGATCCAGGCACTCTTGCTGAGAGCAGTTTCTAAAAACTTACTCTATGGCTCCTATGTCCTTCCTTTTTGCTGACACCCACTCAACCAGGCTCATTTTTTCATTGATCTATTTATTATTGTTCCTTGTGTTCAACAAGCTTTTCCCCTGGAGTTTTCCTCTTTTTTTTCAGTCACTCTTGGTCCTAGTGTCACCTCCTCACAGAAGCCTTCTTTAGTGACTCCCAGCTTGCTATCCCATCTTTTTTTTTTTTTTTGGTATTGGGGGATTGAACCCAGGGGCACTCAACCGCTGAGCCACACCTCTAGCCCTTTTTATATTTTTATTTAGAGACAGAGTCTCACTAAGTTGCTTAGGGTCTCCCTAAATTGCCCAGGTTGGCTTTGGACTCGGGATCCTCTGCCTCAGCCTCCAGAGCTGCTGGGATTACAGGCATGCACCACCGTGCCTGGCCTTGCTGTCACATCTTCATCTATTTTCGTCATTACATATATCAATGCTTGAAATTTTCTTATTTTCAATTTTTAATTGTACGTGCTCTCATACATGGCCTCATAGGACAGGGCCTGGCAAATAGTAGGAGCTCAAGACACTACATTTTACTGTATGAATGGTTTGTGGCAGGTTATGATTTTCAATATTTTCAATTCATGGTTTTGGTCAATTTTCAGAGGATTAAGAACATTTAGAAGACTTTTTATGATTTGGCTAAAGATTCATTGTAAGCACATTTTCATGATTTTCAGATTTTATTGTGATTTTGTTTTTTAAAATAAAAGCATCCTATGTAGTTGATACCTTTCTAAGTGTCATTATGACCTTCATTTTTTTCCTTTAGTTGAACAAACTGTCTTGGTCTGGATCTCAGACTAATTTATATACGGCAGATTTGTGGAGTGAATCACCAGCCTCACAACAGGATGGGTTTTATAAGCTTTAATATGAGACAATATAATAATAAGCAAGCAACAGTTACACTTTGCAATATTGAATATTGTATATAATAAATCAATAATATAGAAGAAAAGAAAGAAAGAGCGGCTCCAGCCCAATAAGCATTCACCAGTCAACACCGGATGACACAACACGGGTTTGCAAGTACACTCAAAGCATCATCATCACCTTCAACACCTGTCCTCGGGTAAAATAAACAACACCAAGAATAGGGTAAAAACATAGGTGAGAGTCAGATTCTGTCTTCACAAATCAGATTCCTTCTTCTCATCATCAGATTCCTTTTTCTACACTCCAAGCATCGGATTCCTTCTTCCCCAGTTGGATTCTTTCTCCAGTTAGATTCCTGCTTCTCCGGTTGGATTTCTTCCTCTCCAGTTGGATTCCTTCTTCTCTGGTCTCATTCCCCTTTGGAGGACTTAAAACAGCAACCCCTCCCAATATGCAGTCCAGCATTATGTAACTGGCCTTAGGATGTTTTCTCTCTTTTTTTTTTCTCTGCAAGGTGGGAACTGGCCAGGTTCCAAACTCACAGGGTCAGAAGTTGAAAGTTCCGATGCACCAAGAGCTCATTAGTGCGCCAGATAGCCCCGAACAGTAACACTGAGAGTGTTTACTGTCTTCAAAGTCTCTCCAAATTCCTCACTAATGGGCCCTCCTCTCCTAAGTCACTTAAGGATGGGCCCATATTAATAACTTTCTATATACAAACAAATGTGTTTGTGCTCACATGTACATTTCATCTATGAACACCTTGGTACTCCATTTACATAGAGGCCTCTTCTATTACTTTTTATTACTTTTCCCGTCTCAGAACAATAGTGCTTATATTATAAATGAGAGAAATAGCCTTGTGTGTGTGTGTATTACTCTTTGATCTAGTGATTCTACCTATGTGGACTCATGAGGAAAATTTTAAATTCCAATTATATATACACATCCAAAAGATACAAAAAGAAGAAGTATATTATATAATTAGATGTCTGAGATTTACATTTTGATAATTTTCTCACCTCTGCTATATTGAAAAAGAATAAATATTCAATATATTCTCACAACTAGCTTTATTTTTTCAGAATATTGAAATTGGATTCCATGTGCATAAATAATATTCAGAGAATTGGATTCTCAAACTTTTTACTACTCAACAGAGCGAAAGAGATAAACACTAGATGCTGGAAAATAAAATAGGAAATTGCAGCATTGAATGGCTAGGCTCCAGTTGCTTTTACATAGTTTCTAATAACCAAGATTTTCCATGCAGCTGACTCTTGATTTTTTATTTGCAGACATGCTGGTTGTAGGATGATAAATACAATTTGCATAAAATTAAAAATAAAATCGCTATTGTTGTTTTTAGCCTCTTTTATCCATTACTTGTAAGTGATGCTAAACAGAAGTTATTCTATTTAAAAACATTTTATGTTTTAAATACATACACAATAAACCTATTCCATGCATGACAAGGGAGATTAAAAAATAATAAGACTGTCACTGCCCTAGCATATAGTCTAGCAGTGTAGATACTCACTTTAATGTCCATTTGTATGTATTATTATAGATATTTATAAAATGCTATGTATACAGATACCAGAGGCACTAAATATGACTGTATGGGTCAGGGAACTGAGGGGATATTTCAGTTGAATTCTGAAGGATAAATAGGAATTTGCTAGGTGAAGAAATAGACCTAAGAATTAGCCTACGTAAAGTCATAGGATCTGAAACAGCCACGTTAGCCCAGGAAATAGGAAGAAATTCAGGGAGGTAAAAGTAGATAGTGGTTTCGTGAGGAACTGAAGTTGATTTCATCAGATGAGAAGTGGGAGAAGAAGAATGAGGAGAGATGAATCTGACAAGAATGAAATGAATCTGAAAGATGAAATGTGGTTTGATATCAGATTATGAAGAGTCTTTTATATAAACTGCCAGATGTTTTCCAGCAAGTGAGTGTGATGATTCATTTTATTTGTAGGATAATGGGAGGAACAGTGGAGAGTCTGCATTGTACCTATAATGCTTCACATGTAATGTGCTTTCTTGGTAGCTATTACTATTGGTAACAAGGATTTATAGTATTATTCAACTTGTTGGTATGTCTGTATCTGCCGTCTGATATGAGTAGATATGAATGTTCTTTCTGGATAGTTGAAGATATTATCTGTCAAGAGATAGTTCAACTTTGTTTTACTCACAATAGTGAGTAGCCTTATGACATTTAGAAATAGACTGTATCTGGCCTGGGCTGGATCGTGGCCTCTGAGTTGGTTATTTTCATTTTAGGATACTAACAGTGGAATAGCCAATGTGTTTTGAAGATAGTTTGACAGGCAGAACTCAAGAAGTCTTTCAGTCGAGCAACTACAAAGGTCCTAATGATTACTGTGTTGTAGAGCTGCCTCTCAGTGAGGTATCTAACATGCCTGCCTTGGGCCTTGTTCTTAAAAGCATCCTTCCATAAGATGAGGAGTACATGAAGCCATGGATGCTTGCCTATCAACTCATAGCCACCCTCTCTTTCTTTTCTAAATCATGCTCTGGGTACTCAGGACCCCAGTGTTTCCTAACCAATCCCTCAGAGTCTGCATGGAGGAAGAGTGCAGGCCACTCTCTAAGTATTCCTCCCAAAGAAGGATCACCTCTAGATCTAAGAGCTGTTTGAGGGAGCAACAGGAGTTGACTGTGTGCAGTGATTCCCACACTCAGTGCCAGAGCTGGATGGAGCTTGGAGTGAAAGAGAAAGTGGAGCCTCCATGTCTACCTCTGAAAGTGTTATAGTCAACCTGCTGGGATATAATGTAGTGGTTTGGCAATGCAGAAATTGAAATGATAAAGAAGCTCCAATATAGAATTGTTTAGAAAACATATACTTCTTTTTCTTGGAATTATCCATCCTAAACTCTTTACTGTGATGAAGGAAGATCTTAATATTGGTGTTGACATTTTTAAGCTTTTCTAACATATATTAATCAAAAAATTCAAATTAAAAATTTATTTCTGGAAAAGATTGAGTTATGCTATTGGGTACTAATTCCCTAAGATAACTTTGTATAATCATTGAAATTAGATTAGAAGGAACAAATAAATTTTATGTACCTACAGTAGAATAATATAACCAAAGCAAATTGACATGTAAATAGTTAAACAAGTCTCACAAGTCACACATGCATGCGACACACACACACACACACACACACACACACACACACACACACACACACATACACACACACTCAGGGCATAGTCTCATTTGTCAGTTTTGAGACCACACTCTAAAGGGTGTATTCCTTTTTCTTCATTAGTAAGGAAAAGGGCAAGAAATAAATAACTAATTTAGAGTAGTTATAGGAAAGGTCTCCAAAGTAGATTATTTGTTTTTTATTGCCTCAGTTTGCATTTAACCCAATATATACAAATAATATGAAACATTTCTTTAGAGCAGAAAACAAACAAAATTAATTTTCTTCTCATGCCAAAAGAGCTATTTTATTTTTAGCTGCCATGTTTTGTTTCTCTGAAGTGGATGGATGTTCATTATATTTGGTGAGTTATCAAGATTTACTTTAATGTTCCAGAGTATGCAAGTTAGTGATTTCAGCCTATATTTTTGTATTACTTTAAAAGAAACTATTGGACAATTCAGATATAAGATAGTTTATTTCCAAAATCATATTATGGTCTTGAAATTGTTCTGGGTAAATGTTTTGTTGGAGTTTGCACATTGTCAGTTCTTGTTATTCTAAATCACTTTTGATTTTCTTTTATTCTGTTCAAGAAAATATCCAATTAAAGTCAACAGGATGTATATGCTATAAAATTACTGACTAGTTGTAGACCATTTGGACAGATTGATGTATGGATTCTAGCACAATGGTTAATCTAATGTTTTTTTTTATTAAGATAACTTTAAATTATAAATGGCTTAATTTTATATCTTGTGATATAGTATTTATTTAAATAAAATAAATGTATCCCTTAATATTTATCATACTCTAAAACAACTCATAGAAAAGTCTAATAAATTAAGTTTTAGAATATTAGCAATTTACTGTTTTTTTTCCACTGTATATTTTTATTATTGTTTTGATAGGTGGTTTAAAGATTGGAACAAATCCAGTTGACATGAAAATAGATGAGGATAAGTATATTTTGTTTATTTTCTGAGAGTTTAATCAGAATTTCTTAGCTTCTCTGTATTCAATATGATAAGCTGGTCCCAAACTGCAATTGTGGGATCTCCCATCTATTGTCTAGTAAAACAATTTATCAAGGCAGATATGAACACCACAGAAACTGTTCGTCTTCTGTATAAAACACTTTGGTAATGGGAATGATGCTTTCACCAGCTGAAGACATGATTTCATCCTTCTAAGATTGTCTATAACTGACTGTAACAAGTAGCTGTGTTTTGCAAATAGCTATACAATATGTGTTTCTGACCAGACAGGCTCAGGGCTCAAAAATAATTAGTAGTACACAACTAATTGCTGTGCTGGCTATTTTCAAAATTTGTTTTAACAGTAGCATTCCTTTTTTAGCTATTGTTTTGTTCTTAATTTTTCTCTTAGTGTTTATATTTGCTATATTGCTCTGCAGTACAAGATAGTAACAAGATAGGCTACTCATTTCCAATTTCATTTGCAAATTATCAATACTGTTGATATTAAGAAACTGAACCATTCAGAAAAACAATCCAGGTGATGAAATGGAAATCCTCATTCACTTATTGATTAAAATAATATAATACCTAGGTATACGTAGTCTTAGTAAGAAATGTCAGAAACCACAAGGGAAAAAGTATGAAACAGACATTTTCATGCATTGCATGTGGGAACACAAAATGATATAGTTTCTTTGAAGGTGACTTTGGAATAGTTAGTTTTCATAAGCATTTCCTTTTTGAGTCCTCAATCCTCCTCTTAGGAATCTATTTCAAAGACTAATGGGAAACAATACTAAAACTCCAATAAATGCAACTACTTATTGCAACACTATTTTTAATTGTGAACTACTAGAAATAACACAGATGTATATTATTAGAGTACTTGACAAAAGAATGATAATGTCCAGAATAAGAAGTGATGTGCTGCAGTGTAAATGAATGCAAGTATCTCCATAAACAGAAATGATTGATTTCTAGGTATACTATAAGAAAAAGGCATTTATGTATGTGCTATAATTTATCTAAGAAATGAGATGGTATTATAATACATAGATATTTGTTGAATTTGTTTTCAGCTGAATTTAATTAATTATTTACTTATTTACTCATTCATTCATTCATTTTTGTGATGCTGGGGATTGAACCCAGGGCCTTGTGCATGTGAGGCAAGCACTCTACCAATTGAGCTATACCCTCAGCCCTGAATTTATTTTTAACGTGAACACTTAAAAATTACACATATTTATGAGGTACTATGTGATGTTTTAGAACATTATAAAATTATTTTACCCACAATGGAGGCATAATGCTTTTGTAGGTTTTAACTTAATGCATGTGATATATTATATAACTTTGAAATACAATTAATGTTAAACAGAAGAAATTTCCAACCTGTGTACCCCACTAATGGCATAACTATCTGAAAGGAACTTGTCTAATATCTTTTAAAAAACATGGTACTTGGATGACTATGTATTTTTAGTGGATTATGGCTTAATGACAAAAAGGATTGTGAAAACCTTAATGGCTTTTTAAAAATCCTATTTTGGCTTTGGCATACTGGTGATACTTTGAGACTATTATGTGTATCTTGAGAAATAAACCCAATGTTTAATTATGTAGGTATAAGTGAAAACTGAGATTTATACTATGACTTACAGATAGATTGCTAATTTTAAGTAAAAATCTAATAACACTGAATTTGAGTTGGATCTATATGACCTTAGTTTGTCTTTTATGTTTTAAACATTTTGTGGTGTTAAATGTAACAGTTTTAGAACAGAGATCAGTCCATTAACAATGAGCATCCAGAGTACCCAGATTTATTTACATAGCATTTGCCACTAGAAGAAACCAGAACTACTGAGAAAACTACTGAGAAAACTGGCTGATTTCAATCATGGGTAAGAACATTGTTATTTCACAAATTAAGGATATAGTCGGGCGTGGTGGCACATACCTATAATCCCTGCAGCTTGGGAGGCTGAGTCAGGAGGGTTGCAACTTCAAAGCCAGCCTCGGAAACTTAGTGAGCAACTAAGAGAGACCCTGTCTTTAAATAAAATGTAAAAAAGGGCTGGGGAATGTGGCTCTGTGGTTCAATCCCCTGTACCAAAAAACAAAACAAAACAACAAAAAAAAAAAAAAAAACAAAAACAAAAAATCAAGGATGCTGTAAAACAACTAGTCTAATTTTTCTCTTGGAGCTCTAGCAGGGGCCAGAGGGAATGTGAGAATCCCAGCAGATAAACCAACTTGACCGAAATAACACTACAAAATCTGTGAAAATTAGACTGCCATTGGAATCATAGCCTAATAAAGTAGGCCAGGAGCCACATGTGAAAGCTCAATAGTGTGCTTACTTGCTTAAGTAAAATATTTAAATAGAAACCAGAGTCTCAATACAATAAACTAAATATCTAGAATACAATAAGAAATCACTTGTCTGACCAAGAAGTAAGTAAGTGAATACAATAATCAATTCACCCCAACATGAAAATGAATCAGATATTGGAAATACCACCAAGGATTTTAGAAAAGGATCATAACAATTCTTCAATAATTAATCTTTGAAACAAATGAAAAAATGGAAAATTGCAGCAAAGAAATAGTAGTTTTTAAAAAGTACCAAATGGATGTCATGGAGAAACTACTTTGCTGATGTTTTTAGTGGAAGAATAGAGATGTCAGAGGAAAGACTGAACAAACTGGGAGAAAGAATCTACTCAGTTTAAACAACAGAGAGAAAAATGGAAGAAATAAATGAACAGAGCCATAGGCACCTGTGTAATAACACCAACAATAAAACAACATTTGTATCACATAAATGTCAGAAGGAGAAGAGAAAGTTATGCTGAAAGAATATTTTAAGAAATAAGGGTTGCAAATATGCCAAATTTGGTGAAAGACACAAACCTATATATCAAAGATGCTTAATAAACCTCAAGCTGAATGAGCCCTAAAATAATGTGTATCATAACTGGGTGTGGTTGCTTGTCCCTGAAATCTCAGCTCTTTCAGAGGCTGAAGCAGGAGGATGACAAATTTGAGGCCAGCTGAGGCAAGTTTGCAAGACTCTGGGTCAAAATAAAAAAAAGGACTGGGGATGTAGTTTCGTGGTAGAGCACTTGCCTAGCATGTGTGAGGCCCTAAGTGGTATCCCCAGTACCATTAAAAAAAAAAGAACAAGAACATAATTAGTTGAATACTGTAAGTAAAGACAAACTAATGAACCATTGAAAGCAGCTAAAGAAAAATACCACTTTATTTATGTGATAACACCTGTTTGAATGACAGTAGGTTTCTCATCTGAAATCACAAAAGTTCTACACACACACAGTTACAAAGAAACTTGGAGAAATCTTACCATCAGTGCAATGTATTGATATCCTGATTGTGCCATTGTATTATAAATTTGCAAAATATTTCCATTGAGGAAATGAGTGCAAAGCATCTCTTTGTCAAATCTCATCATTCTCTTTGAAAGATGCTTTGAGGCAAACTCCTTATTTTGAAAACCGGTAAAGATAAAAATCAAGCATTTATCCCACTTTTCCAATAATAGCTGTTCCTATAGTAACCAAATAGTTGATGAGGAATAGTTTCTTTTTATTGAAATTTTCCCACTAGTATAGGAAGAATTAATGGTAGAAATATAGTATTATTTCACAACTCCTATTTTATTAGTTTACTAATGGTCACCAGTGTCATATAACACAAAAAGAGAAACATCCAGATGATATACCTCCTTGTGGTACTACCCAATATCCCTTGTACCTATCACTGTTGTTATAAAAAATTATCATAAAAATTAGAGAGTTAGCTATTTATAAACTTGGAAGACTTGAAAGCTGAGGCTGACTCTAAACCTGGGGAATAGAATCATCTGATAACATATTCACTTAAGCTTTCTAGAATCTGATTTGGGATGACTTGCAGAATAGTATCGCCTATAGGAAAATCTACATATGGCACTATTTTCTTACAACATGGCAACCCCAGGACTCTAACCACAATTATCCTAGGGAATAGGGCAAAACCCACATTTGCCTTTTTAAACATAGGCTTGGAAGTCACACAGCATCACTTTACTTGTATTTTATTAGTTTGATACTAGTCACAGGCTTATCTATATTTAAATGATGGGACTGGCCCTCTTCCATGTAACCCCCTCCTATTATGGTGTGTAGGGGTGAGTGGCACAGGGGTTGAACATTGGTGGCCATCATTTTCTTCAAGCAGTAGTCTTGGTTTTCTCACACATACACTTGCATTAAGTCTGTATCTAATCAAGTTTCTAGATTTCATGAACAATTTATAATATATATACAGAAATCAAAAGATGTTTTCTTGAACTATAAAAAAATTGTACATGGAATAAAAAGAGCTAAAGGGAGCATATGTAGATTAAAAAAGATTAAAGAGAGCTATCAGTCAATGCAGTGGATGAAATTGCATTGCATGATTCCAATCCAAACAAACTTCAAGAAAAATATGGGAAATAGGAACAGGTATTCAAAGGTATGCTGTTAAGCAGATATTTACTTTTTAGGTTTGATAAAGGTATTGTAGTTATGTTTACAAGATAATCATTTTAGAAATGCATACTGCAATATTTACAGATTATATGATATGGTATGATATTTGCTTCAGAATAATTGGAGTGGAGTCTTAAGTGGTTTTGGGTATGGATGCAAATGATTATGCATGATAAGGTTAGGTAATGAATACATCAGTTCAGTATACTGATCTCTCTCTCTCCTTGTGAGTAAGTTTGAAAATTTCCATTCCAATTTATTTTTTAATGGAAGAAGTAAGAAAGAGACAATGAAGAAGAAGGGAAGGGCAGGGAAGAATTGAGAAAAGGAGACACAGAATTAGATTAGGTAAATTTTTGGCATGATTCAATATCATTACTGTCTTAATTTTATAGTGTATTATAGTCTACATACCTCTCCATTTTAAAACATAAAATGTAGGCTTAACATAGTTTGTAAAGAATAGTCCTGAACATCTCCATTATGAATAGTTTTTTGCATTTATTTAAGTACAGACGTGATGGAAAAAAAGTGTAAACTTGCACTAGAATTTTGGAATTCTGATGTGTTCGTAATCTTTACACATATAATGTTTTTATTTTATGAGGGTGTGTGTGTGCCTGTGTATAGTGTGGAAACATTTGCCTCTGATATTTTATTTATTTTATACTCTTAAATAATAGTTTTCAAATAATTAAATCCAAAGTTTCATTTGGGATATGTTTCTTTCCATGAAAATTAATTTTCTTATTAAGAAAATTTATGATTTTTATTTTGACCAAAATCTTAACTTTTTTTTTTTTTTTTTGGTACTGGGGATTGAACTCAGGGGCACTCGACCACTGAGCCACATCCCCAGCCCTATTTTGTGTTTTATGTAGAGACAGGGTCTCACTGAGTTGCTTAGCGCCTCGCCATTGCTGAGGCTGGCTTTGAACTCGCGATTCTCCTGTCTCAGCCTCCCTAAGTGCTGGGATTACAGGCTTGAG
>CM053401.1:19688109-19750648 GCA_028644305.1 Xerus rutilus
CTTAACTTCTTGGTTAGAATGTTTATGGTCTTCATCATCTTTCAAATGAATACTAGCTACTTACATTCCAATTTAATTTTAGTCAACTCTTCTAATGATCTAAGACTACATATTAAAATTAATTCCCAGAGATACTGTCATTCTAATCAAATAAGGCTCATGGACTGATATTTGGTGACAGTTATGCATAATGGTACCACTGTGGGAA
The DNA here is from genome assembly GCA_028644305.1 of Xerus rutilus. Taxonomy (NCBI): domain Eukaryota; kingdom Metazoa; phylum Chordata; class Mammalia; order Rodentia; family Sciuridae; genus Xerus; species Xerus rutilus. The sequence goes on from CM053401.1 coordinate 19,688,318, forward strand.
ACTGGCAAAGGGTCTAAGCAATCCTCTAGTATCCTATACTATTGCTTTTGAACTTCTGATTATCTTGCAGTAATCAGCTAAAAATGTATGACATTGATTTTAATATTTTTAACTTGAAATTTTTGATACAGATATCAAACCTGGTTAAAAGAGTAAACATTTTCTAATTTCTTGTTTTTCTGCTCTTAGAGTTTTTAAATAGTAAATAAAATGTGACTTGTCTGAGGTCTTAAAAACTGATATTGTTTAGCAGTGTCATTTAAATGTGCCATGAAAGCATAAATTCTATGAAAGTCTTATATAATTGAAATCTTTTTAACTAGATGGAATATTGAAGAGAATTCAATCTCATGGAAGATGCTATAGAACTTCTGTATGAACTTACTTTGTAATTACAGACTATTAGAATTTTTAGAACTGAGATAGGTCCCTTTAGACCTCATTTGATCTTAACTATTTCTATTACAAATGAAGGAAAGAATAGACCCAGAAAGGTTAATAATCCAAAATTCTACAGTTTTGAAACAGCAGTGATAGATTTTGCCTACGTTTAATTATGGCCTTAATCTTTGTGCTTTTACTCTCTATATTAAGAGCTTTTCCTTTTTTATTGGTTCCTTTCTCTCCAACTCAAGAATAGTTAAACTAAATAATCTTGAGTAGTATATATTAATAGTCATTTATGTGATTTAAAAAAACCCTGCTAATTATTGGATATTTTATTTAAAATTTTAGACATTTGTGTTTTATACCTATTTTATAAATTCTTTTGCTTCATTTTTAAGAAAAGCTCTTAATATAATGGAATGCACAGAATAAGCTGCAGTTGCTGCAAGGTTGAAGCACTACTAGAAATGCACATGCCTTAGGGCAAAGTTCAGAGTAGGGTCTTTGAGATCGTAATGCTTGTGTTTGAGTCCTAATTGTTCTACAGCTCCTTGTGCTTCAGTTACATTATTTGTTCAATGAGTTGATAATAATGTTTACATGATAATGTAGTATTCACAAATGAACTAATATATACAAAGTGATTAAACAGTAGCTAGGAAGTTGTCAGTTATCATTAACTCCTACTTCTGTACAAACTTCATGGTTTTGGCCTCACTCTCATTAAATATCACATATTCCAGAGACTGAACTGGACAATGAGGATATAGTCGGGGGTACATGCATTCATAGAAATGAGTAAGACATGTTCGAGCATATGTGATGCCAAGGGCAAATGGATACATAGGGAAAATGTAGTTTCTTTAGTTTGATCTATAACTTACCTGACTTTCCTCTTGAATGTTGAACCATTGGTTAATTATACATTGTTTAGTGACTCCTATATAAATCCTTTTTTAATTTTTTTGGTAGCAGGGATTGAACTCAGGGGTACTCAACCACTGAGCCACATCCCTAGCCCTATTTTGTGTTTTATGTAGAGACAGGGTCTCACTGACTTGCTAAGTGCCTTGCCCTTGCTGAGGCTGGCTTTGAACTCTCCATCCTCCTGTCTCAGCTTCCTGAAGTGCTGGGATTACAGGTGTGCGCCACCATGCCCGGTGCCTCCTATATAATTTTAGGCTGTACTTTTGGAACTAGAAATATTACAGTGAATAAAATGTACAAAACCCCCTGCAGCTGAGTGGCTTACATTCTATTGGCAGGACACAGACAATTAACAAGCAAACAAGTAAATTATGGAGTATATTGGAAGATAATCATTGCTGTGTAGAAAAAAGCAGAGCTAAGAGCATTAGGGGCCCGAGGACTGCCAATGAAGGCAAAGTACGAATCTTTTTGTTTGAGGGGGGTACCGGGGATTGAACTCAGGGGCACTGGACCACTGAGCCACATCCTCAGCCCTATTTTGTGTTTTATGTAGAGACAGGGTCTCACAGTTGCTTAGTGCCTTGCTGTTGCTGAGGCTGGCTTTGAACTCGGGATTCTCTTGTCTCAGCCTCCCAAAGTGCTGGGATTGCAGGCATATGCCACTGCGCCCGGCTCAAAGTAGGAATCTTTATAAGGTCAGAGTAGACTTTGTTGAGGAAGTGCCACTGGAGCAAAGAATGAAAGAGAACAACTGATGGTTATACTGGGAGAACAACATCCCAGCCAGAGAGAGGTATCAGTGCAAAGGAACTGAGTTTAGCATTGTGTCCAGCATGTTTGAGGAACAAGGGAGCCCGTATGGCTGGAGCAGAGAGAGTGAGGAGTAGTTCGATCGTGGGATTTGTGAGGAAGGAAGGACTCAAGCCTAATAACAAAGTTTTGGTCTGAGGAGTTGAAACAATGGAATTTCCAAGTCTGATATGGAAAGACTGATGGAGCAGGGAAGGAAATCAGCAGGAAAAATATTGGACGTAGTTTAAAAATTTCAAACATTTCTTTCAATTTGTCTTGGTCCCAAATAACCTCCTTGACATTTAGGGAGAGAATGGCAAAAGCATCTTTGAGACAGAAGACCTGGGTCCCCTGGTTATCTTCCACTTATTGAAGGTTTTTTTTTTTTTTTTTTTTTTTTTTAAATGCATTTGCTTGTTCCCTGCCTTGCTGATGGATTTGCATGGCTTTTGGAGTCTGCAGTTGATGTAATGTGATACTTGCTGTCTTTTGTCTGGGTAGTGCTTCTCTGTATTCCTGGCTAACTTGATCTCCCCTCCTCACCCAACCTCATCCTTAACTCCTCTGAGACCTGGATATGCATCCAGTTTGATTCCACAGAGCAATCAATTTTGGAATCTCCCTACAGATTTATGGCTAACTCTTAGGTAGGTGTCCCAGCCAGACTTTCAGCTGCATGTGCTTCCCCATGGAACTACACTGGATCCAAATGTCAATCAGAAGATTGGGTCCTCCTCCTTCTTGCCTAGGCTCTCCTGCCAAGGTGATATGGCCTTGTCATCTGGGGCTGCATGTGAGGCCTGGTTTGGAACATGGGCTAAGAAGCTAGAGCTTTGCCCTGCCTTCAGTTTTATCCTTGCTACTCAAATGAGCTGCTTCTCTAGGAAGAGCACAGAGAAGGGAAAAATCAATCCCCTTGCAAGATAGTCTAGTTCTATTTCCTCCATAGCCCCCTTTATTTTTTTTTGAGAAATGAAAGGCACAGACTCTCTTGTATGTCATATCTCTTACCTGTTTGGGTATTCATTACATTATAGTTGTTTAGATTTTTTTTTACAGCATAGGTATAATTGTTGCTTATATTATAACTACAGTACAGTTAGCTAAGGAAGCATGTCCCTTGATTTGTTAAAATGAAGTATCAAAACATCAGTATTTTTTTAAAGTTGATAATCTGTTTTACTGCACAAATACTATTTCGCATGCCAGAAACTGTGTATTACATTGTTTGTCTTTAAATCCTCACATCATGAAGTCCTGCATTACTAATCCACAACAAAATTCTTAGTTACTAGTTACTTAGTTACTCTACTTGGATATATGCTTGAAATGAATAAAACAACATACTCTGAAAGATAAAATGTAAGAAACACATTTAAAAACATTTAAGCATAATACAGATAGTTTGTGAAATATCATGACTTTTAAGTCAGCCAGTGAAGGACAGGTGAAGCTAGCCTATGATATTCTAGTGGCTGTTATTTGTGGCTTATTATTTTGATACATGCACAAAATTTTTCTGTTTATCCATTTTGCACCATTCCCCTGTTCCTATTTATGGTTCAGTCTTCTTTTCTGGATCATCACTCATTGTGACACCCATCTTCTTTATCACTTATCCCAAAAGCCCTGCATCACGAGTAAGCAAATAAGGAGATGTGGGCTTCATTGTAGAGTTGGGGTGACACGTGAAATACACTCCTCCTGCAGCATTACTTTGGCAGTTGTTCCAAAAATTAAACTCAGAGAATTCGATCTTGTGCTGCTGAGATATACCCTTATGTAAACTCTAACACCTTTCCCTTTTGCTGAAATGAGGGCATTGATTAATAAAACTGTGGACACCTAAGAATTGGAAGAATCTGTGTGAACATTAGTGTACTGAGTTGAACTTGCATCCTTCCTCACTTAGACTTCTCCTTTCCTTGTTTTTAGAAGCAGGCAACCCTCCCCATAGTAGACATTGCTAGCTCTTTCCTTGAGGATGCAGTCACTTCCTTGGCTAGGAAGATACCCTGCAGGTATTAAGTTAGCACCTTTCTTGGACCTTCTCCCATTCTTCTGGGTCTTAAGTAGAATTAAGTCTTAGTATTTCCTGGAAGAAAATTAGAGAGCTATTCTTGATGAAGAAGATAATCCTCTAAGTAAATTGCTTACTTAAGATAGCAATCTGGAAATTTATAGATTTTTAGACATTTTAACCAAGAAGGTAGGGATAAATGTTTGATCTGGTTGAATCTGACAATATGTATATACTATCAGTGATTCAGCATGCTCACCTAAGCTACTGGGTGACTCTAAGAATTTTTGATTAACAAAAACCTAGATTAAATGGTGGCATATACTAAATGAAGTTAAAATATCAGTAATTGTGGACATAGAGTTATTGTTTTTTTAGTTTCTCTTTAAAATCCCTGTTTCTGTTTATTGTACCCTAATAAATGACTTAAAGTTTGAAAAATATTGTGGACATAATTTAAAGAGTTGACATACTTCAAGAAATGAAATTCATAGATTCACTTACTTTTGCAGTAATTTTGTCCCATATGAGATTAAAAATAAACTCCCTTCACCAACAACTTTAAACAGTGGCATAAGACGTTAAACAATGGTTTCAATGTGAAATTTAAACTGTCTTAGAAAAGTGACTTAATTGCTGTGCTCAGTAGTCCATGGATGATGATGGGAGATGCTACTTTTTATTTGCCTAGTAATGGGAGATTTTGGAGGTGGGGCTTGGGAAACCTTAGGACATCTTGTTAGCATGACATAGTCAGAGGTGGTGAAGTTCTTCACTGTGGATTCCATTTGGTTCAGAGGCTGACATTTATCCACTAGGCAATATACAGACCTTGTACTGTATGTCTGACAGGTGAAAGTTAACTATTATTTTGCTTTTAATGATTGTTTTTCCGACTTCAAATTCACAAATGAAGCTCTAGCATTATTTCTCTTCCTCTCATTCTCTTCCCAATGACTTCATACCCAACGTTTAGAACTTTTTAAATGAGAACTGTTGTCTTTGTTGAAGTATAATTTAGGCATTGATTTTAAGATACTGTTTTATTATCACTTCAGTATTCTAGAATGAGAGCGAAATGACATTTCAATTTCACTTTATTTTAATACAATTTCATTTCTACAAAAGAGAAAATGAAGAATTATAACATTTCTTAAATGTCATTATTGCTTTAATACATTTACTTTTTTCATGATGGGTTTTGGGTAATATAAAGATCCATCACTACTAATATTAGAAATCAACTTTATTATAAATTTGTCATATCTACCAAAACCAGATATGCACTAAAAAGACTAGGCTGCATTCAAATAATTCTCTTCATATTTGAGTTGTGCTGGATAAGCGGTGATTGATTAGTTTGTATGTTCTGTCTTTTTCATAGACTTTTGAGTTCCATAATAGGGATTGATATTTATCTCTGCTCTATGCTACAGGGTAAGTTAACCTCTTTGAGCTTCTGTATTCTAAACATCTCTAAAATGAACATGGTGCTGACTTCATAAGGTGATCACATTCAGTACTGATTGAAATAATTTCATATGCTTTTCATACCACTTGGCACATGATAGGCATCTTCCCTGTTTGAGAACAAACAATATATTTCTCAATATTATTTAAGTGTTATACCTGATAGTGTTTGGATATTTAGATCAGTGTTTCTGAAGTTTGGATCTCTAATCCTACTAAGAGTGCATAAAATGTTCAAAATTAAAAGTTCATTGAAAACATGGTGTTCCACAAAACAACATATAACGTGACATAAAGTATTTTTTTTAAATTTTTTTTATTTTTATTTAGTTTATTTAGTTGCATTTCAAGTTATAGTACATATATAGAGCTCAGTTTTTCCATTTCTCTGGTTGCAAACCAGATAAAATCACACCATTTGTGTCTTCATACATGCACCAAGGGTAGTGATGACGATCTCAATGATTCTCCAACTTTAAAATTTTGACTGTTAAACATTTCTGAAAATATTTTATAAAACATTTTTTTCTATCGTAAAAATACTTTATGTCATGTTAAAGTGACATAAATGTATGTATTCTCACACACACACACACATTCATATTCAAAGGGTAATGATAGTTCCTACAATGTTGAAGTGTTTGATTTTCAGCTTTTATCATGTCAACCCTTTGTTCAGTGAGTTGTCTTATAATCTTCACTAAACTTTTGGTTAAATAAAATAAAAGCAGAGATAAAGAAAATCTGATGTAATATGTCTTCACATTTTGAGGTAAGCAGATAGAACAGATGTTATGGTTTAACTTATACCTCTATATTTATATTGTAAATAGCCTGTTTTCTATTCAGCATTTTCCAAGTTATTAAAAACAAAATGCACATACAGACAATAAAGAAACTGGCTATGCTTTCTTTTTTTAAAAAAGCAAGTTAGTTTAATAAGGTTTTTCAAATGTATTTTTAATAGTAATAAGTTTACAGAGTGAAAAGTAGGCAATAGAAGATTTCATTAAAGATCTCTCATCTGGAATATTTCAAAAGATGTGTTTGACATATTCAATTGAATGACTGTTGGATACATTTTGGTATATATAATTATGCCATGAAAATAAAAAATCCATTATGTAGTCTTTATTACCTCTAAATTCTTTTTATTGTACAAGGAGAGCAACCATTACACTATTAATTCATCAATAAGATATGTTTTGGGATGGGGTTTTAGCTCAGTGGTTGAGTGCTTGCCTAGCATGTGTGAGGAACTGAGTTTGATTTTGAGCACCACATTAAAAAAATAAATAAAATAAAGGTTCATTGACAACTAAAAATATATTTAAAAAATAAGATATGTTTTATAGTAAAGCTAAAATAAGAGAAGGAAACATTTTATCACAGGTTAGATTGAAAAACAAAGCTCCTTATGTCTAATGTTTAGAAGCTTTTTTGCTTGTTAAATTTCAAGTACTAGCATTTTTCACCTTGATATAATTTAAACTACTAATAACAAAGAATAAGATTTCGGTTGAATCCAGATGTGCACAGCTTGAGGAGGAGGGGAGTTGCACGTGAAGACCATTGTTCTTTTTTTAAAAAAAAATTATTTATTTATTTTTATCTTTTAAAACAAAAGTATACATTTTAACTCATAGTACACATATGGAGCAAAATTTTCCATTTCTCTGGTCGTAAACAAGATAAGGTCACACCATTCGTGTCTTCATACGTGTATCTAGGATAGTTATGTCCATCTCATTCCACCATCTTTGCTACCCCCATGCTCCCTCCCTTTTCCTACTTCACCTTTGCCCTATCCATAGTTCCTCCTTTTCTCCCATGCTCCCTATCCCCACCATTATGTATCAGCATCAGAGATTATTTTTTATTTATTATTTTTTATTGTTGTTTATTACATGGATATATACATTTGATGGCCAGGTTGTTTCTATGGTGAAGAGAAGGTAGCAGGGATAAAGCCTTAAGATCAGAATGTAGTATGGACCAGAGTAATAAGAATAAGAATTAGAAGAAATTAAGACTTGATGAAGTTACTAGCATTCAGAAACATTTTTGTTGTTGTAAAAGTATTTCTTACCTTCATAGAGTTTAGAAAAGCTTGTGTTTTGCTAAAGGGTAAACATTAACTGATGATGTTAAATTTAAAAACTAGCAAGAATGTAGTTTCTAAAAGAGCTGAGACAGATTTAGGTATGAATAATCAGATAGAAATTTGTCCTATTAAAATTCAAGCCAGAATTAGGTAAAGTGAATATAAGAAAGAGAGGATGTAGTAAATGTTTAAAAGCTTTCCGTGGAGGGATAAAAGTACATTATTAATTTCTAGACTATATATGTTACATCTGGTCCCTGGAAAATCTAATATGCATTTTACTTTTTTTTAAAGAATAGGTGTTTTATTGGGTAACATTAGGCATTTGGTAGTCAGATATTTATTTTCAACCATAAGTAGAATCCCATTTCTGAGCAGAGTTCCTTATTACCTTTATAAGTTCTAGCTTTTTATATTCTGGTAGTTTTATAGTCCTCATTTTTTTTTCTTTTAAGGAATGGAGTTCCTTAAATATTTTGGATTAAGATAAAGTAAGAGTATTTTGATATCTTTGATAGATGAGATTTTATACAAGGTAGTATTTGAGTTTATTTTCTTTCACAGCAGGATTACAGATGATCCCCAATGATTGCAGTCAAGAAAAAAGTGATAGAAAATATGGAGTAAACAAGCAGTTCCATTTCATTTTAATTGAATTGGGGCTTTCAGGTCACCTGTGGGAATCCATGCTTACCTGATGGGCTGTTCCTCATGACTTCCACTGCTGTGTAATTTCCCCTTGAGCACATATATCTCAGAGAGAGTAACTGTTCATGTTGAAAATAGAGGGTGGGTAGCAGTTGACAGCTTTTTCATAAGCCAAGAAAATCTGAAAAATATATATTACTTTATCTTAGCTTTCTATGTTCAAGACTTTATATTTCTAAAATCTATAAAAGGTGTCTTAAACATATTTTGGGGTATTGAAACATTTTTTTCCCTAAAAGTTCTAAATTATTTGTTGTTTTAATGCCAGTCAAATGCTTCAACTACTATGAAGGTTTTGTGAGTTTAACATGCTCTAAGATAAATAATATTGCTGTTTTATTATATATTTAAATCTTTCAGTTTGTCTTTTTATCAGACTCAAATACCCTAGAGTAAATCACACATTCCACCACTCTATATCATTATCTGAATTACAATGGGAAGAATAGAGGAACTTTGGATTAGCCAAAGGGGAGGCAGAGGAGGGGAGGGGGCATGGGGAGAGGAAAGATGATGGAATGAGATGGTCAACAACACCCTAGATACATGTATGATTGCACAAATGGTGTGAGCCTGCTTTGTGCACAACCAGAGATGTGCAAAACTGTGGCCCATTTGTGTACTATGAATCAATGAGCATTCTGCTGTCATTGATTAGAACTGATTAGAACAAATCAAACCAGATAAACAAAAAAATAAAAAATATGTAAAGGGTGGTTCTACTGCTCTATAAAGTAAAGCAAGTTCTCTGAATTGATTTTTTTTCACCCAAATAACATAATTTTTCCTTTGTCTTTTACTGTGTATTTTCAGTTATATCCAAACTACATTTGGATTAAAATTATCTCAATGGTTAAATTGCTTTCTATTTCTTTTTAAAGTTAATATATCTATAGATAAGAAACAGAATATCAGAAAACAAAGCAAGTGGAAACACACACACACACACACACACACACTCCACTTTTGAAGAAAAGTCTATGGTATTTAATGCAAGAATAGAACTACTTCGTGTATTTAAAAGCTTTCCTGTGTACGCAGTGCCTTTGTAACTTGACTCTCAAATTCTCAATGTGAGACCATTATAATTTTGATTAAAAAGCCAGAAAAAGAGCACAAGAAATAGCATTTTAGATTTACTTCATTCACAACTGTAATATAAATACGTAATATTGTATAACAAGATAATGTATAATGGTCAAGTTGGTTTTCTCCCAAAACTGCAAAGATTATTTAATGGTAGAATATCCATGTCATTTACTACATTAGTAGATTTAATGATTGTTGTTACTTTTAATAGCTGCATAGTGTTCCATTTTACCTATGCACTACAGTTTCTTTATCCATACATCAGTTGAGATGGACACTTAGGTTGTTTCCATTCATGGCAGCTGTGAGTGCAAATGTCTGTCTGACATCCTGATTTTATTTCCTTTGTAAATACATACACCAATGAGGGGGATTGCTGGAACATGTGATAGCTCTATCTTTAATTTTTTGAGGAACCTCCATAGTGTTTCCCATAATGACAACTGATTTATATTTCCACCAACAGTGTGCAAGGATTTTGTTTTCTGTATATTCTTGCCAACACTTGTAATCTTTTGTGGTTTTGATAACAATCATTTTTACTGGAATGAGGTAGTATCACATTATAGTTTTGATTTGCATTTCCCTGATAATTAGTGAAGTTGAGCATTTTTTCATATACTTGTTGGCAATTTATCTTCTTTTGAGAAATGTAAATTTTGTACTTTTAAAAATTGTTTTGTTATTGACTTTTTGAAGTTCTTTATAGATTCTGAATATTAACCCCTTGGCACATGTATAATTTACACACATTTCTCATTCTTTAAGTTGTTTCACATTCTGTAGTTTGTCTCTAATATTTAGCTTACTGAGAATTAATGTAAAAAATATGTGTATTTCTACAAATTCAATAAGAAAAAGGTAACTAATTGATGATAGATTTTTCAATATTTAAGAGAGATAACATAGGTGTGATAAAGGAAGAAATAAAATTGCAAGATGATAATTCAGTAAAATCCTGTTTTATACCCATTTAGCATGAATCCATTTTATATAATCAAGTGTTGGAAAGGATATGAATCATCAGAGTTTTGTGAATTGTTGAGGTAGTCAAAATCTGTAGAATTTCCCTTGAGATAATATACTACCTTGTAAAGTTTAATACTCACATCCTATATATTGTAGAACTATTAATGCTTATGCATTACCCAAGGACTTCTTGCTTATTTGTGACTTTTGGTATGTGCAAGAATGTTTGCAGAATCATTTATTATAGCAAAATAGAAAAGGGCTCAAACTGCTATCAAAGCACTGTGAATAGAATGGTATTATATGACAATATCTACTTTTGTATACGTTTGGAATTTTACATAAGTGAAAAAGGAAGAATGAATGATTGAAATGTGAAAGTCTAAATGTAGGAGAAAGGAAGGTTAAAAAGGAGTGGTAGTGATTGTTAGATGAAAGCAAAATGCAATAATTAATAGTTTATTTAGGAGCAAAGGAATTCCCTCTTGATCCTTACTATGTAAGTCTATACATGAAATAGTATATAAGTAATGTTCTACAGAGTAGTATCCATACAGGCTAATGGACAATTATAGTTTACGTTGCATTCCTGCAGTGGAGCAAGATGTTGGGACACTATGGATGAAAATATAAAATATGGTTTCTAGTATTTAAACCATTTGTGATTGTTTTAATGTCTTCTTTGTGATAGGGGTGGCTCAGTTGCAATATATGTGGTGAAATAAAGCAAGTTATATTGTAATATTGCCTTTCTCCTCATGCATACATACAGATATAATATATGCATGTACACATTTTTTGAAGTATAGTTTTTCTTCACCTAAAACTACATAGTGGTTTTCTTAAACCTCAATAAAGCATTTTCCTTACAAGAAGAAAATTAATTTCTTAAACGTTTTTATTACCTGTTTTAATCTGTGTTTCACATTTGACTTTGAATATTTTCAGAAGCTTGCAATACATTTTGTGGAAATTCCAGAATATATTACAAACTTTGGGTGTCATTTCTTTAGGATCATTTTTAGTGAGAAGTGGAAAATCTTTATTATAATTTGATTTCTAAAATCTGTATGATAAGAATGATAATGGCAATGAATAATTAATCATCATTATTATATTAAAATTCTTCACTGACTTTTTTCTGCACACCAAGGATACTGTTAAGTACTTTTAGTAATCCTTTCAGTTGTCCTTTAATGTAGATATTGTTATTCCTTTAAGTTCAGAGATCTCACAATTGATTTGTCAAATTCAACATTAAAATCCAACTATTCTGATTCCAATTGTCAATGCCCCAAATATGAGCATTTTTCTGAGTGGAAAAAATAGAATGAATATTCAAGTAACTCTAAAAAATTTTATCTCCAGAAGAAGAAAAATAATTATATATATTTATTCATTTTTATTAATTTTATTTTTTCTCCTGGGTGAGTTTATAATTTGCTAATCAGAAACTTTATTTCTTATAATGGACCAAGCAATTCAAAATACTTTACTGACTGTTCTTGAAATGAATATAATATATTCTTGAATTTGTTACTTAATTTCTGAGACTTTATAGGAAGCTTATCTTTTCTAACATTCTGCTGCCTAAAAAGTAAAAACAAATAAAGAAAGGAAGATGAAGGCATAGATATCTCCTTCAGGAAAACCAAAGATAGGCCGGGAGTATATGTGGCAACAACTTTACATTTAGAGCATGATATTTCTTTCCTTTAATGCATTTTAAAATGTTTATCAGCTTATTCATGAAACAATAGTTTCAGTGAGGCAAGAAATGATAAATTCTTTCTTTTAATGAATGTTCTGGTTTCCTTTAATTGTACAAACAAATACCACAATGGTTCTTAATGATTTCAGAAGAGTTGTTTTAAAGTGACTCATAATTATGTAAGTCTTCTACTAGAATATTAGGTTTTAAACTTTTGTTAAGAGTATAAACTTCCATGTTACTGTCAATTATGGTTCTAAAATAGATTTCAGGGGAAGAAGTCAAGTTTGAGAAGTGCTGTCATATATTGCTCTACATTTATGTTTACTTCTCATTTCTAAGTTTTCTAAGCATCACACACCTTTTGTAATTTCAAAAATTCAGCAACAAAAGTTTTAAACTTTGAGTTTGAAAATGAATTATTTTAAGGAAAAAGAAAATAAATTGCCATAAATAGTTTTCATTAAATTCATTTAATTTCATAAACTTCAAGGCAATTATTATGTTGAAATGTATTACCTTTCAATTGTTGCTTAGTTTTTGTATTAATAAAATATTTCCCCAAATACTGTATCACTTTTGAATTAGAAAGTAAGCATTATTGAATGGTAAAGCATAGAGTGTTCTTGTGAAATGAACCTAATCAATTCATTTAGAAGTCAAAGAAAATTTAGAAGGAATTGAACAATAAACGATACTACAGATGTGTCTTTAGTGGGTATGAATGGGCACTGTCTGTCGCTTGACAGTGAAAAACAGGCGACCTAGGAAACTGTTAAAAGCATGGGAAATTAAAGATATGTTTAGTTCAACATTGTTGTGTTGTCTCCTCCTCCATATACACATCCATTATAACTGAATATTTTACCTCAAAAATCTTAACTGTGGGATTTAATTGTTGGTCATCTTTCTGGCTGCCTTTTATAGGAACTAAATTTCAACAAGTAGTTGAATGTACTAAGTATAGTAATAGCAATTTAGTTATGCTGTTTGTTTTAAGAACATTTTTCTGTCACACAGTTTCTTTTGTTAATATCTCTCAATTTGTTAATGATAGTGTAGAGTTAACTTCAGAGAGGAATGAGAGAGGACTTCTATGCTTCTTGTGAAGATTATTCTTAAATGTGTCTTTCTATTTTGAGTTTATTTGTAATGAATTGCATAGACTTCCTTATATTACATCTGTTAACTAGCTTATAGGTCTTATTGATGTTTTCAGAGAAATAAGCTTAAAACATGTAATTTGTAATGGCAGGGCACTAAGCCTCAAGGTCAGAATTTGTTCATCTGTGTGCTGTAAATCTCTGCTTTTGCTTTTACCAAATTGGAATTGTGAAAGGTGCTTTTAAACTTCAAAAGCCTGTCAGTTTTGATATGTGAGGATAATTTTGAAGATATAAAATTGCCCCCCACCTGTCCCTTCTGCTCTTTTCCCAAAAAATCAAGAAGGAGAAAACAGATTACTATATGTAGACAATACGATAAGAAGATCAGTGATTTGTGAACAGTAAACCATAAAGCAGCATTCCTTGTAATCAATCAGTCCTTCTCCATGGCTCATTAAAATAAAGCATCCAATTTACCAAGCTGGCAAAGAGTGGTGAATTTCAGTTTGAATGTGCACATATCCAAACCCTTATTTGGTCTTTTGTTAGTAGATTGCCTGCTTAGTTTTGTTTATTCCTCAATGCTTGTCTTGGGCAGAGAAAGAGGACTTTTACTTTTAATTACTTATAAACAGTAGAAAACTCTATGGGTCCTATTTTCATCATACGGGCAGCAGTTGTGTCCTTATGACACAAGGTTGAAGAATGACTAAATTGATCTTGGGTCTGCAACTCTTTGCTAAATGTCTGCCTTGTGATACTTCCTTTAAAGATGAACCATGTGTAAACTTAGTTTGTCAGAACAATCAACATTTGTTAATAATTTTGGAGATCATTAACACCTTAACTACAATTCAAGGAAATTTAACTATAGAGAAATGAGGTGTGTTTCTCATTCCCACCATTTAATTCAAAAAGGATCAGTTTAATAGACCACCTTTTATAGATATTTGCTTTTATTTCCCTTTTGGAAATGTTCAGCCTTCTAACTTTAGTGTGTTGTATTGGTAACTTATCATTTGGGAAAATGCCAGAAGTCATTGCAGACCTCTGCACTTTGTGGTTCTGAGTTTGATCTGATTATGTGCAGTGCCCCTGGGAGGTGCCACATGATGGTAGTCATTTCTCTGTTGACTTGTTGGCTTAAATAAGTGTTCTTTGGTTTAATAGAAGTTAAAAGAAGGGAAAAGCAACTACATGCTTTTCCAGTTCAAGGAGTTCATTGAGTCAAAGTTCCATAAAGATTAAAATATATAGTATCTCTTCCAGTTTGATAAGAATTTTTTTTTTAAACCAAGAATTGAACCTAGGTATGCTTAACCACTGAGTCACATACCCAGCCCCACTTTTTAAAAAATATTTTATTTAGAGACAGGGTCTTACTGAGTTGCTCAGGGCTGGCTTTGAACTCACAATCCTCCTGCCTCAGCCTCCCAAGCCTCTGGGATTACAGGCATGCCACCTTGCCCAGCTTAATAAGAATTTTTTTAATAATTGAGGTTTATATTATTTTTAATGGTGATAGATCTTTATGTAAATGAATTAAAAGTTGGTGAGAATGTGCGTTGGTGCCTAATAATACATAAAGTATCACTACTTTAGCTTTTAGAAATACTCATTTATTATAACAGCATTGGTTATCTGGGATCTAAATTCTGTCTCACATTTGTAAGTGAGATATGCTGAAGCATTTAATCCCATAGCCTTTTATTACCTTACAGTGAAATTGGATAATAATGTGCAATAACCAGTTATTCCCAAATTTTTTGTGTTAAGCTACTTCTTATTGTTAGACTCTGAGTAGCAAGAATTAATAAAGAATGAGGAACCTCAACAGGTTGTAGACTGAAGTTACATTCTTTTCTTCTCTCCTTCCCTCCCATTTCCTTCCTTCTTTTCTTCCTTCGCCTTTCTTCCTCTCTCCCTCCTTCTTTGGTACTAAGATTAAACTCAGGAATATTCTACCACTGAGCTACAACCTCAGTCCTTTTTAGCTTTTATTTATTTGTTTTTTAATTTTGAGGTACTGGGGATTAAACCCAGGGATGCTTATCTATTTAGCCACATCCCAGCTCTTTTTACTTTTTAATTTATTTTTTAATTAATTTTTTAATTTGTTCTAATTAAGTATACATAATAGAATGCCTATTGATTCATTGTGCACAAATGGAGCACAACTTTTCATTTCTCTGGTTGTACATGATGTAGATGCTGTCATACATGTACCTAGGGTAATGATGTGTATCTCATTCCATCATCTTTCCTGTCCTCATGCCTGCTCTCTCTCCCTCATTCCCCTTTGCCCAAAGTTCTTCCACCCCTCCCCCTGCCCCATTATGGATCAGCATCCACTTATCAAAGAGAGCATTTGGCCTTTGGTTTTTTGGGATTGGCTTACTTTACTTAGCATGCTATTCTCCATCTCCATCCATTTACTTACAAATACTATAATTTTATTCTCTTTTAATGTTGAGTAATATTCTATTGTGTATTATTATTATGTAATATTATTTGTGAATATTTTATTCTCTTTTAATGTTGAGTAATATTCTACTGTGTATTATTATTGTGTAATATTCTAGTGTATACCACAGTTTCTTTATCCATTCATCTATTGAAGGGTATCTAGGTTGGTTCCACAGTTTAGCTATTGTGAATTGAGCTGCTATGAACGTTGATGTGGCTGTGTCACTGTAGTATGCTGATTTTAAGTTCTTTGTGTATAGACCAAGGAGTGGGATAGCTGGGTCAAATGGTGATTCCATTCCAAGTTCTCTAAGGAATCTCCATACTGCTTTCCAGAT
Source organism: Xerus rutilus (assembly GCA_028644305.1). Lineage (NCBI taxonomy): Eukaryota > Metazoa > Chordata > Mammalia > Rodentia > Sciuridae > Xerus > Xerus rutilus. Next base: position 19,704,408 of record CM053401.1, read on the forward strand.
TGGTTGCACCAGTTTGCAGTGCCACCAGCAATGTATGAGCTTACCTTTTTCTCCACATCCTCGCCAACACTTATTATTGCTTGTATTCTTGATAACTGCCATTCTGACAGGAGTGAGATGAAATCTTAGAGTAGTTTTGTTTTGCATTTCTCTAGTTACTAGAGAAGTTTATATTTCTTTCATATATTTGTTGATTGATTGTATGTCTTCTTCTGAGATATGTCTGTTCAATTCCTTAGCCTATTTATTGATTGGGTTATTTATTTTTTTGGTGTTAGGGTTTTGAGTTCTTCATATATCCTAGAGATGTGTGCTTATCTGATGTGCGTGTAGTTAAGATGTTCTCCCACTCTGTGGGCACTCTCTTCATATTATAGATTGTTTCCTTTGCTGAGAAGAAGCTTTTCAGTTTGAATCCATCCCACTTATTAATTCTTGATTTTAATTCCTGTGCTTTAGGAGCCTGGTTAAGGAAGTCAGAACCTAATCTGACATGATGAAGATTTGGACCTACTTTTTCTTCTATTAGGTGCAGAGTCTCTGGTCTAATTCCTAGGTCCTTGATTCACTTTGAGTTGAGCTTTGTGCATGGTGAGAGATAATGGTTTAATTTCATTTTGCTGCATATGGATCTCCAGTTTTCCCAGCACCATTTGTTGAAGGGGCTATCTTTTCACCAATGTATGTTTTTGGTACCTTTGTCTAGTATGAGATAATTATATTTATGTGGGTTTGTCTCTGTGTCTTCTATTGTGTACCATTGGTCTACATATCTATTAAAGTCCCAGTACCATGCTGTTTTTGTTACTATTGCTCTGTAGTATAGTTTAAAGTCTGGTATTGTGATGCCTCCTGCTTTACTCTTCTTACTAAGGACTGCTTTGGCTATTCTAGGTCTCTTATTTTCCAAATGAATTTCATGATTGCTTTTTCTATTTCTATGAGGAATGTTGTTGGGATTTTAATTGGAATTGCATTAAGTCTGTATAATGCTTTTGGTAGTATGGCCATTTTGGCAATATTAATTTTTCCTATTCAAGGACATGGGAGATCGTTCCATCTTCTAAGGTCTTCTTCTTCAATGTCTTTCTTTAGTGTTCTGTAGTTTCATTGTATAGGTTTTTCACCTTTTGTGTTAGATTGATTCTCAAGTATTTTCTCTTTCTTCCTGTTTTTTGTGTGAATATTGTGAATGTGATAGTTTTCCTAATTCCTTTCAGAGGATTCATCACTGATGTATAGAAATGCATTTGATTTATGGATGTTGATTTTATATCCTGCTACTTTGCTGAATTCATTTATTAATTCTGGAATTTTTCTGGTGGAATTTTTTGGATCCTTTTTGAGTGGGCTGTTTGTAGATGCAACACTGTGTTGTGTGGGCATGGTCCTCAGTGTGCTGGGCAGTCCTGTGACTGTGCTTGGGCTCCTCGTGAGTTGGTGGGGTGGTCCTGGGCCTGGGCGTGGGCTCTGTGCTGGTCATCGGGGGTGTCCTGGGCTTTCCTGGTCTCCAGGGAGGTTGGTAAGGTAGTCCTGGGTCTGCCTGGTGTCTGCATGGATCGACAGGGCTGCCCTGGGCCTCTTTTTTATTTTGAGACAGGGTTTTGCTTAGTTGCTTAGGGCCTCCCTAACTTGCTGAGGCTGGATTTGAATTTGTGATCCTCCTGCCTCAGCCTCCAGAGCTGCTGGGATTACAGGTGTGCATCACCATACCAGGTTCTTTTTATTTTTAATTTTCAAACAGGGTCTCACTCAGTTGCTGAGGGTCTTGCTAGTTGTTGAGGCTGGCCTTGAACTTGTGATCTTCCTGCATCTTCCTCCTAAATTGTTGGAATTACAGGCATGCACCCATGCCTGTATACATTCCTTTATTGAAGGAAATCATCAAGGTATTTTTTTTCCTCAAGAAACAAAGCCCCCAAAATACAATGAAAGCATTATAGTGCAGAACAGCAGAAATATAGTTCTCAATTTTGCTAAAAGGGGGCTTTTTATAAATATAATAGCATCAACCTCATTCACTAGGTGTATATTTATTTTTACTTGATAATTCCCAAATTGTTGCTTTTAAGATATTCTTGAATTCATCAGATTGTCACAGAGATCTAAAGTGTACCTGTTCATCTACTTTTAAACTCCCAGTTGCCATTTTGCAGATAAGTTGTTTTTCTTCTCTAAACTGTTTACAAATTCATGTGTTTATAAATAATAACTTGCTACAATAATTTGTTTTCATTGTATTTAAGGCACAATGATGCCTCCAGCTTTGTTATTTCTCAGGATATTTTTGACTATGCACAATCTTTTGTGGTTCATGAATTTTTAGGATTAGTTTTTCTATTTCTGTGAAGAATGCCCTTAGAACTTTGGTAAGGATTATATTGAATAGGTAGATTGTTTTGAATAGTATGGAATAGTGTGTAACTAGTAAGTAATTAAATTTTAGTAATGTTAATTCTTCCAACCCAGGAACATGGGATAGAATGAAGGTGGAGGCATTACTTTTCCTCATTTCAAACTAGATTGTTAAATTATTATAATAAAAACCATATGGTACTGGCATAAAGAGACTCATAGATTAGTGGAATAGAACAGAGAACCCAGAAGCACACCGGGCATATGCAGTCCACTGATCTTCAACAAGGGTGCAATGAATGTACAATGGGGAAAGGACTTTTGAATAAATGGTGCTAGAAAAACTGGATATCCACATGCAAAAAGTTTTAGGCCCTTACAAACACACAAAAATCAACTCAAAATGGGTTAAACACTTAAATGTAAGAGGTGAAAGTATAAAACATTTAGAATAAAATATAGATAATGTTTCTTGACATTGGTCTTGGTAACAAGTTTTTTTGGATATCACACCAAAAGCATGGGCAACAAGAACAAAAATAAATAAGTGAGGCTAAAACTAATAACCTTTTGCACAGCAAAAGATACAACAAACAAAATGAAAAGGAAATACATGGAATAGGAGAAAATGTTTGTGAACTGTATATCTGATAAGGGATTAATGTCCACAATATTAGCCAGGCGCATTGGTGCACACTTGTAATTCCATTGACTTTGGAGGCTAAAGCTGCAGGATCACAAGTTCCAGATCAGTCTTAGCAATTTAGTGAGACCCCCAGCAGCTTAGTGAGATCCTATCTCAAAATAAAAAAATAAAAAAAGAAGGAAAATATAAAGGACTGAGGTATAGTTAAACATCTCTGTGTTCAATCCCCAGTAACAAAAGCAACAACAAACAAAAACAAAACAAAACATGAAAAGAACTTAGACCATTCAATACCTGAACAATCTGATTTTTAAAATGGGAAAAGGTACATGTCATTTCCCTTCTTATTCCATTAGCCACGATAAATCCTATATCCTGTGTCAATGGGTGGGCAGCAGTGCCATTCTTCTATAAAATGGCACAGTCTATAATATGAGTTAATGATATGGTCTCAGTTGAAGATTAGGTTCTAGTTTTATTTGTCTTTTAAATATTATAGTCATCTCTTAGGAGTCACTGTTGCTAAAGAGAACTCTGCTGTCAGTCTAGTTGTCATTTTTATTTTTTTTCTATACATTATCTCTGTATTACTACAGGAGTGTCATTTATTGGTAATATTTTGTGATATTTTTGATAAGCTCATGTGTTTGATAAACTTTGATAAGCTTATATGTTTGTTTGTTTATTTTCTTTTTAAACCCCTCCTTATGTTTCAGGAAAGCTTGGGATCTAAAAACTCATGTCTTAGTTCTTAAGATTCTCAGCCATTATTTCATCCTATGTTGCACAAAATGTTCTCTTTATTCTCTTCCTCTGGAACTCCAAGTAACCAATTATTAGAACCTCTCAATCTGTCCTTTATGTGACATAATTGCTCTTTCATGTTTTTTAAAAAATCTCTTCATCTATCTGTGCCACATTCTAAATGAATTCCCTAGACTTGTCATTCTCTGCTTTTCTAATTTTCTTAATCCAGACTTTGTCACATATATTTAATTTTATTTGTATAAGTATTTTTTCATTTCCAGTATTTCCCTTTATATGTTAAATTCTAGTTTTATTTCTTCCTCGTTATGTTTCATAGTGTATTATTTCTAAAGATATTTTATTACCTTTTCTTTCTTCCTTCAGAGAGACAGTGTGATATAGTTAAATTATACTCTGGAGGCCAGCCTGCCTGGATTTGTTACAGCTGTGTTACTATAAACTTATTTAATTTGATTTTGCCTTGATTTCCTTATTAATAGCATCAGAATAATATCAATATCTGTGTCATAAATTATTGCATGGATTATACAAGGAATATATTATATACTTCATGTAAAATGCTTAGAAAAATGATTAACACATGCTAAGTTTTCAATTACTATGTAAATAATCAGTAAGTTTCAGTCAGTTGTGGCACCATAATCATTACCATTGCTGTCATCATCTTCATCATCATCATCATCAGTATGTTATTTCTTTGAGTATGATAAATTTTATTTTTAAAGCTTTGCCTTTGTCATCTATAAAATTAATTTAATCTGAATGAAATTCATGTCTTTTTATTGATTTTTTTTTTGTAAACGTTTTGGTGTTAATTTTTTTCAAGTGTTTCAGAATTTGGTTGAAAACTCATTTTAATTACTTAGATTTTGCTGTTTTCTCCCTTTGTTGCTTTGGAATTCCCACTAACAGTTGTACCGTTTCCCCTATCCCACATTCCCAAATTATGTTTCATACTTGATTCTGGGTTCCTTCTCTCTGGGAATTTAGTGGATGGATTTGTATTCAAATGTTGAGTTCCTCAGCTATTGTTTTCATTTTTGGGATGTGTTGATATCCTTAGGAGGCAGCCAGCCTCATTGTCCTAGTCAGGGTTAGGCCACAGTTTTTATCAGCCTCCTTTCTAGTGTTAGTAGCCTTATCTCTGCCCCCAGCACTGTGACTCCAGGCTATTAGCAGAGATCCTGGACCTACTTTCTATCTTGAATGGGCACTTTGGGTCCCCCTTTTCTGTAGGAGCTGCACTCGCCTCTCTGGCTGCTTCATAGTCTGAAGCAAAGTAAGAGGTCCATCATCTGGTTGGTGACATTTCATGTTCAGGGAGATGTTTGCTTTATTTTGGATTCTGGTAATGCTTTTCTGGTTTCCTGTTTTTATGTATTACTTACCATTGGTGTGTTTTAGGAGCAAAGAAGGACACTTAACCGCTGAATGTACCATTCTTTTCTGAAAGTTTTTTATTGCCTACTTTTATTTGTATTATTTCTTCTCTTTTATCTCTTGTGAGATTAATTTTATTCTTCATCACTAATTGCTTCCTATCCCTCTTACCCTGCTCTAGTTTTCTCCTGAGACTTAGGGCTTATTGTATTTTTATGTTTATTTGAGTATTTTGTTTTTGTTTTGTTTCTTTGTCTATTCCGCATTTGATCTTATGCATTGTAATATTTTCATTGCTGTGTTCCTAACATCTCAAAATGGTCCCATTATTTATGCATTAGGTAGATATTCAATAAACATTTGTTTAATCAATGTATGTGTTCTGGTGGTTTTATCTTGAATTGTTTCATCATTGTTAGTCTTCTTTTTTTTTCATATGTTTGTTTATTTCATACTGGAGATCGAACCCAGAGCCACTTAACCACTGAGCCACATCCCCAGACCTTTTCAATTTTTGTTTTGAGACAGGGTCTTGCTAAGTTGCTTAGGGCCTCCCTAGGTTGCTGAAGCTGGCTTTGAACTTGTAATCCTCCTGCCTCATCCTCCAAATAGACTTCTGTTTAATGTGTGTTTGAGACCTCTTGGACTTCTCAAGGAGTAGTGGTTCTGATTGGTGAGGGATATGCCAGGTGACCAAAAACCAGAGAATGTTCTGATTTCCTGGGAATCAAGTCTTTTCTCATTTCTTTCTTTTTTTCCTTTTTAATACCAGGGATTGATCTCAGGGGTACTTGACCGCTAAGACATATCCCCAGCCCTGTTTTGTATTTTACTTAGAGACAGGATCTCACTGAGTTGCTTAGTGCCTTGTGATTCTCCTGTCTTATCCTCCCAAAGTGCTCGGATTGTAGGCATGCACCACTGTACCGGGCTTTCTCATTTCTTGAGGGAATTTCAAATTCCCACAACCTGCATACTCTGTCCTGAAGTCTGAGTCTCTGTGTTAGAATTCCAGTTCAGACATGACAACTCCAGGTCATGTCCTGGGCTCATCCAGAGAATGGAATCAGGCATTTCCTTACCTGTATTTCTTCCTCCAGTCTCAGCAGAACTTGAACATTTAATCTAGTCATACTATTGTTTTATTTAAAAGGATTATTTGGGGTTTATCCTAGAGGCAGATATTATCCCTGCGCTGCTCATTATAAGCAAACTTGATTGAATCAGCACAATAGAGTTGTAAAATTAACTACCCTGATGGTTGTCTTCTCCTGATATTTTAATAATTGTTTTACTCTGCTGTTGAAAAAGGTCTGATATTGCTCATCCCTCAAAAGAAAGTTTCTCCTATACTTTTTTTTTTTTTGGATAGTGTTTGCTACCTTTTTTCTTTCTCCATTTTTTAAATTCCACATACTTTATTGCAGTATATTTTCCTCTGCTGGTTTAGGTATGTCTTTTTTTATTTTTAAAGAATTTTATTTCATAAATATAATTTTATGAGTCTGGGCTCATTTTGTGGGCTTAGCAGAGAAAGCTGTATTTTCCTAATCAGCCATCTTGATTCAATTTTCCCACATATTTTTTTTTTTTTAATTTAAGGAAAGGATCTTTCTCTATCTGCTTGTTTCTCTTAATTTCTCCTTGAGAGAGATTAGAGAATAAAGCACAATTATTTAGACAGTGATTCTGGCCTTTTAGTACCAGGGATTGAACACAGGAGCACTTAACCACTGAACCACATTCCCCAGCCCTTTTATTTTTTATTTTAATCTTGTTAAATTGCTTAGGGCCTCAGCCTCCTGAGCCATGGGGATTATAGGCATGTGCCACTGCACTCAGCCTGGCCCTTTGGAAGAAAAGAAATGCTTATATTCTATCACAATTTCTTTATGTGTAACCTACAAATTTTCTGCTTTCTTTTTATGCAGTTTGAAACATACTTTTGCTGTTTGTGACATTGGCTAAAAAATGCATATATGATATCAAGAGTTGATTATACCCCTATCACAAGCTACAGCTTCCTAAAATACAGGGGTGAGAGCTGAAGCCAAGAGAACAATTAATTCTAGAGTCCCTTCTTTTCTCTTTCAATTTCTGCATTATGGCTCTTCTTCCAAGTTAATTAACTTCCATGTCTTCTGGCCATCACCAATTAATTGAATCTTCTTTTTTGTTAGCCTAGGGGGTCTAGTATTGGTAGTTTAGACTGTTGGTGCTATCAGGAAATGCTTGCTTATTTGTTTTAAAATACCGTCAGATTTAAGTATTGTATCACACCCCACCTGATTTTTAGCTATGTAAAGCAGTACAGCCTGGAATCCACTTACATAATGTGAAATGCATTCTGTGTGACACTTAGAGCAAGGAATAAATTTCTTTTAGTACTTGAAATCTAAATAATTCTTATAATGAACATTCTCTTTCAGAAACTCAAAGTTTTTGTATTTCAACATGGAATTTCTCATAAATAAAATTAGAAGAATTCAACTCATCTATTTGTAAAGCACAATAGGAAGCATGGTGGTGCTTTCCTGTGATCCCAGCAACTCTGCAGGCTGAGACAGGAAGATCACACATTTGAGGACAGCCTCAGTAACTAACAAAACCCTCACCAACTTAGTAAGACCCTGTCTCAAAATAAAAAATAAAAAGGACTGGGGATGAAGCTCAGTGGTAAAGCACCCTTGGGTTAGATCCTCAGTATTAAAAAATAACACCCCCCCCCCAAAAAAAAAACACAACAGTAGGAAATTCTACTGAGGCAGCATATGATTCTGAAATGATCTAAAAATCTTTGAGTTGGTTTTTTTTGGGGGTGTTATTAAAGCAAATCCACATTAAGATTGTATATTCTGATTGTTTTCTTTGCTTTTAGACCTTTATTGCTCAAGGGTATTTGCTTGTTGGCTTCTATTTATTAAACTACTTTAAGTCCTGGAGAATTAACTTTACATTGCATTAATGAGATGCACTCCCATCACTGCAATCAGATCACCATCACATATGCTTATGGAGGGAAAATGGAGAATGCAGAATCATGTATTTATCTTTCCAGAATCAGTTCCAACATTCTGGGAGAACGAAGTTCACCATAGGAGTTTCTTAGCATCAGATCAGCTGGTAAGGCATATGATTGTGATTTTCAGCAGGCCCTCACCTCTATTGTCTCCTTCCTTCCTTCTTACTCCCTTCCCTTCCTTCCTTCTTTCCTTCCTTCATTTTTGTCCTGACATTAGAAGTTATGAACTTGTTCCTGAAGTCCATTAGAGCCAGCTTTGAATGACATCTCTTCTACTTGATGACTAGGATAATGAAGTTATCCTCCCATAGCCTCAGTTTCCTTATCTGCAGATAAATAATTCCTGAAGATAAGGAATAATGCCCACCTGCTATAGTTGTTGTAAATACTTGTTTAGCATAGGGTCTGACCTAGTTAGTAAGTAATGCAATATTATTATTTTCATTGCCCTCATTTTGTCTCTTTGCTTTGTAACCTCTTTAGCCAGAGTGTCTGCTTGCTGGTTATATTCCTCTGATAGCTCTTTCTCAGCTTGCTCACTGTTTTGTTACTTACTTTGGTGAATTCCCTGATGTTGTTATTAACTTAGAATCTACTAATTCAGTTATTTTCAAGCTATGTAAAGAGTCAAATTTGACCTGAACTCTTGTCTTTCCCTTCAGGCTCCTGTTGCCAGAATGTCTTGGAGCCCTCTCCTTATCATCTTTTCAGGGGATCCAGACTAGAGGATATCTATTTTTAGTTGATAGGTACTACCTAGATCACAGTCCATGTTTGATGTTAGCCCATATTCCAAGTGGAACTGCAGTGAAAGGTAGGGGTTTGGGAGTTTAGTGTTGGGGGTCCCCAGTTAAACTCAGCTTTGCAGCTTCCTCTAAATATTAATATTTCAGTTAATCCAGGTGAACCCTGATGCCAGGTATGGGAAGGATAATGCTGCATTGTGAAGCAAGAACAAAATTAGAGGTCAGTTCTATTTGAGCTGTCCGTGAATATGTGAGTTTTGTAATTTTGTAACTGTCTGCCTGTAGGCCTGAGTCTCACTTCCTCCATTGTTAGGGGGCTAAAGGAAATGTTACAAACCTCATGGAGCTGGTATGAGGATCTAGAGCAATCAAACATGGAAAACGACCACAGCAGTGCTTGGCATGGGGGAGGGGCCTTGTATGAGCACTAAAATATTAATTCTACTTAATCATTACTTGCTCCTTAAATCCTGGTGCGGTTGCTACTTTTCTTATATCTGCTGCTGCTGTTTTATTATTATTGCTGTTGTAGTTATTGGGAAGTGACTGGGAAGAAGATGATCATCAGAAATAGGGCATTTTATATCTTAACTTGTGAACAGTGTAAAGAAAAATGTCCTTCAACCTGTATGGATTCACTGACTACAGTAAAACTTATTTTTGTGGTAGATTGTATTATTTTAGAACTTTTGCTTCTGCCCCCTGGAGAAGTATTATTGCCTGGCCCCATTGACATCATGTTGGCCATGTGACATTAGGCCCTATCCTATTGAAATCTACTGAATGCTAGTTTTTACCCATAAAATGTAGGTGGAAATGACAGTAATCACAGCTGAATGGAAACTTTAAAAACAGATTGCAGCCCACAGTTTCTCTTATCTTCTCCTCTGTCATGAGACTAACCATATTCTAGAGAGAAGAAGCCTCCTCAGCCTGGGGCTTATAGTGAAGATTGCAAGGAACATATAAAAAGTAATCTTCAGTCACCCATACATTGAGGCAGATTATTATTTCCATGAAACCTAATATTGTAATAAAATTGCTATATATTGTATTTCATGCACTTTAGGCTGTCATGGTCAAGGGTGGTAAAGAGAGAAGTATGGAGTGTACTGCTAGTACAAAGGCAGCTAGCCCCTGTGATGATTAAATAGAATAAAATTTTAGTGCCTCATTTGTATTTGTCATGTTTCAAGTGCTCAGTAGCCATGTGTAGCTAGAGCTTCTGTGAATAGCATAGATCCAAGAACATTTCTATCATTACAGAAAGTTTATTGGATTATGGGAGAATAAGTATTATTGTGGTCCCAAAGACCTAGGTGAGATTATTTTTTAGCTCAGTGCATGTCTAATATCTTATTTTTCCTTTCTTTTTTAAAAAAATATTTTTAGTTGTAGATGGACATAATACTTTTATTTATTTATTTTTGTGTGGTGCTGAGGATTGAACCCAGTGCCTCACACATGTTAGGCAAGGACTCTACCACTGAGCTAAAACCCCAGCCCATTCCTTTGTTTTTTAAAAATCATATTATCCCATCATCTGTCTTGTGTATAGAAAAATAATGGGTACATTCCAAGTTATAACATACAGTTACATATTCTACCCTTTCCCCTCATTTTCCTCTCTTTTTTTTGTTTGCAGTGTTGAAGATTCTGTTTTAATTATAAATATCAAATTGAACCCTGGAACCATGGCTTTATCATAGTGAGTGGGCAAGGTAGAGATTAGCCTTGATAGTTCACATGGACTCTTGAAGAGTAAGGTTACAATTAGTAATGATTCTTCAAAGATAATTGATATTTTAAAACTATAGTTAGCCATCAGTTTAAAAGAAGTACGATGATTTTCCTCAAAACTGAAATATTATTTATTATATATTTAATTTTAGCCTTTAGAATTTAAGGTTTAAAAGTATGTTTAATATTTTTTAAACAGAAATATTCAGATTTACCCCTGTGGCATAAGTATGTCAGCTACTTAACTAATTTTCCTAAATAATTCAGGGTCCACAAGTGAGTTATGTACTTATTTTCTTCTATCAATTAGTTATTGAATGTTTCAGCTAATGTCCCCTGCTATTAGGATTATTTGAAATTTAACAGCTTTATTTCTCACATATTTAGCTGAGATCAAGTTGCTCATATCTAAAAATTGTGTAGTCCTACCAATGCTGAAAAGAACATTTGTTTAAGCAGCCAGAAAGCTTCTCTATCTGTGCTGATGGAAGATTTGATAGAAACTGAATGATATTGTTTCAGCTCAATGTATTCTGTATAATTAAGCAATTGATGTTCTCTGGTCCATTAAGCAATTTTATCCACCCTCCCAACACTACTTTGCATTCACATTTTGCTGATTATTCTCATCATTTTTTAAATCTCATTAATTGAAGTTGAGAGGCAACATTACTGAAAAATTTGAATTATAAAGCATAAAACATTCTGGAGGAGAAGTACTTAAATTGTTTAATATATAAAGTTATTTGAAGTCCAACTACCCTGCAAAAACCTGTTTTAAAGAAAAGGTGAAAATTATAATTTTGCAATATCTTTCTAGACTACATTCACAATGTACTAATATCATATCTAGGTCACATGTGTTAGAGTGTGTAGATATGAGGTATCCCCAGAAGCTCATGTGTGAGACAATGCAAGAATGTTCGGAGGTGAAATGATTAGATCACAGGAGCTGTAACCTGATCAGTGGATTAGTCTACTTGAATGGATTAATGGGGTGGCAACTATAGGAAGATAAGGTGTTGCTGGAGGAAGTTGGTCACTGGGGGTGTGCCTTTGGAGTTCATATTTTTTCCCCAGGTACTTTGCTCTATTTCTTGGCTTTCATGAACTGGGGAGCCTCCACTATGCCTTCCTCCATTATGCTTTGGTTCACTTTGGGCCTAGAGCTATGGAGTTGGCCAACCAAGGACTAAACCTCTGAAACCATGAGCCAAAATTAGTTGTTCTTGTGTGGTCTTTTGGTCACAGCAAGGAAAAGCTGGTTGACACAATGTATGTCTTGCAACAGTTGGGTTTCTCATTTATATAAATACTCTCCTTGAAAATAATTTCCACTAATTAAGTTCTTCTTTTAAGAGGTAGGCTGCAGTTTAGGCCCTTTAATAAGCAGAACTCTATCTTCAGTTTAAAAAATCAATGACCTCAAATTAGGTAGAATAACTTCTTGCTTCCTCTGTAGTTGCTGAGGTCCTCCTGAATCTTTGAGGTATATCAATGATGGCTCAAAGATCCAGGGTGATCCAGCAGTGACAGTAATAGCACAGTAAGCTAGTGAACTCTTCAGTTTTGAACAGATGGAAATAATGCCATACTACTGTTGGAAATGTAGCAGAAGAGAAAGAAAGACTGATGCTGCTGCTTTTTCTGGTACAGGAGCATTTTTAATTTAATACTCTACTTTTTTATACTCTATAGAACTTTCTAGTACTGTATTTTAACCTCATATTTCTAATGAATTGGATTACTACCAAATTTCATGCAAATGAGCTTTTGTTCAGTGATTAGATCTCCACTGAACTTTGCTTGGTCTTTAGCACTGTCCTGGTTTTCCTCTGTACATGTGTTAAAGTGTCTGTTGTAGATACAACTTTTTATCTACTCAGTAAATCAGTAGGTAAGAAGATGAATTTTGTTGTTTTTTTTTTTGAGCAGAGAAATAACAGCTAAAACTTTTGAGATAACCATATTTATGTGGCTTTGTCTATGTTTCTTCTATTCTATACCATTAGCTTATTTGTTTATTTTGGTGCCAGTGCCATGCCATTTTTGTTTTTACTGCTCTGTAGTATAGTTTAAGGTCTGGTATTGTGATGTCTCCTGCTTTACTCTTCTTGCTAAGGATTGCTTTGGCTATTCTGGCTCTCTTACTTTTCCAATGAATTTCGTGATTGCTTTTTCTATATCTATGAAGAGTGTAATTGGGAATTTAATAGGAATTGCCTTAAATCTGTATTACAGTTTTGGTAGTATGGCCATTTGACAATATTAATTCTGTCTATTCAGGAGCATGGGAGGTCTTCCCATCTTTAAAGGTCTTCTTTAATTTCTTTCTTTAGTGTTCTGTAGTTTTCATTGTAGAGGTTTTTCACTTCTTCGGTTATGTTGATTCTCAAGTATTTTATTTTTTTGAGGCTATTGTGAATGGAGTAGTGTTCCTAATTTCTCTTTCAGTGGATTCATCACTGATGTATAGAAACACATTTGATTTATGGGTATAGATTTTATATCTTGTTCCTTGGCTGAATTCATTTATTAGTTCTAGAATTTTCCTGGTGGAGTTTCTTGGATCTTCTAAATATTGAATCATGTTGCAGGCAAATAGTGATAATTTGAGTTCTTTTTCTATTCACATTCCTTTGATTTCTTTTGTCTATCCGATTGCTCTGGCTAAAGTTTTAAGGACTATGTTGAATGGAACTGGTGAGAGAGTCATCCCTGTCTTGTTCCAGCTTTTAGGGGGAATGCTTTCAATTTTTCTCCATTTAGAATGATAAGTGTTGGTGAGGATGTGGGGAAAATCACAGTCCTCACAGATTGCTGATAGGACTGCAAACTGGTGCAACCACAATGGAAAGCAGTATGGAGCTTCCTCAGAAAACTCAGCCTTTTCATATCTCAAAGTCAGATTCTGTTCTGTCTTGAAGAGACTCAAAGTAGATGGGTCAAGAAGGCAAGAGGGGAAAAGATAAGTGTAAGAGGATATGATGTTATCATCTTGATAATCTGTGGTATTTTTATTGTGCATAAAAGATGTACCCATCCATTTATAAATATTTGCCACACATCTCAAATCTGGGATCTCTGGTAAACAAAGCCATCAATACAAACCATTTGGTTCTAGGAACAGTGCAGTAAAAGGACCTGGATTCCAGGAAAGTTTAGGGCTGTGCTTCAGTAAAAGGTCTCTTAAACCCCCTAATAAGGGACATGGGTAGTCAGACTGCATCACAATAATTGATAAATCATAAGTACTGCTGATTTGTCATGTAATTGCATGTCTGACTTGCAAAACGTGTGCCATCATTATTTAGAGTACTTTTATAGTAGTTTTTAAAGAGCAAATGCTTCTAATGAAATACTTACCTGATTAATTAGTTTGCAGTGTAACAGGTTGGTATTGGCCTCTTCTATTCAGTTATAGAATAAATGTCATTGCTATTTTTCAATAGTAATACCATAATTTAGTTTAATAAATATTGCTTCTCATTTTTCTTGGTATAATAATTTCAAATTTTTAAAATTAAAGAGTTCTCAACCTTGTACTCACAAATTGCAGATTCTAGTAGGGTCAGGTAAAGGAAAGAAAACCATACATGATGGTAGTTATGTCATGATAGTCTGTTTGCATACTGGTGCACACATGTTCTTTTTAATTCAGCAAATATTTTTGGTGCATTTGTGTTAAGCCCTATGCCTTCACTCCAAAGAGAAAGATAGACCATGAAGAAGATAATGAGAATAAATTCTAATGCATATTAAGATAAATTATTTTGATGCAGAGACAGTTATTTTAAAATCTGTCTATTTTGCTGTTGAGGAAAATTTTTGCAAAATTTGCCACTTTTCTGCTTAGCATGTCTTCTCCAACTGAACTTAACTAGAACCTATTTGTGCCTTGTGATTTTTGCTTTAATTAACAAAGGTTAGTTTCAGGTAAAAGATCTGTCCTTGGTTTTTAATGACTTTGTCCTTTGAAGTCATTTTAATATTTGTCACAATACTCTTCCCATTATCTTTCTAAACTTGTCTCTAAATTCCTTTCCTCTGATATTCCCAGGCCATGTTCATTATACTTTCTGTTTGTGTGGGTCAGTTAACAGAAACAAAGTTTTGTTGTACAGTCTGAATGCTCCCTATCCCCCATCAGCAGTCTTATTATGTAACTTAAACCATTACCCTGGGAGCCAAATCCTTATCTAATATGATTAAAAAGCTTTATAGACAATATGATTTTGCTCATGGTTTTTCAGATAAAAATAGTTCTTGAGGTACCACATGAGCCAGATTCTGCCAGTTGCTGGTGCCTGATTGAAGTTCTTGTGTTCCCAAGAGTATCTCAGACTGCAGGTATCCGAGGAAGTACCAGAGAGGGGGACCTCAACTCAACACAATGGGGTCCTTAACAAACACCACAGAAAAGAATATTAAGACATGTCAGATGGAGGCAAAACCAGAGGCAAAAGCAGATAATTATTCAGGAAAGAAGGAATATATATTGAAGAGAGAGAATGCAGGCTATCCTCATGGTGAGATTTACTTTAAGGGTCATGGGCTTTTCTTTTAAAAGAAACCTATGGGGCAGATGAGAAGGTTCATAGAAATGACAAATAAATGATAATTATTTATTTATAATAGATAATTTTTGGAATATATCCTATGTTAAGGATTTTTTGAAATATCGTTGCTTTATCTATTCTAGAAATACATGTGTTATTACATGCACAGGGCAATTTTTGTGAGTGAATTTCCAATAACTCTAAGACTGTAAGTGAAGATTTGTAATTTCTCAGAAATTTAGGAGTGATAAGCCTGGGAAAGAGAACTGGCTAGGGGAGAAAAGGTGTGAGGAACTTTAGCACAAGGCTTTTGTATTACTTCTGAAAGTATAGTCTCCTCTTCCTTCCTTTCGTCTCTTTTCTACCTATATTTTATTTCTTCTACTCTCCATTTCAGATATTACAGCCATGTTATAAGCTTCTAGGGAGGAATTGGAATCATTCTTAAGATACTATAGACACTTCTGTCTAGAGATGTTTAAATAATTGCATTAGTTATTACTTTGAGACTTGAAATTGCAATGATTATCCTAATTTTGTAGCGTTGTAGCTGGAATATAGGAATAGTTAATTTAAAAATAAATAAATATGTAAGCTGCCTGGGCCAAAGTGACACACTGTGAGCTTCCTCAAAGGCGGAAGCTGGCAACTTTTCTAGAAATCAGATCATATCCCTGGGCCAAGAATTGGCTTTGATATATTTATTCTTTGGGGAGTGTGGATGAACAGCTGCCTTTTGAATGTAGCCAAGGGAAATTTGCTGACAAGCATAAATATGAATAGGGCAATAAACCTTGCAAACAACAACAACAAAAGAATGTTGATGCAGAACCTAAGAAGACTCAAAACCAATTTCCCCTTTCTATCATTTTCCATATCCTTTACCATAATTCTTCTAGAGCTGCCATGCCCATAAGCAATGTCAGATCAGAAATGACAAATTACCTTTTTAAAATTTGTACTAGGTGAATTAAAAATCAATTAACTTTTAATTTTTTTTCATGTTCTTGGAAGATCTAAATTATCAATCTAAAGTACTCTGTTTTGGCGATAGCTTTTAAAAACTTAAGTGTAAACAGCAACAGGAGACAGACTGACTGTTCAATGGAATTTTCAGCTCAAACTTGGTTAACTCCAGACTGCTTATCTACCAAACAAGTTTTTTTTTAAATATTTTTTTTTAGTTGTAGATGGACACAATGTCTTTATTTTATTGCTTTGTATGTGGTGCTGAGGATTGAACCCAGGGCCTCACGCATGAGAGGCAAGCGCTCTACCACTGAGCTACAATCCCAGCCCCTACCAAACAAGTTTTTAAAGGTATATTTTATTGTCCTACTTGACATTAGTACATATTAATTCTTAGTCTTTGGTTACAAAAGATTTCTTGTTCTTGCTCAAAAGTGACTCTTAGCTACCTTACTGAAAATGGTTTCAACCTTCCATTGTCTTCTCCCTTCCTTCTATAATAAGCTTTTTTCATGTTTGTTTGCTAATATTAATTTGAATTGCATGTATAATCACAAACTTAGTTTATTTACTTCTTCATATCATTTCTCTGAGAGATCTGATTCTTAAATTTCAATGGCTATAAATATAAAACCAAAAGGGGTCTCTGCCTTTTGAGAAAAATAAGATGCAACTATTAGAAAAAGGAAATTCATTTCAATTCATTCTTAGAAAATGAATGGACTTCAATTTGAGGTTCCAGTCCAACTTGACTGAGTGTTCTGTTAGTATATCTGGTTCAGCTTTCTTTACCCCACATTAGGGTTAGGTCAGGACAGCTTAGAATAAGAAAGATCTCTATGAATGAGCTTAGTTGGACCCAGGGCCAGTAAAAAGAAACGAGATCCTGGGTATTAGGTGATGACCAGAGGAGGGGAATTTCATAACACATTATAAATATTAATTCTGGTCTCTTTCTTAGTTTTGAAATGTTAAATTTGGATTTGGTTTTCTTTTAATTTTGTTTTAAGAATGCTTATTCACAAATTTCCCATTAGATTTAGGTAGAATAGAGCTAAATTTAATATTCACCAGAGGCAACTTAGAACTTTCTACGTTTAACTTCTGAATAATTCCATGGTTAAGAAAGGAAAGAACTTTTGAAGCTAGTGGAAAGTGAAAGGAATCCCATGTTTTCAGTTCTGTTTGTATTCACTGAGGGCTTTAATGTGCTATCCTGATGGCATGCTCTTGCTTTCCATGAAATCTCCCCCAAATGCAACCTATAACGAAAGCCACAGGAAGAAGTTAAAGGAAGGGAGCTGTTGAACTGAATAACTTTTATTTTATATACTTGGATTTATCAAGAAATACTTAAGGATCCTTTACTTTCTATTGATTTTTTTTCCCCATCAAATCTCATTGGAGAATTTT
This sequence comes from Xerus rutilus, assembly GCA_028644305.1. NCBI lineage: Eukaryota > Metazoa > Chordata > Mammalia > Rodentia > Sciuridae > Xerus > Xerus rutilus. The sequence goes on from CM053401.1 coordinate 19,722,006, forward strand.
ATTGTAGAAAATGAACTTTAAGCTTTGCCAAAGGTGTACCATTTTTCCTCAGGTTTTCAAGAGGCTCCGGTTTTTACCTAACTGTCCAGCCAAATGCATGAGTCTTGGAGTGGAGAAATGACAGTATACAACACAGAAAAAAGATGCGTAGGTCTTAGTAGAATATGTTCAGTGCAACACAAAGAGAATGAAACTGGCTTAACCAAAATTACTAACTTCTTTTGGCTCACCTAACTCCAAAGCTCAGTGTAGGTCTTTTACCAGGAATCTGCATTCATTTCTTTTTTCATTTTCACTTCTATTTCTCAAGCAGATCACTCTCGAGTGGTGAAGATAACCACCAACATGACCCATATATGAACCAGCCAAACAACCCTAGTGAGAAGGTACCTCTTTCCTGAAAGTTATAATAAAAGTTGCCTGGAGACTGCTCCTTAGCCCATCTTCAGTCAGGGGTCTTCCTGGGAGCTAATCACTCTGGCCTGTAGGTGGCGATTCTCTGAATGGCCAGACCTGGGTCATGTACTCACCAAAATTCGAAAAGAGGATACCAGGCAGACAGAGAAGCCAGTGAGGAAGATGAGAAGATTATGAAGGAAGCCACGTGCTCATAGTGTAGGACTGGCGGGGAGTGGCCATGCTCAAAGTAAGAAGAATAGCCAGATTTTGAACAGCCTTTCATGTTATTAAGGATCCTGCACCTTCTTGTAAAAGCTATAATTGAAGAATATACAAGGAGTACAAAATCAGCAGGTTTATATTTTAGTAAATCACTGTAGTGGCAACCTGAAGAGTATAGGCAGGGAGGGAAGACAAAGATAAATAGATAGGAATAAATGAATAGATAGTGGTTCAGATATAGAAGTTGTTACATTTATTCTTGACTTTGGAAGTATGATTTTGTATACACTCAGCCTACTGACTGGCTTTGGCAAACAGGTCTAGATAGGAAATATGAAACAATGAGACCCTTAAATAGGAGTAGAAACAGTATAAATAGGTTAAGAAATTGAATGTGAACAACATAAACAAAGAATCAGCAGGAATTACCAACCAAACTGGGTGTGAGAAAAAGGGACATTTAAATAAATAATTTTTTTATACCAATTGCATTCTCAGAACAATTAAAATAGTAGCAAATCTGTGAAACTGAAGTTTGAAAGACTATTTGCTACTTTTAGAGACTAGTTTGCAATTTATGGGGATTCAGATCGTGCCATCTAAATGAAGTGAATGGCAGCAAAAAAGCAAAGAGAAAAGAGTCAAGAATAAGACCTTGAAAATGCCCAACTTGTGGAGGTCGAGGAAGTGAGGAGAAAGAAAAGACAGGAAAATGTTGATCTGGGAGAAGGGTGGAACCATGAGAAAGAGTGTGAAAAATGAAAGGGAAGGTAGTTATATAAATGCCTCAAGAAAAATAAAGATAGAGATTAAAAGAAAGGACATGATACTTGACAATTAGGTCACTGTTGGTATTTGAGAGACCATTTCAAGCCACATTAAAAAGTTAATTAGATAGAGAAAATAGAAATACGGGTGTACTTTCAGGAATTTTTCTGCTGGAAGGATATCTTCAAAGCTCTGTTCTGCATTTCTCCCAGTGCATCTTTGTGATTTCAACTGCCACAATGATATCCACATCTCTTAGTGTAGCCCAGAGTCTTCCATAATCCAGCCTATTACCTACCACCAAATTACTTTTCTAGAGCTATTGCTAGATCATGTCTCTTCTCTTCTTTCCCAAAAACCCTCAGTGACTCCCTTCCCATTACTAAATTTACAAAGGCAAAGCAGTAAAGCCTGGATCCAAAATACTCAACCAGAGCCAACTTAATGTTTTCAACAATAGCCTCTCACCAGTCCTCTGGGTGAACATTGTGTTCTTCTGTATGCTATCATTATTTTAGCCCAATTAAACTTCATGCTTGTTATGATTTAGGTATAAGATGTCCCCCAAATGCTCCTGTGTTAATGCCAGAATATTTTGAGATGAAATAATTGGATTGTGAGAACTGTAACCTGATCAGTCCATCCTAGTTTGAATGGACTGAATGGAAGGTTAACTGTAGGCAAGTGGGATGTGGCTGGAGGAGGTAGGTCACTGGGGGCATGCCCTAGAAGGGTTCATCTTTCCCTGGGGCCACTTTCCTCTTCTCTTTCTCTGCTTCCTGACTCAGCCATGAGTTGAGCATCTTTCCTCCATGGGCCCTTCTGCCATGATGTTCTGCCTCACTTTTGGCAAACAGGTATGAATTGGCCACTTATGGACTGAGACCTCTAAAACCGTGAGCCCTAAATAAATCTTCCCTCTTCTTAGTTGTTCTTGTCAGGAATTTTGTTCCTAGCAACTCAAAAACTAACTGAAACAATGCTGTTGCCAGATCACGTCCTGTACTTTCCAGTTAAGGTAGTCTAGAATATATCAATTGCTCCAGTTTTGGCAACCTTCATTTATTCATTTTTCTGATTCTTTCAGTCATTCACTCAGCAGATATTCATATATTTATTATACAGTGCTCAAGATAGGAAAAGGAAATACATGAATTGGTTGTATACAAGAAATACATAAAAAAGACATGGTCATGGCAAGGTGAGACTTTATATTAGTATTTGTCATCTTCCTTCATTACTGTATCTTACTCCTTGTTTTGGCTTTATAATATTGAGAAAGCATCTGTATATCATCTGTTTAATAAGGCAGGAAATAGTATCTTTCACAGGAATATTATTTTATGTGTTTCCTTTAGTCACAAAAAGTTGTTCATTGTAATTCCTAATTTTACTTCATATATTTATACATTTAAAATAAACACACAAATATGAAATATACAAATAAGCATAAAATATGTTGAGAGTTACGGCTTTTCCCATCTACCCTCTTGTATGAGATTTCTAAAACAATTTATACCATTCCATTATCTCACATCAGGCATATTTTGAGTCTGACTATGCTTTTTTGGGGGAGGTGGGGTACTGGGGATTGAACTCAGGGGCACTTGACCACTGAGCCACATCCTCCACCCTATTTTGTATTTTATTTAGAGACAGGATCTAACTGAGTTGCTTAGTGCCTTGCTTTTGCTGAGGCTGGCTTTGAACTCGTGATCCTCCTGACTCAGTCTCCCAAGCTACTAGGTTACAGGTATGCACCACCAGGCCCAGCTTGAGTCTGACTGTTCTTGCAAAGATTATTTCAAAAGCTACCTTTTGCTCAAAGCTCTCACTAATATGTCTGCCCAATCCTTTCTCCTTCCTCTAAATTCTTACTGCCATTTATCTATAGCTCTTTTGATACCAATCATGTTTCCTTAATATAATTTAGATTTCTTTTTTCCTAAAATAGAACTTCCTTGAGGGTGAAACTCATTTCTGTTTTAATGATAGAATAGAATGTGTGAGGACCTGTTGAACATGTGAGCCTCATTGGTGAAACTTAACATTGGATTCATTCTCTGGTGTTCAGCTTTAAATGTTACAATGACTGTCACTCATGTTTTTCATAATGGTATGTAGATAACCCATGGCTGTTGTAGAGTCCCTAGCCTTTCCCTGGGTTACTTTCTCCTTTCAAATATTTAGTACACCTTGAATAGTATTTCAGACAGTATCTGATTTTTAAATTTTTCTCTCATTTATTCACTTTTTGGGTCAAAATCTTCTTTGGCATCTTGGTAAAAACTCCATCAATTTTTCTTCCTAGTGAAGATAGGATAAATTCTTTTCTTGCCAGAGGTCTGTGTTGACTTTATATCCTTGGTTCAGAAAACTAAATTATTTTAGTCCTATATCATCTACCTAGCTGGTTCCTCACTTCTCATATTCCTCTTTCTATTTAAATGGACTGACTTTCAGCTAAAAGAAATGAAAACTATGTCTGCCCAGCCCTTCAACCCGCTAGGGATCTTGGGCTTCAGAGTCACTAAGAGATAACATTCCATTTTTTCCTGACTGTATATCTTTTATGACTTCATACGTTAGAAATAACAAATGCTAGCCAATGAATTCGATAAACCATCAGGTTACATATTGTATGTTTGCTTGAAGAAATTAGCACAATTTCTGATTTGTCATGTCAGGCCCATATAGCATACAGCAGGGATTCTCCAATCACAAATCTTGAGGTCAAGAACTAAGTTCTTCAAAGCTGCTACTGTCTTCCTTATTATTCTGTAAAGCAGTGACTTTTACCTTCTTCTGACCATGATCCTCTTTGAGAAGTCTATTATATGTCGCCACCAAGTACACATGAGTTGCAATGGACAAACACAGATGATGCAGTGCACACATAGTTATGACTGAACCAAAAGTTTTTATGAAAGAATACTTCCTTATGCCAGCATGTGATTTTTTTAATGCAATTTTCTATTGTTCTGTGTAATGAAGAAACTTACTGAGCACACTAAATTGATGTAATGATCCACTAATGGGTCATCCCATAATTTGAAAAACTCTTCAGATAGCATTTGGAAAATTGCTTTCCAGTCAGAACAACTAGATTCACTAGATTCACTTTCTCTTCCATTGGTTCCCAAAAGTTAATATATGTAAATATTTGAATTCTTTGAAAAAGGCAGATCTTTAGGCCCTATCCCCAAGAGATTCTGATTTTGTTATTCCAAGTTGGGGCCCCAGAACCACCTACAAGTTCCACAAGTAATTCTCAGGTAAATGACCTGGAGAATAAGCCTGGGAAGCACTGGGTCTTTCTTTTTTTTTTTTTTTTTATTATTTTATTTTTTTTCCCAAAAGTTGCATTTTAATACATGTTAGCAAACATAACAGAAAAAAACAAATTATCAGAAGCTGTACACACTATTCACTGAAAACATTTGTTGAGGCAAATAGAAAAAAATTGTTACAATCATAATTTTTCTAATTTTGCACAAAATTATAAGCAGATTACATTCCTCATATTAAACATCTTTATATGCACTTTCAATGAACAGTATATATATATATATATATATATTTTTATATAAGATCTTTCTTTATATGGTTGCAGCGATAACAATCTGCTAGTTCTCCTTCTTCCTCTGTGTCTTATCACATTCACGTATTGTTCATTTATTTCACCAGGCAATTTCCCCCACTATATTGTCATCTTTTGGATTTCATGTTTTAGTTAATTTAATTATTTCATGCTCTCTAGATATGGTAATTTTTGTCATACATAGGAAATTATAGATACGGTTTTTAAACATCCCCCCCCACACACTTTTTACATCTGCTGGAGAGATTAGTATCAGGTAGAATACTTGAGACTGTGGGCGACAGATATAACAACCTCTTGTAAACCAACAAGTTCAGGCAGGCAGAGAAGGAAAAGGAGAGGAAATTAGGGACAGCAGCTTGAACCACAGTCCTTTGTGTTTCCCTTTGGAGCCTGTCGTCTATTTCTGCCACTTACCTCATTTTTCTTGTGAACCCTGTACATATTCAGGAAACAGCTACAGCATCCTGCTTGTTCAACAGGCCTCCTTTTCTACAATTTCATATAAACTTTAAGCTTTTCTACTTCTAATTGTTGCAGCTGATGTATCTTTGGTCAGTCTTTTATACTTACTTACATCAGTTAGATTCACCGCAACTCCACTTATCCAAAACCCTTTCAAATTCTTCCCTAGAAATTCTAAGCTATGTGGGAAACACACTTGATACTGTTTGTACTTTGCTGTAAACCTGTTTATCTTTTACTTTAATATTATTCTCTACTTGCTCAAATTAGGTGTTTCCTTTTCTCCCAAGAAAAATTTTATGGCAAGTAGTATGTTACCCTTTTCTTTTCTTTTTCACTCCATTAATATTTAATATAATTTCATATTTAAATGAATGTTTCATAAATATTATTTTGAATGAATAATAGGTTACCTTCTACCACTCTGATGTCATTCCCTATTTTAAAAAATTTACAAATGTGTTGATATTTTTCTATAGATTAATTGAAATTGATACGAATTTTTATTAGCACACTTTTATTTTTACCTGCCTGTTTTATGTTTTTTTTTAGGGAAAGGTTGAATTAAAAAAGTATTGCCATGAACCGTATTTTGACCTAATGGAAATGGGAACAGCAACAATAACTCCATAGTGTCAGAAAATAGGGAACATTCCAAAAACTTGTTTCAACATGGACCAAAAGATTTGCCATATAAAAGTACAAAGCCTCTTGTCATCAACAGCCTTGACCACTTTAGAATGAATCTGTTCATTGCATGCTGAAGTGACATTGTTGGTCAAGAAACCAGTTTTTGGCATAGCTATTTGTAGTTACTTTCTCTCAGAGACTGCAGATAATAAGATGTAAATGTTAACACCTGTGAATACAGTTTAACTTTAGCTTTACTCAGCATGACTGTAGATAAGGATAGCAGCAATCATTGGAGCTTAATGAACATTTTAAAAAATAAGTACCATGGCCTCCTCTCTACTTGTAAGTTTTGAAATCGTTTTGTTTATTTTCAGGAAAACCGTTTAATTTAATTGTATGATTTGTCTGCACTCAGTTTATTTCCTTCTCAAATTTCAGCCCTGTGTTGCTCTTTGTTATTGTCAGAACCTGGTGAATTGTTTTGAACAGAACTGTTTTTCCTCCTCCTGTAAAATGATGGTACTACACAAGAGCACTGCAGTGTTTTTCATAATAAACTTGTGAACTAAGAACTAGAAAAAAAAGTACAGTATAACAAAGGACAAATAGTAAGATTCATTTAGTACAGCTGTTGTTGAGAACTAAAAATCATAATTTAGACTTTGATTTATAATCGTAGATTAGAAAAAAAATTTATCAGGATGTAAATGTTTATAAGGTACATATTTTGACCTTTATACTCTATAGTAAAGTCTGAAAGAATCCTGGAATTCTTGAAGTTGGGAAATAGGGAAATTTTCACATACTCTGTATGTTTAGAGAATCTGAGAACCAAGCAGTGGGATTAGGAGTTATATCTCCCTCAGAAGAATTGATTTCATTAATGATTGAAAAAATGTGAACTAGTCTGAAATAGGTAATACAACTAGTCCTTTATTACAAGGTCTCTCAGCCTTAGCACCGCTGATATTTTGTTCTGTATGATTCTTTGGGGAGGCAACATCAAGCATCATAGGCATTTATCTACCCCCCTGGCCTCTATTTATTAGATGCCAATAGCACTCCTCCCCTAGGCATGACAGTCAGAAACGTCTTCAGACACTGTCAGATGTCCCCTGTTGGATACCAGTGTGATAGATCTCAAAAAGAGACTGATTGAGTTTTGATAGCACTTGACTTATTTAAGGATCAATAGATGAGAAAAAAATCAATATAGAGTCTATTTTGTAGTGCAAGGAAAGAAAATAGTACCTGAAGATTTAGAGGAAAACAAAACAATTTTGAAAATGATGTACTTCAAGTTTCAGGGAAACAAAATTTAGATGATTTGATGTGCTATATTCAACAGAATGCAAGGCCCAAATGAAGGGGTTGGAGAATAAGATTAGAAAGTTGTGCAGAGAAAACAAGAAAGCAAAATGAGTAAAAAGATACAGAAGGAGGTAAGCAGATTGCAAGGACATTTTGGCAGAACTCTTTTTAAAGTTGATGGTATGTTGTGTTGGTAAGTTGTAGTGACATTAGCATTCTTAAACATTCCGTGTACTATTTCCAGCATGACGTTTGCACACAAACATACATGCCCCGCATACACACTCTGCTTAAATGAAGGTTCTCTTAGCCCAGCGTTCCACTTTGAAGAAATTGCTCTCAGGAAAAGTGTAAATGATTTATATACATGGGTATTAGTCTCAGTTTTATAATAAGTGAAATCCACATAATTGGTCAAATAATGAGCATGTTGAATAAATCATAGTACATCTGAGTTGTTCTGGACATAGTAGGTACCCAGTAATATTTGTAGAATACATTCATCAATATTTTAATGAAATATTATGCATCCATTTGCAATTATGACATGGAGGAATATTTAATGATAAGCATAGATACCACATTTATAAAGTTACATTGTATTTGTAGTGTAGCAACATTTGTGTGTGTGTTCCTTCCATTCATCCATTTGTTATGGTTTCTATATGAGGTGTCCTCCAAAAATTTATGTGTGACACAATGCAAGAATATTCAGAGGTGAAATGATTAGGTTGTGAGATCTTTAACATAATTAGTGGATTAATCCACTCATGGATTTTCTGGATGGCAACTGTAGACAGGTAAGCTGTAGCTGGAGGAAGTAGGTCAATGAGGATGTGCCTTCTAAGTTTATAGTCTGTTCCTAGTGAGCAGTGCCCTTTCTCTGTTTCCTGGTTGCCATGTCCTGAGCATTTTTTCCTCTGCTATGCCCGTCCACCATGATGTTCTGTCTCACCGTGACCCTAGAGCTATGGAGTCCAACAGATATGGACTGAATTTTTGAAACCATGAGCCAAAATAAACTTTTCCTCCTCTTTGTTATTCTTGTCAGGTCTTTTGGTCACAAAGCTGACTAAAACATGCATTCATCCATCTATCCATCCACCTACCCACCAATATACCAACCCACACAGGGAAAACACTTCTAATACTACTTACTGTAGATTCTGTCATAGGTTCAGGAAATCTGTATGTTTTTACCAATCTGAACATCACCTGACTCCAATAGTCACTGTGCTTTTCTAATTCCATGTCTTTTTTTATGTCTGTTTTATACTGGAATGTTTTTTCCTAAGTCCTTTCACCAATTTTTTCTTTTTTCTTTCTTATATGAAAAATAGACTACAACAAAATTAAGACGAAAATAGAGTAGCTATATGTCCCTGCCCCGCCACACTCACAGCCCTTTCAGTGTCAGTATCCACCACCACAGTGGTATATTTGCTATAATCCATGAAACTTCAATGTCATGTCATTGTCAATGTCTATAGTTTACATTAGGGTTTACTTTTGGGTGTTGTACCTTTCGTAAGTTTTGACAAGTGTGTAATGACATGTATTCACCATTGTATTATACTACAGGATAATTTCACTGCCCTGAAACTCCAATCTGCTCTGCCCATTCATCTTTCCCTCCTCTCCAATCTCTGGCAGCCACCAGTTTTTTTTATAGTATTCATAATTTTGCCTTTTCCAGAAAGTCATATAGTTAAAAATCATTAAGTATGTAGCTTTTCGAGATTGCTTTCTTTGACTTAGTAACATACATTTAATTTTTCTCCATGTATGTTGTTGCTTGATAGCTCATTTCTTTTTAAAAGCATTGAATAGTTCATCATCTGAATGTTCCACATTTTACCCACTTACCTACTAATGGACATCTTGGTTGCTTGGCAGTTATAACAAAGCTCCTGTAAGCCTCTACATGCAGATTTTTATATTGACCTAAATTTTTCCTTTACCTGGGTATATGTCAAGAAGTGAAATTGCTGAATTATATGGTAAGAATATTTACTTTTTGTAAGAATGGCTAAGCTGTCTTCAAAGTAGCTATACTATTTTGCATTTTGACCAGCAGGGAAAGATGGTTTCTGTTGTTCCACATACTTATCAGGATGTGCTGTTGTCAGTGTTCTTTGCTTATTTTAATTCCTTTCCATTGTAAATACCCAATTCTGATGCTACAACTGTGTAATATTGCCTTATCCTGTTAAGTATTAATATTTCTCCCAATCATGCTATACTTATAGTCACTTTTACCACTCATTTAGACTTGATGCATGTGCTCAGTTCTTTCATTTCTCCTTTTAAAACTTTTAACTTTTCAATGACATTAGTTATCTTTTTTATACAAGGAGCAATACTTTACATCTTATATTTCCATAAATATAAACATTTATTAGATAGATCATTTATTGGGATGATGTTTTCAGATTAAAAGTGTTTTTAGAAGCAAAACTATTTAGAAATGTACCCAGAGTATGGTTCAATTGTTTCATTCCTTACGCAATGAATAAAGTAGTATTATATTTATTTTTGAATAGTTTCATGGAATTGTTACTTGTTAGAATAAAAAGGAATCTAACAATCCTTTTCACTTATTAGTAAGGAATCAGAGATATGTTTTAATAATCTGGGTCAGGTCACATAGATGAAATTTTTGTATGTTTCACTTATCACCATTTGTTATCTTTCCCCCAAACTGCTATTGTTTTTCCATTTTTATTGAGTGAAATAAATATGTGTAATCTTATGGAAATACTGAGTACCTAATAGTGTAATGGAAGAGGTTTTTATATTAATATTGTACTATTACATTGGATTAAATATTACAGAATAATATTAATAAGTCATTACTAATCATTTCTTTGATATTTGAACCTTACGATCTCATTATTTTGTGTCAGTGTGCTTTATGACAAAATCAACAGTGTCTTATTTTTGAAACAATCAAAATAAGTAATTTAAGAAAAAATACAAGGAAAAAAACTAGATTATTTCTCTAGATAGTTTGACACCCCTATTTCTTTAGCATATTTTTACTTGCTTTTTCAGGTTCTACCAATTTCAGCAAAACCTTTTTTTTCCTGTGACTACAATTAGTTTGGGGTGTCCTAAGTGTTTGTCTCCAATATGCATTATATCCCTGCCTAATTAATAACACGTGTTGTGTTAATGTTCTGGGGCTGCAGTAATAGGTACCAAAACTGATTTAAAACAACAGAAATTCATTCTCTAACACTTCTGGAGATTTGAATCAGCAGCCAGGGTATTGGCAGGGTTATGATCTTTCAGAAGATGGCAGGAAAGAATCTTTTGCTCTCTGTTTTTGGTGGTGGCTGGCAATCTTTATCATTCCTTGGCTTGCAACAGCAGCCAGTCTCGGCCTCCGTCTTTGTGTGGCCTCCTAGTTTGTGGATTTGTCTCCTCATTCACATTTCTTTCTCCTTTTTCATATGAAGATGCCTGTTGTTGGATTTAGAACCCACCTAAAGCTAGGATGATTTCATCTCGAGCTCCTTAACCTTATTTTCACCTTCTGAGATTATATTCTGAGGGTCCAGGTAGACACGAACTGCAGGGTACCAAAATTGTCACACCTTTTGTGAGCCAGACACTCTTACTCTCTGCTGAGAGTGTTTATTTCTGCCACCTGCTCTTGATCCTGCCAGGCTTGGCTTCCTGTATTGGATTCCAGGGCTGCTTTAGTGCATATTGCTATGGATTCCATATACCACCACCATTGCTAAGCCATTGCTGAAGCTGAGTTGTACTCCACATTTGCTGAGGCCTGCAAGCTGTACTGGCTGACTCTCCTGGAGCTTGCCAGCCTCTGTTCCTGATGGGCACTGCTACTGTCTCCCATTGGACCCTGAACTCCCCTGTGTAACCATTGCTGATGCAGTAGAAGCTTTTGGAACCACACAGCATTCATTTGAGTTTATCTAATTATAATGGATTCTAAAGCCGTGTTTTTGCTTTATGATTTTGAAAGCATATCATGATTTTCAAAGAATTCAATGATCTTCAAGAAATATTTCTTTCATGTTTATTTCAAATTTTTGTCTTTCTTCTTAAGTCTCCTTGGTGTTTGCACTGGCAATAAATCCTAGTTACATATCCCATGTTTTAAGAATTGCACTCATTTCCAAAATGCTGAAACTTTATGACTAGACAACATTTGACTCCTTCTTTTCCTAGATGAAGTCTTTCTAGGAGTCTCTTCTGTCTTTTACGCAAACTGTTTTCTCTTCAGTCCCTTCTCTACCTGCTGCTTAAATATCCTCCGGCTGATGCAATCTCAGCTGTTTGTCACTTAAGTTCAAAGTAGGACCAGCCCTTTATATTTCCCCATTCCAACTGTATACTACTAATTTGAATTGAGTTGTATTGCTGAGCTGTTCTTACATGACTCTTTTAATTATTTACAGTAGCATTTTCTTCCATTGTTGGGATAAGTATGTTGAGCAGAGGAAAAGAAATCTTGTTCTGACCTTATAGTATATTCCCATTAGGTCCCAGACAGTACTCCTTCCACAATAATAAATACTTTGGAAACTCAGTTTTTAATTCAACAAGCATTCATTCTATCCATACTTTATAGCAGATACTGTATCAAACTCAAGAAAAAAAAAGACTCTATACCCTTAACAGGGCACATAATCAAAAGATGAGAGGATTAATGACAACAATATCAATCATTTTTGACGGAAGCATAAGGTGCTGGGGAAATTGGTACTTGATAAAAGAGAGAAGACAGATGGAGACGAAGTAGAATAGGCACTCATGGCCCACGCTCAGAAATAAAACATTAGCCTGTGGACGTCAGGGAGCCACAGCATTTTTTAATGTTTGGAGAGGTAGTATAACGATTCTGTTGGAAGGATAGATATTAATGGACAGCTGCAAGAGAGAAAAATGAGAACTTAATCCAAAATGAGAGCAGTTATGCTGTAGAGGATAAATGATGAAGACAGATATGCAGATTCTTAAAGATGAAAAGTGGTCAAGGATGTAGGGAGAAGGGAGTTCCATAGTAATGTTGAGGTTTTTGGAAAGATGCTACAATAAAAAGAAAAGCAAACAACAACAACAGAAACTAAAACTAACCTTGGAAGCTTATTTTTATGGAAGACCATTACATAATACATTTAGTTTTCATAATAGCAGCCCTTCAAGGTAGCTAGGAATAGTTCTTAAGTAAGTAATTTGATTGAGACTATGTAACTAGTAACAGAGCTGGATATTTTAGTAGCGCTGACCCATGTTCTTTAATTTTGGGAGAAGGTGTGAGTTCAGACTTAGATGTTTTTGATCCTTAAGATATCTAGGTCAAGTTTTCTAATGGACTATTGGAATTGTGAATCACACTCAGAAAGAGTGATTTATTTTGGGAGAACCAAATTGGGAGTTGTTACATATGTGCACTTGTCTGAGTCATGTTCATGTTTAGCATTGTCCAGAGGCTTAGTCTGCAGTGAGAAAAGAAGAAATGGCACTTTGGGGTATGGGAAATGGCCAGAATCTCATTTGGGGGTTCTTCTTGCTGAGAAGGGTATAAGCCATCTGAGAAATTAAAGTCTAGAATAATTAGTGAAGGACAAAAGACAAAGCAAGAATTATAGTTTCAAAAGATTGATGAGCCCCTGATAGTTCTAGTCCATGCAGGAGCTGGGCTAGACAAGAGAAAGTGGCTCCCATGGTTTATTTAATGGAGTACATTAAAGGCAGGGATAAGGTTGCAAAGGTGGAGTCTTGCTTCATGATGTCTTGCAGTCAGCAGGTTAACTGACATCTTGGCAGGTCACGCCCATCTCAGAGGGGCTGTGTGGCTACAGCAGGTCACCTCATCTTTGGTGCTATGTGGGACCTCTGGTAGAGCTTGAGTAGGGCTCACGATGAGTCAGGGCAGTCAGAGGCAATGCCAGGTCATTCCCAGACACTAGATTCTCCTATTTGAATGGCTACTATGCGTGGCCTTTTACACATAGTGCAACGATGGCTTGCGACATGAGGGAACATCATCATTTAATGGGATGGTAAAAAGAACGCCCAACAGTGAAACATACAGAGAATTGAGGATTCAGAGAGTGTTACGGTTTGAATGTCAGGTGTCTCCCAAAAGCTCATGTGTGAGACAACGCAAGCAAGAAGGTTCAGAGGAGAAATGATTGGGTTATGAGTATCTTAACCAATCAGTGATTTAATCCCCTGATAGGGATTAACTGAGTTTTAACTGAAGTGGTAGAGTATGACTGGAGGAGGTGGAAATTGGAGCGTGGCTTGGGGGTATATGTTTGTATCTGGCAAGTGGAGACTTCCCTCTCTGTGTTCTGATCATCATGTGAGCTGCTGCCTTCTTTCACCATGATGTTGAGCCTTACCTTGAGCCCTCAGGAATGGAGCCTGATGTGTATGAGTTGAGAACTCTGAAACTGTGAGCCCCCATAACCTTTACCTCCTCGAAAATTGTTCTGGTTTGGTTCTTTAGTCATAGAAGCAAAAAAACTGACTAAAACAGAGAGAAAAGGGGATGTTGTTGAGGAAAACAATATAGAAAGAAAACTTAAGGAAATGGTCTATAGTATCCTGTGTAACAGATTGGCAAATTTAAGTAGGTCATTTAGAATACCTGTTGTACTCAACAGTTGGCAAAGAATTGGTAGTAGTTCTAAAAAGAGATGGGAAGTCATTTACAGTAACTTGAGAAAGTAATAGAAAATGAGATAGTGAAAGTAAAGCAAATGTACTATTCACCATATATGAATATAGAAGTTACTAATAGGTCATGAACTTTGTTTTGTTAACCATTAATGATAATGGATTTTAAAAGTTTATCCTGCAACTCTGGTTTGGCTCTCCCTATCGTTAGTAATATGTTTTATAGAGTAGAAAAGAAAGATGGAAGTGCATCCTGTACACGTGAATTAGATTTATTTGCATTGTGCTCCAGCCAGTTGCACTAAATAATCATGGAAATGTCTATCACATTTGAAAAAGAAAAAATAAAAGTCCAATACTGAAATACCCCTTCAAAGCAAAATAACAAGCCTTTTTGCATATTCTGAAGGGTGGTAGTTCAAAACAATGCTTTGTTATTCTGTTTCTTATAAATGTCACACAATGAGTGCTTGCTTTGGTCTCAGTCCATGGAAATGTCACTTTCTATAAGAAAGAATTTGATTATGTGTTATTTGGTATTATTTTTGGAGAGACTGAGGTAAACTTAATTGTTCATTCTTCAGTTCTGACAGCATTTAATCATTGCCGGTCAACTCTTATTACCTGTTTCCTCATCAAAACAAACTGCTACTCCATTTAAGAGTATAATTCTACTCAAAGGAGTGGAGAATTTTGCATTCTCTCTTCAACTTCTCTTTTTTACCCCACAAGATAAAGACTAGTCTTTATGGAAAGAAGGGTTGTATGTTTCTAAGATATAAAAACTAGGAATATAATTTCCACTAATGTGTTAATTTTAGACAGATTGTGTTAGAACAAAAAGTTTTGGGAGGTCAACAGATTTCATTTTATAAGCTATAAATTTCAATAATACATATCTAAGAGGGGCATAGAATACTCTATTGTCTTTTAATTATAAGAGAGACAATGAGTTTTCTTGTGACACATATTGCTGGGGAGAATTCAGTTGTCTTAAACTTACATTTCATTCTTCTCTCAGAGTCTTCATTTGGATTGTATGTAAATACCTTTTTTGCTCTCTCTGGAGCATATTGGTGTTTCTTGCTTCAGTAATTCTCTGCTGGTAATTCACCCCATATGTTTGTTAGCCTTTGCATAGAACTGTTTAGTCTGAATGTAGCTTCTGAACCATATCTTTTGTGTATCTGCCAGAATGAAGATTGCTTAAATTATTTCTTGTACAGTAACTTCATAAGCAAACATTTTAGTATTTTAAAGGTAAGGTGAGTTCTAATCTCATTTCAAAAATGAATGAGAATATAATTTTAATGTAAATTTAGTTCTTCAGTAAATACATTTTCTAACTTAGTTCACTCCACCATTAATTTGTTATTGTTTAATATTGTGCCTGGAACACAACCAGACATTCATTACAGAGTTAAGGAACTGCATACCCGTTTTTTGTTTAGGGTTTTTTTTTAATATACTTTTTTTTTTTTAAACCTCAACTCTCAGAGCTCCCTTGTAATAGAATAGAGAGAGAAAAAAAGGCTGTGTTCT
Organism: Xerus rutilus; assembly: GCA_028644305.1. NCBI lineage: Eukaryota > Metazoa > Chordata > Mammalia > Rodentia > Sciuridae > Xerus > Xerus rutilus. The sequence goes on from CM053401.1 coordinate 19,737,607, forward strand.
GTTTTTTATTTAACCTCTAAGTGGTAAGCTACTGATTCTAAAACATAATAAAGCTTCTACTGCAATTGAAATTCTGGGTCTTGGTTGAATTCAGAGATGGTATTTCAAATGTTAGTAGCTACCATTTTTAATCACCTATGTTCAGACTACTTAGTCTCATAAAACTCATAAACAGATGAACATTATGCATTTCCATAAGCCCAGTCATTGATTCAATAAATATATATTGAATTGTGGCTAATCACTGTCCTTCTCGCTTCTCTTTCACCATCTCATTGTAGAAGAGGAAGGCACAACATAAACACAAAAAATATTACATGGTATGAAAATCATTATGGAGGAAAATAATGTAGAGGAAGGAAATAGAGGGATAGGAAAGAGGTGTTACTTTTAAATTCGGTGGTCAGTGAAGGCCTCTGTAATAGATGACAGTGGAGCAAACATCTGAGGGAAGAGAATGATAATCATGAACATCTGGAAGAACATCCCAGGCCCTTTGTGCTCATAAGTCTGGCTTCATGCAAAATCTGAAGGGCACTAGAAAAAATAAATAAATATGGACTTGCTTCTGTGGGATAATTGGAAAAATATACTAGTGTATTTACCAATTCCAGATTGCAAAATTTTAGAGAATTCATTGTCTCTACATGCAGAGGAGAGATTCATATGGCCTGAAGTATTCAGACTGTCTTTTGGAAGAAATGGCACTTGAAGGAACCATTAGATTTAGCTATTTACTTAGTGAACATTTATTGAAATATGGAGAGAATGAAGAACGTCTCTCCAAGTAGGAAGAGAATATGGTCAGAGATCGAAGGAGAGTATATTAGTTCCTGTGACTTCTATAACAAATTACCAAAAATGTGTTGGCTTAAAACAGCAGAAATTTACTCATACCTTTGGAGGCCAGAAGTCTGAAATCAGTTTTGTTGAACCAAAATCAAGGTGTGAACAGGGCCTGACATATCAAAGTAACTGAACATGACTCTTTTGTTGTACTTATTATCTCCCAGAAGCAACACTAAAATTTAAACTGTTACTTGCCTGTTCCAGCCTCAAATGGCTGCTGGCATTCCTTAAACTTGTGGCCATATTCCTCCAGTCTCTGCCTCTGATCTTCCATTGAGTCTCATCTCTCTCTGCCTTTCCTTTATATGAACTTCTGTGATGACAGGATCCAGAGGGATAATCCAGGATAATCTCCCATTTCAGTATCTTTAACTTATCTCATCTGTAGATATGTTATATAGAGTAGCATTCACAGGGTCCAGTGTTAGGACCTAATATTTTTATTCCATTTAGCTCACTATAAAAAGATAAACAAATTAAACAATATTGAGATTGAGCTAATAAAAGTACAATATTTCCTGTCAGGAGTAATTTCTTCATATGTTTAGAAAATATTGATTGTCTTCCTACATTTAGAAGATATTTAGGGAGTGTTTGCAGTGGACACAGTGGTAGGTAAAAGAGCAAACCTAGCTCTTGGCCGTGAAGAATTTATAAATGAGGTGAAAGTTGAGAAAATGAGAGGGCTTAAATTTTCCTTAGAAGGCATCACCAGTGACCTTGCTTCTGTCCTCAACTCTCCTTCTCTTGCTGTTCTCTTACCCTCTTCTACTTTTAAGGACTCTTCTGAGCCCATTGAGTCAACCTGGCTAATTCAGGATAATCTCTTTATCTGTGGTAGGCTGACTCAAAGTCTTAGCTCTATCTACAACTTTAATTTTCCCTTTCATGTAAGATGACATATGGTACTAGGGTTTAGTTGTGAGCATCTCTGGGGATAAATAATTTTGTCTTCTCCAGGTAAGATAGACCCCATTAAGGGTTTTATTTTTTTATTCTATGAATCTTGATTGTAGACTGTGAATACATGGTCAGATTTGTGTTTTGAAAGGATAAATAAGGTTGCTGTGTGCAAGAGTTGTGGGTAAAAAATGGAGTAGGAGCCCCTTAATAACCTATTACAATCCCAGGGAAAATATAGTATTAGCTTGGAGTAGTGGTAACAAAGGTGGTGATTAACTGCTAGATTTAGAGTTTAAATCAAATCCTATGATGCATGAGAGGTGCATCTTTGGCATGCAGAGCCAAGAGACTGTGTGTGGTGCTTTTCTCTAGCAGAGGAACACTGGAACGGGAATAGATTTGCAGAAGTAAAATAAATATGTTTCTGTAAAGCATGAGGGCAACAACAGTAAAGGAAAAACAACCTAGAAATGAGAGGCATTTTGGAGTAAGGTGGGCATTGATTACTGTATGAGAAATAGGGGAGTATCTTCACAATACATCTGAATAGACTATGCTATAAAACAACTCATGCTTTTGAAGGACTGTGATGTGTGTGTGTGTGTGTGTGTGTGTGTGTGTGTGTGTGTGTATTAGGCAAGAAAGTAGAATGTTAATTATTTGAGTATTAGTAAGCCATGAATTTTCTAATATTCCATGCCATCATCTAGCAAGCAGTCATGGACAACAGTGTGTATATACATCCACCTCCTATGCTGTGCAGTAACCTCAAAAAGGTGAAGACACAATCATAGCCATAGAGTAGTTAAAAAAAAAAAGCAGCAATAAATAAACAGCAGTGAGTAGTAGGAACCTGGTAGATCTTCAGAATTAATATTCTTTACTCACTGATAAATCTGTTTTACCTAAAATAATGTCTAACACATAATGTATGCTCATTAAATTAATGGGTTGATTAATTTTAAAACATACTGATGTCCATCTTTATCATTGTGCAGTATTGTATTCTCTGAGTATGATCATAAAACTTCTGTTTTTGCAGTTTCTGAAATTTTGGTCTCTGTTTTATGTGATAATAAGCACAGTAGAAGACTCCTGTTTGTGTCTTCTGATATGACCGGAAGGGGCCTAGTACTGTTTCGTTATTTTATTTTTCCCTAGCAGAGTTGGAATTCTGGGGAAAAGGGGTAGCACAGAGGTAGTGATGATATCAAGTCTTCCACTAATGTACTGTGCATTGGATTCAGAGTGTCAGGTCTACTGTAGGTCAAAATCAAAGAGAAATTCAATTAGCAAGTGGTTCATCTATAATTGAGAATTGGCTCCAAGGAGAACATTGTAATGAATTTTCATTGACAGACTGAAGTGATCAGAGATGAATGAGATAAAACTAGATAAGGCCACTGAAGAGCAGACAATAAGTAGCTAGAAAGAGCCAAATAAAAGGACTCATCAGAGGGAACTAACATCTATGAAGAGAGAAAATAGTTTTAAAAAATACTAAATGATGCATTTGGAAGCTTTGCAGCTTGGAAGCAGGATCATTTATTAATGGCATGCCACAGATATTAAGACAAGTGCAGATTGCTAAAGCAGGCAGTGGAAAGTCACTGGTGGTTCTAATTTGAGAGGAGAAATGTTAGGATTTATGTTGGGGAAATTATCACATTGGAAACATACTAGAGTGAAGAGAAAATACAGGTAAGGAAACTGTTAGTGGGCTTTTATTATAATCAAAGCATCAGGAAGTGGACCAGGGTGATAGCTGTAGAGATGCTAAAAGACGCAACAGCAACTTCATAGGAGAAAATAGAAATGTAGGGAGAGAGAGAAATTAAGGGTATGAGGTTGGCTAGAATTTGATTAGAAATGATTATTAATATAAAGAGAGAGTAACAACTTTAGTTTCAGTTTCTCGTTTTTGCAATCTGGAAAAAATATCTACCAACCTAAAACTCACCAATTGTGAAATTTAAAATATCAAAAAGTTACACAATCAAAATGTTAGCTTTTCTTATTTCCTATTTGTGTCCATAGGTTATCTGTGTTGACTTGATAGCCCCTTCCAAAAATTTTTAAATAGTCATGTAGATTCTTGAAGAACATTTTCATTGCTCTATAGCTTCCCATCTAGAAATGCCCTTCAGAAATCGGGCATCAAAATCCAAAAGTGTCCCCAAGAGGAAAACAGTAAAGACTCTTGTAAGGTCAGATAACAATGACCAAAAGGAGACCAATTTTTAATTGGCTTTTACCAATTTTTAATTGGTTTTACCACTGAGCAAGGCTTTATTGACATATGCCCCTGGAGGAGACTCTCCTGTCCAACAGAGTGGGTCAGGAGAGTCATGCAGGCTCAGCTGGTTTGAAAGTTTTATGGGCTTGGGGTAGGAAAGGGAAGCTTAGGACAGGAAGGGGGGCTTGGGACAGCAAAGGGAGGTTTTTGGGAGTTCCTGTTCTCCTGGAGTTGGTCCGGGGATTGGCTGATTAATAGTGGTTATGAGTCGCTGTCACTGCTTATCTGTTGGCATCTGATTGATTGTTCTTATGCGAGCTGTGTGGTGTTTTGTTTCCCTTAGCCACCTTAAACTGACCTAACAACTCTCATCTCTGAAAATATAGTCAATGTAAAGTTTCTCAGCACATTTTTTTTTTCTCCATGAAGCAGTCTAAGAAGCTAATCTGAAACACTGATGAATCTTGACTTCCTTAAACTTAAATCTTACGGTAGTTCATTTCCAAAAGGACACAATCTGAACTTAGTAACATAGCGAGTAGAACCCCAAATGACCCAAATTTTTAGTCTCATTTCTTTTCCCATCGTAGACAGCTTTTCTGCTGTGGGAAATTATTGATATTTCAAATATTAGGGATGACATATATGGCTCAGATTCTTTCAATCAGACATGTATGCCCAGGAAAGACTCCTTGACCTAAGAGAGCTCTGTAGGTAGTTCTTCACTTTGTTTTCCTTCACCATTGTCCAGAGCCTGGTATTTATACTTAGGGATTCACATTATTATTATTATTATTATTATTATATGTATGCCAACAATGGATGCCTTTCATAGGAACAGATTTATTTTAACCAGGGATGTATAGTCATTTATTTATTCAGGTATGAATTTGAACCAGACAATGAGCTAGGCAAAAAAGATACAGTGTTGCAGGAGGAAGATCTTATGTCCAACTTAAAAACTACAGTCCAGCTGAGATGGGATGGCTGTATATAGTTAGAACTCGTGCTTGTCATCCTAGGTTTGGGAGTAGGGATGTAAGAGACAGAATAACTTATGTTTGGAGATTTCTTTGGAAGAATGGAAGAAGTTTAGAATGGCACTAGTATATGGGGGGCTGCATATGACAGAAAAGGCTATAAAAACAAGCAAAGTCTAGTAGCAGAATCAAGAGACTTTGTGAGCCATCTGCGGAGCATTGCTTTAATTATAAGGCCGCTGTGACAACTTTAATGTTTTAAGCAAGAGAGTAATATGATTAGATTTTACATTAATGGTGATAGGAAATTTTACAATGAAGCTTTTACAGTGACAAATATCTCTATTAACACAGCAGACCACTTGTGCCAATGTGCATCATCCCTCTGGAGGAAAGTTATAAAAGATTCTTACCCAGGATTAGGGTGACGGTGCCCCTTTTTAGATTAGCAGATTTTTTTTTTGTTTTGATTCTAAATGTATAATAATAAATGTGGTGAGAACTAAAGCAAGAGAACTTTCATTCTTAGGGTATATTTATAAACTGATATAAGAGCACTGAAAAATAACAGCATCATTTTTATAAAATTGAATGTATACTTGCCACATGACTTAGCAGTTGCCCTCGAGCATATAACCAAGAGAAAAACTCTTGCACACTTGAACTAGGAGATAATATGGACACCTGTTCACTATCTGTAATTGCAAATAAAATAATAATAATAATAAAAACTGAGAAAAACCTGTATGCCTCCTACACCATCTACAGAAGAATAGAAAAACTGTTGTATATACTAAAATAAGTATCAAAATGAGTGTGTAAAATGTATGCATATATTGACTTACCAGAATAGAGCCTTAATAATCTTAAATGTGAATACCAAGTCACAGAACAACATAGTATACGATAGTATAGTATAATATAATATGATTCTATTTATTTAATATTAAAAGACAAAAATTAAACTATTATTTAGGGACAATGTAAATATATAGAAAGCTATAAATGTTGCATAATGGTCATAGTATCTATTGTCGTTTTTCCTATTCTGCGTTCATTATTATGCATCTTGCTTTCTGTTGCTTCTCAGCTGTATAATTTTAAGCCATTTTTTAATCAGAAGATGGTTTTATAAGAAATCAGAGTGTAGGACTGCTGAATAACATATTGGCTAAGAACATGGAATTTGTAGCCAGAAAAACCTTGATTCAAATTACATCTCTTTTTCAGTAATTATGCAGTTGTTCTAGGCATTTTGGATATATATCACTGAGCAAAATAGACAGAATGCCCTGTCCTTATGCAGATCATATTCTAGTTATAGGAAATAGTTATATGGATTCTACTCTACAAGGCAAACTCTCTGGGACACAGGACCTGTGTTCTGTCTGTTTTTACATATATGACAGTTAAATCTGACAATTAGTGGTTGTGTTTATGGGATGGCATTGGTGGGAATATTTATGGACTTGAATTTAAATTGCATGAATAAATGAACATTGCATTTTGTACATTTGGAGCCAGACAAAACAGAAATGCTATAGGCTTTGTCAATTACAGTTACAACCTCAAATCCAAGATTAGCCTTCCAGAGTTTCACTGAATCATAGATTAGAAACTGATAGGGAGAGGTGTTACCTTTGACTATGAAGAGGAGAGATGAGGCAGCATTATTGATATTATCCAAAACTCTTTGTGGTCTTTAAGTTTTAAATTTTATTTTCTACCTCTCTGAGTTATTTAGATCAATCATTTCCATTTTAACAGCAAATGTACTGCACTTTTTGCTTCTCTGAAAACTTAGCTTTCTCTTCCTTCCCTCATCCTAAAAGCTGTTTCTGTGCATTTTAAAATTGTTATTGATTCAGTTAATAGTTTTCAAATTAGATGACAGTGCAGTTTTGATATTGTGTGTGTGTTACAGAAGTAAAACGTGTATTTTTGTGCTCAAGAATCCTCAGTGTTTGTCATTGGCTTAAAGTGGTGATCACTGTCTTCTATTTTTGATCATTAGATACTTTAGAAAATGGAATTATTATAAAGAATAAGAATGACCACATTTCCACATATATAATTCTGTACGTTTTCAATTACATTCCTTAAGGAGAACTGTTGGCTCAAAACTAGAATATTTTTAAGTTTCTTGGTATAAAGGTAAAATATTACCCTCCTGAAGGTTGAAATTGCAAGTTTTCTTCTGCATTTGCCCCAAAATAGTAAATATTAACCCAAATAAAACATCTTATGGGCAGTTTTGGACAATGTTCATAATAAGATTATTACCCTCTGTTTGCATGATATCAGATTATGCCATGATTGACTTTTTGTGATTCTAGATTACTACAAAGTTGTTGCTTTTTCTTTCTGTATGTAGACTGGATAAGGAATTTGCATTTTATTTTTCAGTCCTTACACAATAAAAACTTGCACAGATACTGCCATGAGAACAAATTATGTGAATTTCACAGCAGTATTTGTTTATTGGCGCAGGGAGCTAAAGGGTTTTTGTCTATATAATTCAGAAAGAATGTGCCTATTATGATAACAAGTAAAATTTTACTGTAACTTATGCATTTTGTCATACAGTTAATTTCTTACAAAGGCAGATTTGAAGGCATTTCTTTAGAGCTTTTTATCATGTGCCAAAGTATCTTTCATAGTGTAAACCATTTTACTGACCACCCAAAAAGTACTTTCCTAACAGGTTTATTTTATATCTAAGTGTAAAGTCTATAGAAATTTTAATTATCAAATATTATATCACATCACCATACTACTTAATTTTGGTAAAAGGTATTAAATTTTAGTTACTTAAATAATTCTCATTTCTTCAAAATCACAGATTATATAGTTTGCAATGAATTGGTATGAGTTTATTGTCTCAAATTGTCACTCATAATTTAGGATGATGTAAGAAACATAAGTGTTCATCTTAGTTTGTAAAAATATATAAATATTTACTAGTGATAGTTGATTTTTATAAGCTTTTAAACCACTGATATAACTGTTGACATTGTTTACTGCTAGAGCAAAATTGAACAACGCAGAAGGGATATTCTTTTTAAGAATAGACAATAATTAGCTGGACGCAGTGGCGCAAGCCTGTAATCCCAGCTCTTAGGGAGGCTGAGACAGGAGAATTGCGAGTTCAAAACCAGCCTCAGCAACGGCGAGGCACTAAGCAACTCAGTGAGACCCTGTCTCTACATAAAACACAAAAAATAAGGCTGGGGATGTGGCTCAGTGGTCGAGTGCCCCTGAGTTCAATCTCCAGTACAAAAAAAAAAAAGAATAGACAATAATTATGTGAAAATGTGATCTTGGTTGGGTTTCAGAGTAAAAAGAAAAAATTAATATCCTATGTTTTTAAGAATTTACAAGTTGGTTGAATTCATCATGGAGTTGTTTGTGTTAATGAATAGCAAGCCACATGGTTAAAACATTAAATTCTACTTAATAGATTTGCCTACAAGAAAATAACACAAAAATGTTTTGTTACCAGTGTTCCTAATTCTTGTGTTGCTTCTAGAAATAGAATATCCCAGAAATATGTGAGTCCAAAGTTACAAAAACTCAGATTGAGTAAGCCAAATTTAAGCCTATTAAAAATTAAGAAACAAAAACTTATGTGCAAATCCTAGACTTACCTACACTGTACTTCGTGTCCGTATACATTTAAAATACTTCTTGCATAAAAGTATTTTAATCAGATCTTTTATTAATAAATTGCCTATTTTTAAAACGTTGCTTCTCAGTTTCTTTAATATAGGTCTCTCTGCCTTTAAAAAATGTTTTATTAGTGCATTAAAGATTACCTTTGTTTTTTGAATTTGAGAATCTTTTCCTGAGAAACCTGTTTGTCATCCCACCCATGAAATGTAAAAATATATAAATAAGCACACAAAAATCCTTCTGTTTTTCCACAAAGGAGAAATAAATGCAGTTTACTAAGTATCCGCTTTGTTGGACATTTAACACGCTGTGGATTTAATCTTTATAACCCTGCAGGATACATATTTTATGTGTACTTTATAGGTAAAGAAACTATCTTGAAAAGATTTAATCAGCTATCACATAATTTGACTGTTGAACCAGAATTCTGATTCAAACTTTACTAAGAAGTCAAAACCCAATTCTTTTGATTGTTGCTAAATAGTAAAAAATCAGTCATTTGGGAAGAAAATAGTGAATTCTAGAAGCTGTTGTATTAGTCTGGAATCTTGGTTGGAGTGACATTAAATCTGGTTAAAAGACAGATATAAGCAAATAAAGCAGGAACAGGGCAATATTTATTGACTTAGGAACTTAAGCAAATATATTCCATCTATGACAAAAGAAAAATCATTTGTGATATCAAAAAATCTTTCCCCCTCTATTTATTAACCCTTTTATATTTAAAGCTTCCCCTTAGGTAGACTTCATTCTCAGCTGTGCTCATATTCTACCATCCTAGTGAGCAAATGCTTATTCCATAGTAGCTCCAGTAGAAGTTCTGAGCCTGATGCTCATTGGCTTTCATTTACCTGATCACCGTGTGCTACCTCTAAACCACTCCCTGTTTCCCCAGTGCAATGGTTGTCTCATTGACTAAGATAGTGGGGTTAGCCCTATTAAAGATGGAGAGAAGGGTGATTCAAGAGCAAACTTTGGGTACATTCTTTAGGGAAAAAAAGGAAAATAGATGAGGCCATCTGTAATGTATGTCCATTATAGTTATATTTTTGGGGGGGAATTGAGCTTGTTAAAGCCATGCCAGTTCATATTTTGAAATTGGTTTAAATATGATGAAAGACATTGTTTTTTCTCTTTTACTGCATGTAGCTATTTTTTTCTAAGTGCTTTTCATAATTTGAATAGGCCATACTATATCTAAAGACTTAGCAATTGCTGTGCAGGGCCTCTGCCCAAGAAAAAGATTTGGGGTTTGGCAGGTGGAAGAAGATGCAAGACGCAGTTAGGATAGTAAACATAGTTGATTCAGAGGTGGTACCAGCCTCCAGCTTCAGTTTTAGCCTTAACCCTACCAGTTTCATTTTTCCTTCATTTCACCCCCATTTTGCCCTTATTTTGCCCCCATAACAGTGTAAAGTTCTCTACAATTGTCCCCATTATTCCCTCAGTCTTTTCCATAGGTCCTTTTTATTTGTAGGCCAAAGAAGGCATGCTGCCAACAGGTTACATAAGGGGGCTCATGCTCACAAGCTAATGTTTATGACCTTGAGTATATACACTGAATCAATGTTTCTAGCCTCGACTAACCATAACACAGCTAATTCCTAGTCCTGGCTACACACTAAAAACATAGCACAACCTGCCGGAAATCTCAGCGAGGGAGCCTAACTACAGCCATTTTGGGCCTGCACTAACAGTAATCAAGCTAAATAAAGTATGCTTTGTGTTAAAAATACAAAGATACCAATAAACCGATAGATGTGATGCTTCCAAGTATGGAAAAGGAAAGTCTTTATTGCCAACATTCACTATTTAGGATGACAGATGCTTTCATTTAGGTTTCTAAATAAAATCTCAAGCACATGTCTGAAATCATGTACTTACCATTTGAAAGGAAGGTTCCCTTTAGGGGTTGGTTTGATTTGTCAAACCACCATCTGTAACCGTGTAAAGTTCTCTACATTTTCTATCCTTGCAGTCTAAGCTTTTTCACTCGCATTCTTACTCCTGAGAACTAAACTGCCTTCAATAGAGCTGTGCTGAGGAGATTCTGAACTGGTTCAAACACACACAACCTACGCGAGGTAAATGTATTACGTTGCTTGCAAAACTCTTAAGGGAAATCGAATGCAATCTCTGGTATGGGACTTTGATTTTATAGCCTGATGAGGTTATAGCTCTAGTGCTATTATGTCTAACACCAAAAATCTGAGTGAGCCAACAGTTTTGACTTTATTAAAGCTTTTTAAAAATGGACTTTCTAATTCTGAGTATTCTTGTTTCTCCCATTTTAGTCTTGAACTAGATAATTTCTAAATATTTCTCTTAATATAATCTAAATACATAATAATTTATTGCAGTTGTATCAGTATAACAAGATATTTAATGTATTCATTCATAAATTTACCTGTGAAATGTTATTCAAACATTACAGTGGTCCTTAAGTGTCCTGCCAATACTAGTGATGAGATTCTGTACATTGGTAAATCTTTTGGGTTATTGATGCTCACTTCCTGAGTATAAAAGTCATACCTGAGAGTCTTTCAATAGGGTCCTTACATTTTGTCATTTTCACTTAAATTATTAAGCAGAGTATGCTGAATGTTCATTGAATACCTTGGAACCATCATTCTCAATTATACTCTATCAAAATAATTGTCCTCAGCATCCCTGAGACTAGGGCACTATTTATTCTTTTGCTATTGATTCTAGACTACCATGCTCTACCCAAATTTTATCTCTTCCCTTCCTTATTCTGAGATGATGTTTCTTACAGAAAGCAGGGTGTTGTTACCAGTTTCTCAGAATCTTGATGTAGTCATGTGAATTGTTTCTTTAAGCATACTTCAATCTAGCCAATGCCTGGTCAGAATTATCTGGAATATAAAAGTCATTAAGCTCTCAGAAAAGCCCTGAGGGTTGCATTGTAAGTAAAAGATAGAAATGTTTAGATATCTCAGTGTTGGGGCATCTTTTTTGCCTATTTACAACATTCCCCCTGTCCCTCAAATTCATGTTGGTATGGATGTTGGGGAAAGGTATAATAGAATATCTTTGGTTAAAAGACATAGCATTCTTTTCCTGACTCTTCTGGCCACTAGATATATGATATTAAGAGAAAATACATTCTATTCTGATAATTTTTTTTTTTTAATATACCAGGGATTGAACTCAGTGCTACTTGGCCACTGAGCCACATCCCCAGCCCTATTTTGTATTTTAGAGACAGGTTCTCACTGAGTTGCTTAGCACCTTGCCATTGTTGAGGCTGGCTTTGAACTTGCGATTCTCCTGCCTCAACCACCCAAAGCGCTAGAATTACAGGTGTGCACCACAGTGCCCGGCCTATTCTGATAATTTTTGTAATTATTTTGTCTTTGTAGATGGATATTTTCAGTATTAATATTGGAGACATAAAACTTAATTGAAAGCTTGCAGCAATTATTCATCAGATGCATATATAAGATTTGCTTTAGGAAAGAAAAGTTGGTGAGCCTTATATACTTAGCTTCTAGTTGTTTTTGTAATGTTTGTGTATTTTTGTAGTATTTTGTGATTTTTGAATAATACAGATTCACTTGAAGTTGTGAATGAGAGAACTAATACCTTGAAAATCACTTCTCAATGAAAATGATGATTTCTTTTAACATGTACCATGCTAATTGGAATTTCAAACTTTTAGATGTTTGAAAACATGATATTGCTTTCAGGAATTGAAGAGTCAGGGAAATAGTAATAGACTAATTAGATAATCAGTTACAAACTGCTAGATCACTACTTTTTTAACCACTGAACCCTTGAAAATTTGGTGAAAGTTGTACCAACTTTCTAGAAAAATGCACATACACACAAATATTTGTTTTTGATTTTAAAAATAAAGAATTCAAGAAACCGTCCCCAGAAAGACTAACATTTGATTCTGAGTATAGATGTGCAGATCCCAGATTCAGAATTCTTGCTTTAGATACATCCTCATGTTATAAAAAGCAACTCAAGTGTATCTGCATCTTCTAGATTTGTGTTGTTTTCAGCCTGTGGGCACATGGATTTACATGGATAGCACTAATCTCATGTGAAACTGTTTGAAAAAATAAATGCAAATAAAATACTATGTTAAATGGATTGATGGTTGTTCATGCTTTTGATTGTTGTCCATATTTCTTATCCTGCTGTAAAATTTAATCCTGTATATTTCACATATGATTTTTTTTTTTTTTGGTACTGGGGATTGAACTCAGGGGTACTCGACCACTGAGCCACATCCCCAGCCCTATTTTGTGTTTTATGTAGAGACAGGGTCTCACTGAGTTGCTTAGTGCCTCGCCGTTGCTGAGGCTGGCTTTGAACTCGCGATTCTCCTGTCTCAGCCTCCCTAAGTGCTGGGATTACAGGCTTGAGCCAC